>JANQDE010000014.1:1783807-1865784 GCA_037157785.1 Cephalotes varians
ACACACACACACACACACACACACACACACACACACACACACACACACACAAATATAAATAAGCGGAGACATAACAATGTCGAGTTCGCGCCAATAAACGAACATGTTACCATTTCGTGCACGATGCAGGATATTACAGTTCGTATCCGCGAGCTTCTTTGTGGCGGTGTTACGACGTTGAGCGAACTGCAAAAGCGATGATACGTATATGAATGGAAGTAAGTAATGTATGAACATTTGTCCTCGTAACACAATGTGTCCTTTGTTTCAAAAGCTTTTGCCCTCTCGATGTGTTCAGAAAGTGCCTGTCAATATTCTATACAAAATGTCGGGATATTCTTAAATTTAGACAGCCTTTGGCTTCAATTCACAATCATTGAATAACACACGACTGTATCGTATAACATTATAAGAGTAAGTTATAACGTCGCTTATCCAATATAGAATTTTATGCGGTAGGTCAATTATCCTTTTTTCGTGTAATTTTTTAAATTTGTGATGAAATATTATGAATATTTATTTATTGATATTAATGTAATGATAACAAATTAATTTATTTGATCTGTTGAAAAGTTTAAATATATAAATAAGAATATTTTAAAGGAACAGTTACAATCTCAGTTATATCGATATACTATGTTAATGCGTTTATTCTTATTTATATTTATAATATTTACAAAATATCGTACAAATTATAAGTACCTATACCTATAAAAACTTATATTTATAATTATACCTTGATATATAATTATACAATCACATCTTACAATTATAGTATTTTTATAAATATTCTTGCACAGTGAAAATCTAACGATATAAGCCTTAGCGAAATAAACATTCTACATTAATTAATTGGCGGTATATCAATTATCACGTTAGTTTCTTTGATTAGATAGACCATAATACAACCGTATGTTCGCGTTTATAATTAAACTTGTAATTTCATAATTAGCGATTGTATTAAATATTCCTTTACAGTTTCTAAAATTTACAATATTAAATTTATACAATATATTTCTCACATATAAACTAAAATTAGATTTATTGAGGCATATATTATATTTCTGAATCACCATTTCAAACTTTACAAATTTTATTTAAAAGTCGTTTGTGTGCATACGACTTTTAAATATACTTCCCCTTTCTCACATTTTTACATGCAATATGTATACGAATATATAATAAAATATTCATTCTATTACTTTTATAAAAATCGCATTAATAGTTCTCGCTTTGATATACGATACGTGCTCCAGTATACTCGCGCGTTCTGAGTTCTCACGCATCACTCCCATCCGCGCAAAAGTATTCACAGAAACTCGGAATGAAGCAAAGCTTTGGCAATTCAAGCGTGAAACGACAACCAACTTTCCTGTGCTCCTTCCGCCGTTCCTGGAATACCTCCTCGTTTCCCAGCGGTGCTTTAAACCGGACGTGCGGTTCTGCCTTAATATACCGCGGCCGTGCTGGCGCGTATGGCCGTGTGCATATTCGCGGCAGCTGCCGGAGGGTTAATTTTCCGTATCTATTGTGTCAAAGTTTTCGACGTATCTCGTTATCCAAGACGCAACTCAATGGCCACGATCCCTTCTCTCTCGGACCGCAATGGTCCGCAATCAAAACGGCGGGGGATATACCGTCCGACGCGACGTGCGGGTAGTTCGGGTATGGACTAGCGCGCACTCGGAAAAGCGGTCGGCCTCACGTATCGATCGGCGTCGTGTGGTCACGACGGATGAATTTCGTATGGTCTCGGCAAATGGTAAACAGCAAATGGCGGGGCTTAACTGCACCGCAAAGTTTCCACGTGCAGCGACCCGTATACGCTATCTCTCTCGCCCTCTTCTCTCAAGTTTCCACGTCTCATTGTTTCCGTCTCTTTCTCTCTCGCACAATACTCCGTTCCCTTTCTCTCCCTTTCTCCTCTCTCGACCGCATGATGGTGCAGCGCGCGGCGGCTGCTGCGGCGTCGCGTGCGTGTGTAAATCCTGCGTACACGAGGGTGTGGCACTTCAGCGTCGCGTGAATATGCATGTGTGCGACACGCAGCGGTTACACGCGTACACGTATGGCAAACGGTGCATCGAGCGAGGATTCGGCCCTGTTTCTGCGTTTGTTGCCGACCGGCTGCACGCCGATAGTTCTATAGTCTTTATTGGAAATTATTTTTTTATGGAGCTGTACGTTATACGATGCGATGTCAGTGTGTCTGAATCTGTTACCAAACGGTCTGTATGAAATTTATCATCACATCCGTATGAAATTTATCTACCCGTAAGGAAATAGATATAATTTTAAACGTTAAGTATAAAATAATCCAAATTCAAATTATTTTTGGTATTTTATAAACCTGTTTTACAATCTGTGCTTTTTACTTGGTTATTGAGTAATTACCAAGAGATATTATATCGGAGTATCTTTGTCAAATATCGAAATAAAAAGCGCATAAATGATTTCTTTGCTATCGATTTTAATCCATACTAGCGTACCACTGATCATACTTGACATTTTTCTAATTGTTAATAATTTATACAATATATATCTCTATAATTGCATTTTAATTGAAATTTAGCACGATTGCAGCCGAAGAGAATATGTTTTATTTAACAAGTTTCAAAAAAAAAAGTAACGGACTTCCGTTGCCGAGATGATGACGTCGACATATAGTTGCGTTCCGAATCACATTCGTGGAGGGAACGTGCCACGCGCGCAGCGACGTGTACAGCCGCGTACACATTCCCGAAATTAATCGACTGCCGATCGTTCCCGCCGCGTACCTCCGATTATTTTTAATCGGCCATACATGTGTACCGCGACCCCCTCCGGATTGAGTTATCGTGAGGCAGCTCGTTAAAACGCGCCCCTCGCCGCTATCACCGCCGCCGCCGCCGCCGCCGCCGCCGTCGTTTTTCCACGACGATTAATCGAGTTTAAATATTTCGGCCCGATTGATTTATCGGTCGAGTCGTAAAGGTAATGTTTGCCACGGCGCGGACAGCGAAAAGTTACGACGATCAAAACGATTTCGCTTTTTGCCCTGCGCCGTGCGAACGTAATTGCTAACCGTAGACTGATTTATCGACGTCCCGCATACGTCCGAGGCAGTACAGAGGCAATATACACAAGATGTTTCGTGTGCACTGGTTCCGTATCTTAAAGATTTTATTCCATAATGGAGTCGTAGAAAAAAAACTTCAGTCTCATCGAAACTTTTTGAACGAGAATAACCAATGCTGTCTCGTGACTTGGAAGCAGAAGTGCTTCGTAAGATGTTCGTAGTTTTATCTTTTAAGTCGCCGAATCACATTCCCGGCTCTCGTGTCCAAGTATTAACATAAACCGAAAGCTAAACTTTTTTACTTTTTATGATATGGGAATTTTAGATGAAACATACACCGTACGTGTACGTAACGACGACGGCACATATCTGTGAACATAAGTTTGTTCATAACTGGATGATGATTATATCGATGTACTAATGATCACATAATAATGGAAATTGATCTAAATTTGTATCAGGCGATGAAGTGAACGATTTTAATTATTTTTCGAAGCAGTCTACGTTGTATTGGTTTCCTGGAAGAACGTTCGGTTTAACGAAGTAAATTTTCGCTTGACGGCACACGACTATAATTGGCACAAAAGAGATTGGCGAAAACGTCACTCTCATTGGAGAGCCGTTTTTGTCTCTTTTCCGTTCCTCGTGGATGCTTCTCGTTTTGTTTCTTTCCTTCTCTCTTTCCCCTTGAAATAATAGTGAACGCGTTAATACGTAATTTCCGTAAGTTACTGGATCGATAGACACGAAGAAAGTCAAATGCCAGTGCGCCGTATAATTAAGGACGTCGCCAAGTATTACGGGTTACAATTGAATTATCCAGCTTGCAGCTCGTCTGATAGCGGCTAATTAGCGTCGTCGTGCCAAGGACATTTGTAAATGTCTCGTTGTCGTTTCCGCTACAGATAAATCGGATGACAGGTATAATTAGTTCGTTAATCGCGTCACTACCGCGTATCGCTTTTCGCGATTTTGGTTTTCAGTTTCGAGACTAATGGAATAAACGGTTAGCGTTGTCTCACGACAACGTCGTCAACGCGTATAAATCATCGCGCATGAAACATAGCGTTTCATTTATCGCGTAGAATTCGAAATAAATTACGACATCGTCCGTTTCTTTCTCTCGACGGAATATCGTAATTAATATTTACCGCGCTTCCCAAGGATCTCATTTACATTCGTCGCCGCGCCTGAGTTGCAGGTAGCATTTTAATTCGGGTCGTCCAAGTGAAACCAAAAAAGGCCAATCGTTTTTCTACGTTTGCCTCTCCCCTTTTCTTCCGCTTAAACCGGGCTCTCTTCCGCCGTCGTTCGTTACAAAAATTACAATATGGTTGTGTTATGTCCAATGGTTGAAGACATTGGTCTGTCATTGCGGAATTATATCGCTTATGTTGTTTTTTTAAGAATTTTAAGACATCACAATTAGAAGCTATCAACGCCTGACAATTTCCAGTTCGTTTTGGGATCGTTTAAGGTCTCTCGCCTGTGTTGATAAACGAACGACATTTAGAGATGCGAGATGAATACAAGTCTTTGTTTCGTCTCGCTCATCTCCGGAAGTCTTGTGAATGGATAGGATCTATAAAAAGCCGTGATCTTTTTTTCACTTCCCTTTTTCTTCACTGATATATTCGTAACTATGTGCGTCATACAATCCGATCGTTGGCATCGGCGCTGGCGGAATAATACACAATGCGGAGGAGAAAAACTTGCAGCTCGAAAACGGAGCCAACTATTTAATGAGCCGGTAAACGTGCTAGAGCGTTATGTTCATGAGTACGGAAAAATAACACAATTTGTATAAAATTTATAATTTATAAAGTCTGAATTATTATTTTTAGAGCAAAGAATTGCATCAAGTATTACTATAGATGCGATTCTAATTGCAATTATAATCTGGAAAAGCTTGATAAATTCATCAAAGAGATACATTAAGGCCTCTTGTCGATTGCTCATGCAAACGCGTGCGTTTACGCATCCACGGGTATCTCTTATCGCTCGCACGCAACACTCCCTCGCAACGGCCCTCTTTTTAGCATTCCGCTTCCGCCACTAGTGACCTCCATTATTTTACTTTGATGCCGCTGGAGCGAAAAAGCGCAAATGATGGCAGAGGAGCGGGATTAGCGCTTTTATGAGAAATAAGACACTTTAGGGATTTCTTTGCGAAACTGAAGACAAGTGCAAACACGTTGCTTTATTTTTCGAGTGCCTCTCTATTAATTAAGAGATTCGTTGCCCTCTTAAGAAAGAGATACTGATGAATCGTCTGTACGCGATGATATCACGAAGAAACTGGATAAATAGGATAGCGTCTCTATTTACGGTAACTTTTATTTTTAACGTATATTTATACGGGTGCAGTGATGTATGATGCATGTAATAATATTCTTTACGAGTTCTTAAAGATAACAGATTTGGCTGAGAGATAACTTTCAAGTTTCGAAAAGTTTTATACGAAGTATCTCCTTCGCGTTGCGGTATTTTCATATTCTACCAAAATTACAAAAAAAATTTATGCAAGAGTAAGCATTACGCATGTACATACTTTTTAATTATATAATATTTTTTACTTTATTTTATACATAGTAAATTCGGATAAAAAGAATATACGCACATATTTTTCTGAGAATAATGACTTAATCAGGGATTAAATATAAAAAGTTATTCCGGTTAGACGTCAATTGATTATTATTCTCAGGAAAATTGTTGAAATTTGAACGATAGGCTCGATAGATTCTCTAGCAACGATCCGATGTCACAAAAAAACACTAATGAAAAAAGGAGAGAGGAATGGAAGGATAAAAAAACTCTAGCAGGCGCTATCGCGTACCGGACTCAATAATCCCTCGTTACAATCTAAATCAATTAGCATCGTCCGATGGTAAGGGGGTTCAGCGTCGGCGCCAGGATGTACCAAACTACGTTAAAAGTTTGCTTGCTTTATTTCCCCGTAAGCCACTCACGTAGAATGAATGGGTAAGGAAGGGAAGTCCGGAAGTATATACATTATTCCGCGAGAGGAGCAACGCGAGTAATTTCGCGCGCGCGGATTTCTCGTTCGCGTAGAAGTTTAATGATCGAGCGATACTTAAAAAGTTGCATGCTTTTTAGCTTATGGTACAGGGGCGCGGCAGATGTGTTACATAACTATAACAAGGTTGAAAACCGCATGGCGTGCCCGGAATACGCTCGTAACTCGTGCGAGGCGGATTCCAGCCGAGATTTCCGCCGCGATATATACGCCTCTTTTTTTTTCCTGCACCTACCTTTCCCATACAGAACGGGATCGCAGCTGCGAAATTCTTGGGTCCATCGACCTGTCCGACAATCTCGGGATATTACTCGATCGCACCATTACCAAAATCGGTTTTGCGGCGCGTTGTGTAACGTTCGCGGGCTTCCGGGCGAATATTGAAACGCAACGAATTAGTTTCGCGCATCGGCGAGCGCGATGTAATCGAAAATCAAATGGGCGACCGAGCCTCGATCGCTCGCGCTTTTGAGCGGTCCACGGCCCCCGGGGCGGGTCATCGGATGATTTGGAGGCTGTTAACGCGGGATTTGATTGTTTTCGAAAACGGCACGCCGTAACTTCGTTCGCCACTTCTCGATGCGAGCAACGAGATCGCCAATCCGCCGTTGCATTCGGTTTGCGTTAATACTTTGGTGGAGGATGATGACGATCTAACATCGTCCAGCAAGCGTAATGATGTGATTTCAACAATTGTTACGAAGCGCGAATCGATGAACGCATCTCTGGACATTTAAATGTGTGTCCGCTATGTTTACACCGATATCAACCGATACTAATATCTTGAAACGAGCAATTTTACTTTATGTTTTATGAAGGTAAAAGTGTGAATGTGTACGTGTGTTCCACACGACAAACATTTCTTATAATTGATAGGTTTTAATTGATAGGCTTTATAAAATTTATTGACTAGAATAAACCATATCAAAAGAGAAGAGAAATGTTACATTATTCATAATAATTACGTTACATTCAGCTAATAGGTGTTCGTTTTTCTGCTTTATAGTATGAGGATTATCTTCGTACGAAGTCAAATGCGCTTAATCCTTTGTAAAATGCGCGAGCTTTCAATTGTCGCTTCGTCTACATCGCTGAATGAAGCTTGACGCAAAAGTGACTAACCAAATTCGTGTTTATCTTCGTTCTCATCAATTCTTGTTATATCTTCCACTAAGCGCGTAATTATGAATGAGGGCTTTTACCTTTCACCAAGGATGGATAAATACGAAGCATATTGCGACACCATTTTCCATCTTCATTCGCATTTTAGGACATTGATTGATAGACGCCGATAATTAGGCTTGCCTAAATTGCGAGTAAAATGATATTTTTATTTCTTCCTTCATATTGATAGTCCTTTTAATTTCAAAACATTAGTAGTTGTATAAAATTGAAATGTAATAATTTTTATCTTTTTGAATATTTTTATCGGAGAATGCGAGTATCTATAATATTTTTTAATTATCGAACGTTGCTATAAAGCATTTTAATATAACAATATATATTTTCGTTTAATAACTGGCGAATTTCATGAAAAACGGCATTATACGCTATTTTTACATATTGATAGCGACACAATACGAGAATATAGAACGTTTTGGGATTAATATTGTATCGAATTAAATATTAGACCACTCTCGGCCGTGTCGATTCCTACCTATATGTATCTTTCGCCATAGTAATATGATTAATAAAGACACAACAACGATAGCTTTCGTCAGATTAACTGTATGATCCGCGGAAAATGTGTACAGAGTAAATATATGCGCGTTGTTGAAATTGTGTTCAGAGAATGAACGAACGATGGAATGCCGCATATGTACGTATTATATGCCTACGACGACTAAGCTCGAGCAATTACCGTTACCAGTTATATTTAACCACCATTATCTCGTTAATGATGTTTATTTAGCGACGCGAATGATGATTTTTTTTTTTTTGCACATCGAAAGAGGAACGCGTGTTTAAAATATTTTACGTTTAAGTATTTACCTTCATAATACAAGCGATACTTGGCGCAATGCATTATTGTTGCGAGCTCGGAGGCACTTAAAATAAATTTCATCTTATTCCATGCTCTGTGAATCCAAATGTAGGACCTGCAGTTGGATGAATGTTAAAGAGATTAGCATGCAGTAGGGAAAAAAGTTCCCCGTTTACAGTTTCTCCTCGTGTTCCTTGTTAATTAGACATTTCTTTGACATTTTTCTCGGCGATCTCTCTGTGCTTGCAGGTTTCGCCATTTAGCTACTGTAATAACATTTACTAAATGCGGAGACTGTGTGCACGGTAATGCTATTGACGTGCTAATATAATAGCGACTAGTTTGAACCGGTCGGAGACTAGAGTCGCAGTTGGATATTCTCTCTGCATCTTCCGGAAACCTCTTTGACTGCGTAATTGCGCGTTACGGTTATTGTATCTGAACTTAAGAATAAAAGTGTAACGGCCATTGGCATCGGTGAAAGGACTCGAAGCGGGGGGATTAAAGACAAGGAACTACGACAAGGCTCATAGGGTGAAGTTGGCAAGGACGCGATGGGTGTTGAAGGGATTAGAGCGTAGTGAATCGAGAGCGTAGGTGGATTTAGAGGAGGATCAAAAGCATCCAGAGTAGAAAAACAAAATGCAGCAGACATCGTGCTAGTACTAGGTTTCATCAGCGTTCCGAGTAGTCGAGTACACGAATTATCCATGCGACGAGGGACTTTCCGCCCTGATATGTCCCCGATAAAAAACTTCTCCACTAAAAGTTCCATAAGGGTACGATGTCATCACGATCGTTAAGGGAAACGTTTTACTTTTATTGCACTACGCGATCGTATCAGTCTATTCAAGAAAACATTTGGGCTATTGGAATAGAGAAGTCTGAGGTCAAGCGAATTTAATCAGGCTAATCCGCAGTTGTCAAAGAAGTTTAAATGATAGTAGTATAAATATTTTAGTTGTAATACTTAGAACACGGAAATTATTTTGCTTAATAACTTATTGTGAATTATATTCTGTTTTGAACTAGCTGCAGAATTTAATAACTCTAATGAAAAGAGAAAATTGAAAGAAAAAAAATTGTAATGAAAAACAGTAAAATATGTAAAGATTAAAGTAAAATATGTAAAGATATGTAAAATGTAATACAGATAGCGTATTCTAAACCGCTATTGGGACAACACTGGTAGTTTTCTACAAAGAAAACGCTCTTTGCATTTGTCAGTGTAAAACGAGCAAGTTCTTTAACTGCAATGATTTCATTACGTATATAAGAATAAAGATACTTCGCTCTTGCTACGAGCGAGAGAAAGCTTCTGAAGTAGGGATTGAAGACGCGGGAGTCTAGACTAGAAAGTCCGGAATGAAGCCGAAGGAGCGTTGCGGAAGTGGACGTTGAAGGGATTACCGCTGCAGCGGGTAGAATACCACGAGGAGTTTACCGTGGGATAGAACGCTTCCAGAAAGTAAAACTAAATTCAGTCGTGTAGAATGCTAACTCCGCGATCGTTGCTCGCGCAACAATATCATGAAAATGGGAGTAGCGCAATATCCGTCGTCTTAATAAATCTCATTCGAATACATAGACGCGAATTTACATAAGATACATGTACTGTAATATTTATATGATAATAGCAATAATATTAATGCTACAACTTTTTTATTTGTTAATAATAATAAAAAGCATTGAAGCCGAGCTGGTTTTTTATTTGTACTAATTATTTTATATCTATTTAAATATAACAAATTAATATTTAATTAGATATAAAATTTTTTTCTCAAAAGTTGTAATTTTATGAAATTCATTTTAACTGAATATTTTTAGATAATTAAATAACATACACATTATGTTATATTAAATTACGTTATAATACATTAAAGATGTGATTTTTTTTACAAAAAATTCACTCATTTTTTAAAATTAAATTTGTGATTTTTTTTAAGGAAATTTTTGAAAACGTAAAAAAAATGGAAAAATTTCTGTATAATATATTCAATATGTGAAAAATTTATTATTTTAAAACTAAACTGTAACATTAGAAAGGTTTAGATTCAAATAAAATCTTGAATTTTCGAGCGTATAAATTCGTAGCTGCTTCATAGTGTTCTCGTGCTTGTTAACCGTATGGAGTCTATATTGGCGTTGTAGTGGCACAGTGGCCATTCGGAGGGTCATGGCTTGCCCCTGGTGTAGCAAGAACAACCCCTTTAACTGCATGATTACGTTACGGCCTCTGTCCCGCATATAGGAATAAAGACGTTGCTGCGGGTAGGCCACGTAGTTGGGATTGAAGACGACGAACTAGAAGGCCGAAAACGGTGACGAGGAACATAGGGGAGAAGGAATGGAGGATGAAGGGGTTACTGGATAGCTGGCACAGAAGCAGAGATGAAGAGAGAAAGGAGAATAGAATCCAAACAGAGAGAAGAGAGTGGTACGGTTTAAGGGAGGAAAAGGAGAGAAAGAGAGGAGAATCGAGACAGAATCCAGGAAGACGAGAGGAGGAGGAGGAGGAAGAGGAGATCTCATTAGGAGCTCTAACGACCCGGGTGCAGTACTCCCTATCGCGCTGAATCACCCGCGCTCTTCCCTTGCCTTCGCACACATCACACGTTCCCTCCTTCTAATACACGGACACCAATGTGATGCACAACGACCCTACAGGACTCCTACCCTTTACGCTCCTCTGGGTCCGTTGGCTCGCGCAACCCCAATCTGAAAGTCAAATTTCCTCGTGGCAATGGTAGATGTCGTGTTCCACTCTCTCTTTCGCTCTCCCTCGCCCTTGTCGTTCTCTGCTCTCCCTGGCCCGACTATTTCGGCTTTTCTCTCCTCGTATCTTCCTTTCCCTCGCGCACTCTCATGCACCCCGCACCCAGCTTTCCTCATCCGCTCGGGTAGCAATAAAACTGATAACATCATCGGGAATGTAATTACGCATGCGAGGACCAAACCGCCGACCGAGACGAGCAACGGGAGCAGGTGGAGAATCGAGTTAAGAACATATTGTCACAGCTCGCTCTCTGACTTTGGGTGCTTTCACGTGGTGTTTTATTAAGCGCAATGCTTTTTAAACGTCCGACGGCATTTTTATCGCAAGCAATGAGCGCGACGGCAATTGAGACACAGAGTCAGCACGCCCTGGGAGTGCCTCATATAATGCTCGGCACCCATAGATACGACCTCTTTAGTGCAGTATCATTGTATAATGATCGTTCTGGTACTTGCGCGACGCGAATTCACATTTGAACGTTTAATGCAGGCTAGATACGCGGTGCATTGAAGTGTCACTTTTCACGTGAAGAGTGGTCGAAGGTAGTTTGGGAAAATGCAAAGCAAGAGAGGAGAAATAGCAGCGGACTAAAAGGGTGAGAGTGATTATACATGACAGGCTTAAGTATACGTACTCCCGTCACCTTCCGACATTCATAAGTGTTTCGCTGTAGCGTTGTTTTGTCTTATACGAAGAGAATTACATTACTTACAACAATGTCATTTCGTTTTGCAATGTTGTTAATTAATTTATTAATCTTCTCTATAAATCGCTTTTGGGATTAGAGATATCACTATCTCGCTGTAATCCCAAAAGCGATCTATAGGTAAGGAAACTAACAAATTAATTAACGGCGCTATAAAACGAAGCGATAGGAGAAAGAGCAGACTTTCAGGCTCTTGTTGAGGATTCGTTCCACCTTTCCGCTTTTCCATATCACTTTAATTTCAATTTACCCGAAACTCAAATATTTGTTGGAACATTTATCCTCCGACGAAGCGGGTACGAACAAAATGAGGAGAACTGTCGGTATCCCGCTCGTTTATTCGCGCGACAATAAGGCTGATTTCGTCGCCGCGAATGCGATTACGTGCGCGGACCGCTGCGCTGAATCGCATTAAGAAGACGTACCATCGCGGTTGACCAACTTCTTGGTCGCACTTGTATGAAACGTGCTGAATGTAGTTAATATTGAAAGAAAAATAGATTTTCCGATTCAGTCTATGTTAGAAATATGTAAAAAGCGATAAATATATAAATATAATAAAGATAAATAAAGTCTTCAAAAATTATATTCGTAGACACTTGGCTTCGCTATTGAAATAAAATCTCTGTAAAAATAGAAGACATAAATTACATAGAGATATATGGAAGCCAAAAAAACTAAAAGATTTTAAAATTAAACTTATAGTCTGGCCATTAATTATTAAGTCTTTCCTGTCTTTTGGTTTATCGAATTTTATCTTGAATCTTGAATGAATCTTTGCTCATAAAACTGTTAAAACTTATATTAAAATTCATTTTATTCCTTTTTTGTTCGAGTTTTAAAAAAAGGAAATGTACATACTAAGGAGCTGTCAATGGTTAAAATCTTTCGAATCTCCGAAGAATTGGTAAACAATTCGATACTTCGGTGATTGGAAATCGTAAGTTACAGTTGGAGAGAGAGTTATAAAGATAGCGCGTAACTCGAGCCTAATTGCATGATACATACGTAAACTGTTTGCACAGTTATCGTCTATGCGGTATAGCAATATAGTACGACAGAAAAAAAAGAGAGAGAAGGAAATAGAACGGAATGGATCCTGAAGAGACTTGGAGAGATAAGATTCGCGACTGGAGGACAAGAGCGGATGGCAGGAGAGTGGCAGGAGGGACGACAGATAAGAACTCGCGCTTTCTCAGGGGAGAATCGATCTCTCTTTTTTTGTCCGAGAATCGGAGATGTCCCGAAAGAGTCCGTTCACTGGCTGCGATCTGGATTTTCTGCTGGAGCAGCCGAATCGATGCGTCTCTAAACCTTCGACCTCCCGACGACCACGCGCAACCAGGATGTACAGCGGCGCAGACGGATTTTCCGGCGACTGTGCAGAGGGAGAGGGAAGAGGAGGCCGGCACTTTAATTGCGGCAATTAAGAATGCAGATAGATGCGGCGAAAGTACCACAGATCCGCCGTCTTCATTAACATTCGCTAAATCGTACATCCTCGCTCGTTAGTGCACCTCCGAATAGTCTTCCGAGGAAGTCTTTTCGCTCGTTTATCCGTCGTCTCGCACTTTTTCCACGTGATAATTTCTCCCCGATAATCTTTCTTTGTTTCGTTCCGCGGATTCTCAGAATTATTCACATCACGCATTTATATTTTGATAGATCGCGATGACTTAAGTGCGTGTGAAATTTTTTTCTGCATTACTTGCTGCATTGGATACTGAAGACTGCATTTGGAAGCTTCTTTCGCAGATATTTTATCTAAGCTCGTTACTCTCGCGTATGCTGAATTGAAGCGCTCGAGCGCAAGATGCGCATTCGTGAGGCAATTAGTGTGCAATAATACTCCTCTCTAAGAGGCGGCCGCTTAACGCATCAATAATATTCATGGCAAGTAAGTAGACATGCTTCTGTATGCGCGCCGCATGTATACGTAGACGCGAGAGCGCGTGTCTCGGAAGCTATGAATTTCACAGCCCTATTCGGTTGGCTCTGTGGCAATCGATACTAACATTAAATACAATAGGGTGATATTCCTGGCTGTTCAACGAGACGGCGGGTCCACTTATTCTTCGTTACTTAATCTGCAGACATTACACACACACACACACACACACACACACGGATGCAAGTCTTGTTCACCACAAAACGGTGGCGGCAGCGTTTCTACGCGGGTAATTTGGTTAAATTGTTGTAATTGCTGCAATTGCTAGACGGAGATAGAGAGCGAGGCTACCGGGGCGAACGAGACGTCGCAGAATGCGTTCGATTCGGTAACGCGCATTCTCCGTGTTGCAGTAACCCGAACACTATTAGCGTATATTAATAAACCTTAAGAGCGCGCGCGATGAACGAGCAAATACGATTACGACGGGAATTAATTACGGCGGATTCGCTGTCGGGCGATTCGCCGACTACCTCTACGTGCATTGCGACCGAACGAAAAACGGAGATGGATAGCAAGGGATCTGTAGCGAACGTGTAACTTATGTTTATACGTTGAACATTTATAATTAAACGTATTTTCCTCCAGTTATAAACTTCCCTTGATAAACTGAATTTCCATTATTCTTCAGTTTTTTAAATTTACTTGTTGAAAAAATTTTTATCTGGAAAATTAAAAGGCTGTATGATTCTAGAAATGGTTGAAAATTAAAAAGATTTCAATTGAAAAAAAAAGCGATAAGTGAGTACTTGTATCCTTATCGATAAAAAAAGCTAATGTCAAATTTGCGAAAATATCTATAGCTGAAAGGATTTGTGGTTGACTGGGAGACAGTATTATGAAAACAGAGAACGTGACAGGCGTATTAAAATACCATGGGACATAAAGCTGTCATGTCGGCCATGGTGGGATACAAGTTGACATTAAGCGCACAATAAAGTCGAGAAGAACGGGGCACGGGATATAACTGGTTAGAGTTTTATAAGTTTACGCGCATTGTTTTTATTTTGCAACCACGCGGATCGCGGTTGAAAAAATGATATGTTGCGCTTGGATGGATATAAATACACCCATCGTATATCGTCACAAAAATTTGCTGGATTCTTCGTGAGCGTAGCGGACTATATTTTTTCGTTTGCGCGCATTCAAGGCGGCCAAAGCCGTTTCGATGTTAATTTAAAGATTGAATTTTTAGTTAACGCCTCGTTTTCTTCAATATACATTGTGCACGTCAATTTCATTCGTAATCGTAAATCTTCAGTCGTGCAATTACAGGTAGTAGTACGGTCATTCTGGTAGTATTGCACAAGCGGACAAATCACCGTTGCGGCAAAAAAAGAATCTATCTCTTTGTGTCGTCATGTTACGCTTTGCAATGGTTTCATTTTTTGACACATTCTCATTTTATAAACTTGCATAATGCCATTTAAATTATGTGAAAATGCATATTCATTACTTTTATCTTCTAGTTTTTCGCTTGTCTTTATTTCCTTTAATATTTTTTTTAAGAGGCGGCAATGTTTTCAAATTATTGAATTATCTTTGTACTTTTTTTTATTAATTTTAATTTATGTTATACAATAAATGTTATACAAAATCGACATATTGAACAGTCATTGCAATTATCAATGTGTCAGCTTTGTAGATTTCATAAATAAGTTATCGTAGCACAGTCGTTACGATCATTATTTCTATTAAATTATACATTCAAAATATAGTATATATTCAAATTATATCACCAAATATCGATAAAGATTTCCTTATGATTTTTATATTGCCATAATAAACATTAAGATGTTATAAATTTTAATTCGCGAATTAATAATTTTTATCTTTATTGAATAATTTTAGTCATTGATAAGGAAAAACTGAAATAAGAAAAAACTGAAGATTTGGTGAAGGCTATAATAAATAAAAAAGTATGTTGTCTTTCTTATGAATATTATATGAAAATATCGAATGCAAATATTATATTATGCAACTGATATTGTCAAATATCATGTAATTGTAAAATTACAAGCTCCATAGTCTTTTGCGAGAAGTTTACTGACATTGACAGAAACGTGTCGTGAATTTCTTTTTATGGCCGCCTAGCAGCTGTACCATTTCTTTCGACGCGACGAGGGTGTCTAAATATAACGACACGTGATGGTAAATGCCTCGAGCCAAATACTTTTCTGCGCGCGATTCCATCTCACGCTCTATTTTAAGGCGTTATTGCGTGCGAACAAAAATAATTGTATCCACGTGAAAGAAGGTGCAGAACGTGCCGTGATAAGCGTATATAAGTCAGCCTGCTCAAAACGTCCATCTCGAACGAAATATCGGCTATACTTTGTCGTAGATTTACGCGCGAGCTGCTTACGCTCTGACGTAGGACGATGTTACATCCTGAAATATTTCTATGAAGTTCTTTATATATCTCTGAGGCAATGAGCTTTTAGTTCAAATTTATTTAGTTTGATTTGCTACTGTATATATAATTAAAAAAAAATCTCGCTGTGTGTGTCAATTCGTACAAAGATGAAAATTGTGACATTGAAAATTTACAAAATTGTAGAAGTAGTTTTTATTTTTCTCTTGTTTTTTTACTTTGTAGAAGTAGTTTTTTTATTCTTCTCTTGTTTTTTGTTTTCTTTATTTTCTCTCGTATATTTTCGTGTCGCGGCGAGAAGAAATAGTGCTTAAATAACAATTTCATGCTATTTCTAGAATTAGCACGGAGATATTCGGACATTCGCCATTTTATGAGCCATCTTCTATGTACATACGAACATCGGCTATATATGTATATTACGTGCTTCGTTTCGAGGTCCAATCCCTCCGACGTTGTTCGTAGAACACTAGATATGGTGGGACAGGAATATATCGGTTTCATGCAATTTGAATATATATAAAGCATATACGTATATAAAGTCCGGGTTTATAGCACGTTCGATCTCGATAGTGCAACGCTCGTTCAGCGGCATATAATACTCAGAGATACACATTTCTAACGAGACTCGTTTAATCTAAACTAATCCATCGTTCAAATGTTTGACGTAATTTCTCGTGGATCGAATTGAACTTTGCGCGCCGATAATACATTAATTCCCCATATCAGGAATAGAGATGACAAAGATTCTTGATATTGACAAATCTCGGTAGTATATAAGACTCGCTTTTTTGCTATTTCTATCTCTACGAATTAAATTGATCGTAGCGACGGAAAATATCGAAAATATTGAAGATTATCGCGCATTATTACAGCATAAGTTAATAATTAATTCAAGTACGCTAATTACATTACGCGAGCTAATGATAATATGGCTGATGTGAGACACTTTCTCGTTAAAATGGTTCAGAAAAGCTTATTCTAATACGCAAAAATATTGTTCATCGAAACTAAATTTGAAAAATTTGCACGTTTGAGACGGTTTGCATTAATTATCGGATCTTTTCAGATTGTTAAATTACTGTAATATCGATCCTGACGAGGTCTTTGTCCGGGAAGTTCCATCATGGTAATAAAACGTCGAATGCGAATTGAAAGATTTCGATTATAATGTCAGGTGCAATCAGGACGTACGACAGCCATCCTCGAAGTCTGTCCAGCGAGATTGCTTGCGGTTGGTCACGATGCTATCTTAATAGGTATTGTTGTATCCGACTTAGACTCTTCTCCTACGCCTTGCTTTCTCTCTTTCTCTCTCTCTTCCACCTCCTGCGGTCGACTAACTCCTACTCCGTTACTTATCTCGTAATAGAAAGCGAATCGATTTTCATTTACGAAGATTGCCGAGGGATGGCATGGGCGATGGCACGGTTGTCCGTTCGATAAAATTAATTGATTCGTCAAACACAAGTTTCGCCGCGTCGACCACTAGCAGAGTCGTCTCTCGATTTCATTCTCTGTGTAATGTGTGTTTGTGTAAAAAACGCGTGATATATTTTTTATAACGTAACAATTGGTATTGCAGTGATGTTTCAATTGTCTTTTAATTTTTTCATAAAGAGGATACGATGTAACGTCACATTGAATATAAAGAAAATATAATTGATAAACTGGATATTCTCGCGTGTGACGAAGGTATAACGACGAGGTTATTATATTTTCGATTACTTTATCAATGCGAATAATACAAAATCAGAGTCGTATTTTCGAGTTATATTTTCATGAGACACGCATTCATATTGACTGAAATAAAGAAATTTAGTTTTACTTGAGTATTTCGTAACTTCTTTTGCGCCAAGACGAGATAACCCATGCGCAAACTCGCGTGATAAAGGCGCTCGCGATTTCTTATCCCCTCGTTTCCATGCGATTTAACTCTTTAATGTCACTGCTAACTAGCGCTCGTATTTTTATCCGGTATGAGAAGCGCGGAGAGACAAGAACGATGAGATACGCCCGCTTAAACTCGCGCGCGACTTTCCAATTTCTGTTCGTTACCATGCAATTTTCGATCGTCACGTTTTTTTTCTTTTCTCTTTTACCCCATCGCATCTCTTCGAAGGCGAGAACATTTCCGTTCGAGCGAAGTGCATCGAAAATTGATTCGCTCCAGTAGCTCTTTTTTTTTTTCATTCGATGTTACGAACCTCGCCTGTAATCCAATTTAATTTTTGTCATCTAGAGCACGTTACTTTACGCGATTTAATGTACGGTTAAATAGTCGCATGGATTTTCACGGAGTTCAATATTTACGGCGTTATTGTTCACAATGCGTAAGCAACGTGTCAGCGTAGATTATGCGCAGAGAAATGTTCTTTTTCAGAACATAATGTATTTGAGATCATTGGAACGGAGTAGAGAAATGCACGATAATTAAATTTCCCGAAATAAATTGGACGTAGCGAAATTCAGAGAAATACACAGCTAATTCTGTAAAATAGATGGGCCTAATTTATAGCCGCAAATTAGCTCGATTTCACGCGATTTCGATGACAATAGCGAAGATCCCGAGAGATTGTATTATAGAGAGGGAAGGCTACTTCAGAGAGAACACGAAATTGCACGCCTATGTTGACGCGCGAACGGCGTTTCATTTTCAGAAACAGTATCCAGGCACTTAAATACCCGAGTAACAAATAGGCTTTGTGGCGGTGTTGCGCGCGTTAGTAATAAATTCTCATCTCCTTAATGGCAGGTATCCCCCGATTTTTGTCTCGGATGTCACAAAGCCATTCTCTGGGTTCTCGGCTCGTCGCACGATTATTCCTAGCTCCACCGCGCTTTTAGCCGCGACAATCGCAATCCGATGCCAATGAGGGGAATATCGTTGTAATTTCAAAGATGGTAGAAGTTCTAAAGGATGAACAAGGAAAGAATGGGCGCGGACGAAAATATGAATGCCAAGCGTCTGAAATATTGGATGTCGTAACACGTTTTCGTAGACAGAGAAGAGAAGTGAATAGAGAGAGGGGGGGAAGAGAGAGAGAGAGAGAGAGAGAGAGAGTATGAGGAATTCGGTAGTCTTTATCAAGACTGGGGGCTTACAAACGTTTCTCCCTTGAGAGTAAGCGAAATGTAATTCGACGCTTAACCCTTTGTCGTGCAATAGCACTTTGAAGTGCTACTACCTCTTGCAGCATGTAGAATCACTTTATGCCATTACGTACGGTTTTCCGCCTGTTGATGATCCGGTACACTTGGCTTAATCTCACATTCGTTTCTATTTACGGGTCAGCTGATTATCTCTGGCAGTTGATTAGCGACGATTAGACATGATCTTTTTGAAAATTAAGACTGCAAAACGAAACAATTTCATCTCATGATACCTATTCAAATTCTAAGAACACACACATATATATATATATATATATATATATATATATATATATATATATATATATTTACTTTTCCACATTTTACCAATTATCCCGTAAGGATGCGTGTATTGTGACACCAATAATTGCCTACGATGGGCGACGAAAACGCTTGACCATCGACATCGGATCAGTCGCTCGTTAACGGGATTAATATACTGTTAATTACCTCTCGGGAACCCCGTCGCTCCGTATCGCATCTCGATTCCTGCTGGCAATTTGACGGTAGTAGAGGGTGGGGGAGGGAGAGAGAGAGAGAGAGTGCGAGAGCCCAACGTACACGTTTTGTACGTGCACGCGCGCAACCGTCTGCGGCCTACCATGAATGACAATTCGTTTCCGGCATAAATTATAGCCGGTTTTACAGCCGCCAAAAGAGCCACGCACTATATGCGGCCGAGTGCGTTTAATTTAATTAGGGGATTACATAATTAACGGCTCTCATTACTGTCGCAATTGCACCAATGCCACCCCCTCTATTTTGTCGTCTACCTTTCTTATCAGCTTTTCTATCTCGATTTTCTTTTCCTTTGTCTCTTACTCTTTCTTCTTATGGCACATTTCTCAATCTTCGAGCTGCGTGTCGTTCCTCCACGACTCTGCCAGTAGTAATAGTAATAGTAGTAGTAGTAGTAGTAGTAGTAGTAGTAGTAATAATAGTAGTAGTAATGGTAGTAGTAGTAATAGTAGTATTTGCCGCTCATTGTGGCAGTCCTATACGACAGTAAAACGCAAGACGACATTAAGCTTTATGCCGACTCGCTAATATCGCGCTTTCCCGGCTTTTCTAGCTTTTCGTTCTCCAGCACCGTCGTAAGCACCGGACGGCGCTCTTTCTCAGTAGGATTTACAAAACAACGCGAGATAAAGCCCAGTCGTTGGAATACAATTTCGTCCTCGCAGCGCGATTATTTTGCTGACTTCATTTTGACAGGGCGAAAATAAAGCGAGCATAGCACAACAACACGGTTATTTATTTATTTAGCTTTGTTAAAAAAATATATGCGCGCGATATTTCTGTATTTTACAATGTTGAATTTCTTTGCGCACGAAAAATTGACACAACTTTGCATAAAATACTTGCGCTATCGCGAACTGTACGAATGTTATACTTGATGTTGATTGGAATAACGATGAGATTTTTTTTTTTTTTTTCATGGAGAATGTTTCATCGTGCACAAATCCAATTAATTATAACAAATTAAAAAACACTTGTGTTTCATTTAAATGCACAATGTAATAGAGGTACTTTCGCATTAGAGCAACGAACTTGTTGATTATGTGTGACACAACTCGATCTCACTAAATAATAAATTTCATCCAACGAAAAAAACTAAACTGAATGATTTTTTTTTAAATAATGTTGATAGCAGTCTTGATAATATAAAGGTCGCTTGTATATGCGGGCAGTTTAACCGCCTCGTGGTTCATGATAATTAATAGCGATGTGTTAGGTATGATAGCGACATTAATTTCACTAGTTTTACCAAACGAGTGACAGCGTTCCGACCGCGGCAGTTTGATTGACGCGAAAATTGTATTAAACATCATCGACCGTGCTATCGCGTCCGCTAATGCCGCTAGTGTCATGCTAATGTCGCTTTTAGGATACTTCAATTTTGTATTGGCGTTATTATATATTTACGTTGTAATGTATTTAAAATAGGGTAAGTTACTAATGACGGTTTGATAGAGCGATTTATGAAAGATTGGCAAAAGGCTGACATATGTATCTGCAACCGAGTTTAAGGAATTCTACGTAAGACATTGATCGAATGATGATTGAATTACGATTGTTTCGAATTACAATCTATGAAGCTATAACTGTCAGAATTGTTTAACACATTGAACTTCCTCTTGGACATCGATTACGAGTGTAATGATTATTGACATATGCAACACGACTGACGACACGTATATAGAATGGCAGCTAACGCTATTTCGAGAGCTATGTGTGTCCGATAGAAAACGAATTATTTGTCAAAAATTGTATTTATTGACTGTAACACGAATTATATAATCTGATTTCGACTTTTGTAAAATTAACTGAAATTTACATAGCATTCAACATGTTGATATTTGAGCGTGATTTTAGAAATGATTCATATCTCGTGTTTTTAAGACGGACGGAATGGTATGATTAAACTGGACGAAATTGATCTCGTTTGACATATGTTATACATTATGCCAACCGGTACCCGCACTAATATCCACGTGCTGCCGTGCGCGCTTCAACATACGTCCGACGAACGCGAGTTGAAGGTAATAACGCGCGGCAGCTGCAGTCTCGTTCGTACAATAATTTTCCTCTGTGGAGCATTACGTTAACTCGTTTTTAAGCGTCGTTCGCGCGAACAGCATATTTCCATTCCGTGCGTCCTTTCCGCCGTGTCGGTCTCTTCGTCCCGCTCTCCGCTCCCTTATGCTTTTTCGCGTCCCTTTCATGGTGCGTCCGCGCGGGAACGTTTCACGCGTCGTCGCGGCGACCGGAATCATGGCGAATATTGCGTTAGTGCGAATTTTCGCACTTTTCCACCGGCCGATCACGATTTAAAAGGATTGGACGTGCAACTTGTCGGCCCGTTGCGCAAGAACCGTTTTTAGCTTTAACTTTAGCATTTGACTTTTTAGCTAGCGGACGCCTAATCCCGTTTATATGCGATATTTCGCATAATTAGCGAACGCGTATCAACGCTGTTATTACAAAGTATGCGCTACGATTCATTTTTATATAGGCTCTGTTCCAATATACACCGCCAGTATTGAAAATCTGGAGTAGGATCACGTAATGTGAACTACAGATTTTCATATACATGTCAGAGTATATCGGAACACGATCATAGTATCTTTATGTTGCATGCGCATGTTTATTGTCGTGCGATAATCGATTACAGATTCGTGATCATCAATAAATTAATAATCAACGATTATAACGATTTAAAAAAAATTGAACTATTTTACGCTTTTTTTTTAAATGTTTATGTCTAAGCGCTTTCTAGTTGATTTCGCTTTATTCTTAAGTGCGACTCTTCATGGTGTTGTAGGAAAAATTGGTTTCGATAGTAACGAACGTTATTTTATCCAACGTTACTTACAGAGCGCGAAGCGAATGCATCAGCTCATTCGACATTCCCTTTTTTCCGAAGCTTGCAAACGTTTATCGCTACCGCACGCGTAATTTTTTCGCATCGGTCCGTGAAACGCGAGTTTCACGCCGGACGAACGGGCAAGCACTTTACGTCGATCTTCAAAGCGATTGTGCTTTTGTTATTCGTCCGAGCAATTTCATTGGGTCATTGCCGTCGGTTCGATCGATTGATCCATCGATCGATCGATTGGCCAATCGAACGACCGCAATTAGCGTCCCGGTCAGATTTTTCACTCCATGCCGTTTTCGTTTTTCCCGCTTGGATCGAGCTTTCTTCCTCGGCTATTTTCGATCAACCGTGTCTTTGTGCTTTTTCCTCTGCTCATTCCTGGTCTCTCGCTCTCTCTCTCTTTTTTTTTCTCCTTCCGTTTTTCCTATCCGCCAGCTACCTCATTGTCGTTTTTTTATCGAAATTTTGTTTGAGCAAAAACCAGCCACGCGCCATTCGCAATTTCAGAATATCAAAGCGCTCGTGAGTCTATTGAAGGAACCTTTGTCCATTCAGTCATTCTCTAGCGTGTGCTCCGTGTGTTCATATTTTATATAGCAGAGAAGAAAACAAGAAAGTTTATACTTGAAAAATTGTTGTAAACGGCTGCTTCAGCCTTGTTAAATGAAAAGATAAAAGATTGTATTTGTGCCTGAAAGCATCCCTTAATAATCTTTCGATTTTCTTATATATCCCGTATACATTATGTATATTGAAAAATCGCCAGCGATACCAGTGTGTGCCATCGATACGCATCGGAAATACATTTGATTAAAGTTTACATTTTTCCATGCGCACAGTGTGTGCAAAAGCGGCTATCTCGCTGTCGCGATCCACGATAGTTTTCTATGAAAAATAGTTCGTAACGCCAGTCCAGCGATTCGAATCCGGGTCATCCCTGGAAAAATCGCACCTGCCATATTTCCGGGAAACTGTCGTTTTTCCTTAGCCGCTCTCCAAGATTCCGATCAAACTGCCGCGCTATTTACGACTAAACTTTTCGCAAGTTCGAAAAAGCGGTAAAATTTCTATTGGGTACACCCGCTCGCGCGCTCACTCATTTGTATTCCTCATCGCACGTGTGAATAGATGCACTGAATTCACCGATATAAGTTTTCGTGAGGGTCTTCGAAATCTCGCCTTCTTGGATACTTTATCCAGGATAATTTGGTGCAAGTCAATCGGATTGGGAAAATAATCAGCTTTGTGGAAACGCGCGAATCGAATCCGCTGACTTAGTCCATAATCTGTTAGTTTTCTCTATATTACAGTTCGCGTTCTCTTGTGATTCAGCGTGTCCCGGGGAAAAGTTTTTCGCGCACTTTGTTATTCGAAAGACAGAGAAAGACAAAGTTCTCGGATAGGCAGCTATTTGATCAACGCCAATGTTTTTTCCGGAAACGAACATTTTCTCGTTCCATCAGTCTTTCAATGGATATCAATTCGATCTAACAAAGCGCGTCGAGCGTCTCGGGATAGTCGAGGCGAGTGGAATGACAAAAGTAGATTAAATATCGAGGATGACTCGACAGGCAGGAAGAATAATATCACCTCTCCCTTTTCGAAGAGCTTTCGGAGCTCTTAATATCCCTCGACTCCTCTTTCAGGGATATACTTCTCAGCTATTAATTCTATCTAATAACTTATTTCATTATTCAGCAGCCACCCGTTAAATCTTTCTTTCCGAGCGGGGCTGATGCTCGTGTTAAAGCCAGGCTCTTCATTTTTTTTGTTTGCCTCTCTCTTTCTCCGCTGTTCCCCGTGCGTCTTTTCTCGCTTTACTTAAACTTTTTATTTATTTACTCCTTTTATTATATACCTCGCGACAAGCGATCACCATTGCGAGTGCTCAACTCGGTCCGCGACCGTTCGCTCGTTCGTTTTATCACGATGGGACAAGAGCTTCTCTCTAGGAAGGAAAGCAGATTTACGAAATATAGAACGTCGCAGGAAGAGGCCGGGTGTATTATACTATCGCGTCAAAGGAACCGGATATAGGGGCAGGTCATGGACGGCAAACAGAGATGCAACGGCGACAACAACAACAGCAGCCAGCTTTACGCTGGTATTCAGCTTTCCTATGACGGTTTTGACTCCACGGCATGTCTTTCCGCGCTGTTGATTGTGAGCCTGGTTTACTGAGGTATCCCGATTGCATGAGCCGAACCTGGCCTCACAATTCACCGCCATCGCCAGTTCGCGATCCATAATTTGGAGTACCCGCCTTCCTTGTTCGCTCCTTTGCCCTCGAGGTCTTCGCCCTGCCTCGTCCGCTTGCATTTGCTAACGAGGTATTCTGAAAGCATGTACATCTTCGTAACGTACCTAATATTTTATCATAAATAAGTAGAAGAGATAAAAAATAAGAACTAAGTAAAGGAGATTTTCAACAGAAGTAATTTTTAATTATTGTGAATTTTTTAACTATTTGTTTTTAAACTATTGTTGAATTTGACTTGAACAAGTAAATTGATTTAGTTTATTATTTATATAATATAAAAAAATGATATTGATAAAAGCTCTGATCTATTGTGGCATTTGTATTATCCGGTCTAAATGTAATAGTAGTGGTGCAGACTATCGTTAAACTTTACGTCTGATATATTTCTAGCGAAGGGTAATCAGAGAGGCTACAGGTTGTTGCACGAGTTGAACAAGTTTGCAAACAAACTCGAGCATTTCGCACGATAGTTTGTACGACTGTTATTATAGTCGACGGTGAGAAGTCTGAAAATTTATAACCGACGAAAAGTCGACAGGCAGCGACAGAGAAGCGCACGAATTCGAAATGCGACCACTTTTAGCTCGAGTTCCTTTGCGATTGTAATGCGATTGTAATAAATTCTCGCGTTACGGCGCGGTTGTAAAGCACACCGTCTCGCGCCGCGCGCTGTAACCCATTCAGATCGGAATCCTCCTGGGGCGAGTGGTACATTCCGGAAGTCTCGAGATGATGCAGGTGTTCTCGCGAGAGCTTGATGCCAGAGGGGAAGGGGAGGAGAAAGAGAAAGAGGGAAAGATAGAAGAGATGATCGTAAATCATTTTTGCGTGTCCCGTGTGTGAGGTGGGATTGGAAGCGTCTGAGGCAGGATCGAGAAAGATAGCGGAAAAGGTGAAAAGGGTTGAAAGGAGAGGATTGAGAAGAGTGTACAGGGGTGGGCGACAGGGATACGAGACAATAACTTCACAATATCTCAGATGAAAGCAGCGTTTATTACCTTCTGGAACAAACGCGCGACTGCCATTGCATACCCCCCGCTGCAATGGCTCGCAATGGTAGCGTTTAATAAAATTAATTCTATGTCTTCGCTCCCCTTCGTCTGCCGTCACGACTTATTCGTCCTAAACATGGCATGCCTTATTTCACGACGACCTCTTCTTTTTTGCACTATTTCTTTATTAGTGCGCGGTATTGCTATTTGCGCACGACATCTTCATTATTTCATATTTTGCGTTATTATGCCATCAGGCAGCGTTTTACATGCGCGAGCGGCTTCTTCGGTTTATATATGTTGTCGTAAACGTCGTATTTTCTGGGTAATCGCGTTGAAATACGGAAAATCATGAATGCTTGTAGCAAGTGGTATTAGTCATTTTACGCGAATGGAGCAAAGAAGTTGATACATGAAGAAAATACATAGAGAGTGACGAATGTAGAAGACAGAACATGTATACGTAAATAACATTAAAATATAATTTTTATATTTTTTATAATTTTTACGAAAGATTTCTTTGTTTATTTCAGAAGAATCATCACATGATAGTAGTAATCTTTTATTGAACAAAATGTCATTTGTCAAAAATAATGTTGGTTTCAGGCAATCTCTTTTTTTTATACGGCTTAATTACAACATAATGAGTTAAAAGTTAATTATTAATGATTAGATACTATTAAGTGTTATTAATTATTATTATTTCTCTTTGTTGCAGGTAAGCGCTCACTCGTAATTATCTCAAAGTTCGACTAACAATAAGTAAGTATTATTGTAGGACTTGATTAGGTGGTGCGAGTGTGAAAGGCATGCGATTGCGAGTGTAAGGGAGTTAAGGTAGGATTGTAGGATAGAGGTAGAATTCTGATGCGGCAAAGAGTGGATAATAATGTGAGTAAAGTAGTTAAGGCAGAATTGTAATATAAAAAATCAAGCGTAGAGGAAAGGAGGAAGAAAATTGTACATTTAAAAATAAGGAAGGTGTAAGAAAAAAGATATTATATAAAAAGTCACAGAGTGACAAGATGTAAGAAGTAGGCAGTAGGGATAAAGGAGAGAATTAAGATAGCATGGAAAAGAAAGAAGGAAGAGGATAGGAGGTGGAAGTAAGGAAAGAATTAAGGATTTAAATCAGCGGGAAAGATAAGGAGAAGAAGCGGGAGAATAAGGACAAAGGAAGGGATGTATCATGCATGGTTTGTCCAGTGAAACATAAGTTGGGAAGAAGAGGAAGAAATAAAAGAAATTGCAGAGGGAGAATAAGGAAATGGAAAATTATACGGAACAGAAGAGAAAGGTGAGAATGAGGCTAGAGGAGAGCAAAGGAAGTAGTGAAAAGAAAATAACACTAGGAGAGATATGGAAGAACGGAAATACAAGAAATAAGGAGAAGAAGCAAAGGAATAAGGATAAAGGAAGGGACGTGTTATGCATCGTTCGTCTAGTGAAACAAAAGTTGGGAAGAAGAGGAAGGGGTAAAGAATTTGCAGAGGATGGAAAATAAGGAAATGGAAAGGAACAGAAGAGAAAGGAGAGTGAGGCTAGAAAGAAAGCAAAGGTAGTGAAAGGAGAAGAAGAGAAATTAAGGAATTGAGAAGAAAAATAGAAGTTTATAACAAGAGAAGAGAAAGAAAGACTGATAAAGAAAATAACATTAGGATAGATATGGAAGATGGAAGAACGAAAACTGAGGATAAGAGGGGGGGAAACTGAGGAAAAAAGGGGACAGGAAAAGGTGACAAGGAAAAGGTTACGTTTGAAGATCAAGAGAAGGAGAAAGAAGGAGTGGGTCAAGATTGCTATGAAGGAAAATGAAGATTATACAGATGTAAAGGCAGGAATGTAGGATGATAGGCATGTAAACTATACTTTAAGGGAATACAAGTAGTAAGAATAATGCTCAAATATATAAGGAAAGAATAAAAGAGGAAAGAGTATTGAGAATTTGGAGCGACAAGTTAGATGGGGAGAAAGAAAAGATTTTGAAAAGGATGTGGAAGGAAAATGAGGTAAAGTTAAGATTGGAAAAGGGAAATAGTGGCGTAAGAATGCGGGCAATTTTAAAGCTATGATGAAGTAGGATAGAAGATTGTGAGGTATGAGGAATGATTGGCGCCGAGGATGGAGGGATGAATGAGATAGGTAATATTGTAAATCAAATCCCCTTCTTGGCACTGTATGCTGAAGCGAAGTAAATTATTACTACTAAGTAAGTATTATTGTACTGACTCCTTTTCGCATTTTAATTGAAAAAAATATCGCAGAGGCTAAAAAAATGATGAATTATTTAGCTTTGGGCAAAGATGTTGTTTCTTACAGTACATATAAAAAGTGGTTTCAAAGATTTAGATTCCAACGAGTGGAAATTTGGATCTCGAGAATGAAGAACGCTCGGGACAATCAAAAAAATTTGAAGATGAAGTACTTTAAGAGGAAAACTCTTGTCGCATGCAGTCAGAGCTTGCAGATGCATTTGAATTTGGAATAACCCAACAAGCTATTTCCAAACGTTTTTTTTAATAAATAAACACCAAAATTTTATAAAAAAGGCTGAAAATTAAATCGCATAATCTAATTAAAAAAATTTTTAATCACATAATCAAATAAGAATCTGATGTGGTAATTAGTGCGCAAATTTTAATTAACTCATGACATACATACAAGAATCACATACATTACATGTTTCGACTAATTTTTAATTATCTTCAGATCATAAAAAGTTGTAGATTTAAAAATAAATTTGGAATAGCGCTATGTATAGGTCAGCAAGAAATTTAAATGTAATACGGAGAGGGTATGAACATTGCAAGAGACAATTTTGGCGAAGAAAATTAAAGTTGTAAAACAAGCAACGTTTATGGAGAGAGGAAAAAAAGGATCTTTTTTAAAATCGCGGATGAAAAACGTTCACTCCGGTTTTATGTTCGCCGGGAGCTCGTTTAGGCGTTGCGGCTCGCATTCAAGAAACTTGCGTCGCACAGTGTGTCTTATTTGTCTTAGCGAGGACAAATAATTTCTGCTATAAATCCCACGGTAAATGTGGGCGGAGCTTATCGTAATTCTCGTTAATGTAAATAGCATAAGATGCATTGTTGCATTCTGCATCGGGAATACCGAGCTATTCTTCGGAGTTACAATCGTGGTGGCTCATTATGGGACTAATGCGCAGGAGTTGTCGCTCATGTCTATAGTATATATGCAACGAGTCAGGTACTTTCTGAAAATTAGCTACACGGATCAGCCTAGTCTACCGGAGTTTAGAAACTCGAGCTTCACGTTCCCATGGAATGACATCGGTGCTGCGTAATACTGTCACCTGTTATCACACTTCCCGTACTTTCCACAACGTTACGCTAAATGAGCGGGTATCAGTCAATCAAACAATGCCAAACTGCCACTAACGTGTTATAACGATATACAGAATTTCGTTAAGAACTTAATACGATTTCGGTTCCGCGTTACATCCTAAGCCATTTTTCGCGATATTACTTTGGAACTTCAATTTTAAGCAACATTATATATCAAACATAGAGTTGTACAAGGAGTTTATACAAGCGTCGATAAAAATATTAATTTATGTAATTGTGTTAACTAATTGTAACTTAAATTACTACTTAAATGTTTATATAAAGTTTCTAATTGTGAAGCTATCGTCATGTTCCTCTGAACTATTTTATGTGTGCTTTGAACTATTTCCATATTTTTTCATGAGTAAAAATTTAAAAGGCGGCTGGTACCATTCGATTCACTCGAAGTTTTGTTAACTTAAACTTAATTAGTGGCGGGTCGTTCGTTTTGTTTCATGTTTCCCTATCTACAGCCTTAGACGACCGTGGAAACTTGGCCTCTATGTAGGTCTCGGTTAATCTTGAAAGGATAGAACGGGAAGAGAGACAGAGAGTTTCGCACGCTGATAGGTGAGTGTTAATTATCAAGGTCTCTCTCTCTCTCTCTCTCTCTCTCTCTCTCTCTCTCTCTCTCTCTCTCTCTCTCTCTTTCTATCATCAGTAAAGTTGGCCAGGGAGAACTGATTACGTTGCTACAGGAGTATATATATAGGTATATATAGGTAACCGTCATAGAACGAGTCTCCCGTTCAACGTTCGCTGGCACTGTAGTCTATTCGCGAGGGCTTTCTTCGAAGTGAGTTAGCCTCCACAATAGCGCAAATAAATATCGCGATGCGCCGAGTAAGTGCCTTCGGCTGCCGGCTCCTTTAAGTTCTGCATTTTAAATGAAGAACACGGAGAAAAGAGAGAAGAATCATCGTGCTCGTAGACAAGCGACCTGTCCGCGGGGACGAAGACCTGGAAATACGCGCACGTCTGCTGGAAATAAGTAGATTTGATCGCCTCATATTTAAAATTTATATTGTGTGTCACGGTATATAAGAGAAATTCTCTTTCTCTCATTCATTCACTCAAAGAAGCCTCCGCGATAGCTCGGATAATTGCGTTTGCCGAGTAAATATATTGACTTCGCTCGCGCGACTCCGCACTTTCGATCAAAAATGCATCCGAGTATATGCGTCATGCACGAAAGAATCGCATACGATACCCGCTAACGATGAGGTCATCGACTTGAAAAAGAGATTTATGTATTTATCCGTTTTTTATATTTAAGGTTGAAGCCACGTCTATATGATATTGATATTTTCTCAGTGCTATTATTTTCGAACTGATATTTTATCCGCTAATGTGCTACTTTTAAAAAACTGCTTCATACACGTTCGTGCAATGATATTGCTATTGCAGTTGTTAATAATAATTTCATTTACTGCTAATGTGCTAAAGTAGAATTTAAAAAATAGAGATAATGGAGAAAGACTTAGAAATTTATATGCGAAAGATGATTTTACTGAAATATTTAAAAATCTAAATACGGATTTGAAAATAATTTTATTGGACTATTAAAATAATTATGTAGGAAACATGATGAGTAATTCTACTCTCAAAAAGTGTTGACAAGTTTTCTATGAACCAGCTGAAACGTTCAACATAATTATTTTGATGGTCCAACAAAATAATTTTCACATTTGCATCTCTAGCTAAATTTTTAGATACTTCAGTAAAACTGTTTTCTCCGTGTAGTATTTTTTTATTTTAAATCGTCAACTGCGATTAAAAATGGATCGTGTGTTAATTGCGAAGCTTTTAATAATTATATTTCAATTTTATAAAACTTTAATTTTCTGTAACTTTACAGATCGATGATTATCTTTCTACACTTGAGATTATTCGGAACGTAGTTTCCGCAAACTCCCGGGGAAATTCCGTGCCATCCCTTCGTTTTATTACAGTTAACGGAGGCACGAAACGCGGTACCCTTCCTATCTTTCCGTCGGAGCACGTCGGCTCGCCTGTCGAATTCCGAATTTTCGCCCACAACGTCGAGGCGTAACATCCGTGGAGGGTAGGCGGGTCTGGATAGCGCGGAGATCACGGGCTGTTTAGAATGCAGCTGCGGTTTGCGTCAGTCCCATTGGCCCTATGCGGCAGTGTAGCCGACGCTACACGGATGGCGTGGTGCTTTTGACGCAGCCGGAAGAGAGGACGAGAGAACGAGCTTATCGGGCAACGCTGCTAATTGATTGGCACGCCTACGTCGCCACGGCAGAGCGCCGGTCTCTGTCATCCTTTTCCTTCCGTCGCGTTGTGCATATACATATTTAGTATATCCTTAGCGATGGTCGGCAGCTTATTACCATTGAAATAGGCTCGCGTGCCGTCGCCGTCGCCGCTACATCCCCGGCTCGCGTGACAGCTCTACCACGCTGCTCGGGCTTCGACGCGCATAATAAAGTTTACTGTCATATTTACTCGCTGACGACGACGGTGATAGTGTGGGCGAACGCGGGATTTCGGACGGCAACAGTACCGTCTCGTGCTCCTCGCTCCGCGTGTCAGTGTGGCTCGTACTTTTCTCTTAATTCCGTTTCGACTGTTCGCGCACGAAAGTCGCCGGATGTCGATTCGCTTTTTAGAGCTCGATTTGTCGTTAGAGTCCGAATGCCTGTAGTTTTTTTGCTCAAATTTCACATTAAAATCCAACGATCCGCTCTTGTATTCTTTACGACGATTAAGTACATTTTATCATGATTTTAATTAGCGGAATTTTGCATTTTATTTTCTCTATACATACGAACATGTTCATTTAATTCTGTGATTTAACGTGTAAAATTTTATTTCATTATTTTTTTCGTTGTTGTGGATGCTGGATATTAATACTTAATTTAGCAAAATCTAGTACATGTATGCGTATGTGCATACCATGGTTTATATATTTTTTATAAATAGGGGCTGTGTAATATAATTTTCAGATTTATTGCTAGTATCGTGTTCATTTGGCTTTATATAACTGCGCAGCTAAATACGCATTGTTCAATGAGAAAACCTTCAATTTTTTTATAATCCAACTAATACGTTTTAATCGCGAAAGAAATTTGAGACTCATATTTCTCCAAATCTCGATTTCACGTTAATCCGCGCCGTAACGCCGTACAAACGAATGCGAGGAAAACCGCCTTTCGTATTTCACGATGTTTCGAGAGCGGAGAGCTTTTAATTAGAACTTTATGTACTGCTCGGCTGCCTTAATATTTACGTTTAATCCATTTCGAGTGTAACCCGGGAGTAGCCGCGGATTTTGCAGTGGTATCTCGTGATTCAAAATGCATCTCGATCCGAGACTGGAGTGTCGGCGTTCAAGATAGGAGAATAAAACGGGGGGAAGAAAGAGGGTTGGTGAAGCTCGTCGTTTTTAATCTATCCTGTCTGCCACTATAATTATTTCATTTAGTGGGATATCATGATTTGGCGAAATATCCCGCCCGACGAAATCAGAAGAGGCGTGTTCGGTGGCGCAGCTCGGGCGCCGAACGAAAAAAAGGAAAGAGCGCAGCGACGGATAGACAGGCGGAGATCCCGGATTACGAAACGTTTTCATCGCTGACGCGAATTTCCTTCGTTTATCGGAAGCTCGTTAAAGAGGATCAGCGGTAAATCGCATTCGGGCTTGATGGGGGACGACAGAGGCAGACAGGCTCGACCGTCGAGGATTCGCCGAAGAGCACGTCGCCGTACGAAAATCGTCGACGTGTTGGTCCTATTTTCTTTTTTTACCCTTTCTTTTATGTTTTTCGTTGTCCTTTAATAAATTACGCCCGAGCACGGAAGTACTGTATGTCATCCATATATTTTCGTGCGAAAATGCGCTCCAGCGTTTCGGGCGAGGCCGGTGCCGTGTTCTGTCCGCGAAACAACAACACGGCGCGAAATAACGTGCAAAACCCTAATGCGCTTACGTTTCGTAAATTGGATTCCGCGAAATGAAAGAGAATTCGAGCCGCGACTGTGTCGATCGTTCTACATTTTTCAGCATTGGATATAATCCGTTTTGAGGAGCATTGTATATTAAAATTCTAAAAAAATCCGTGTCAAATGTAACAAAATCTCTTTTATCTTCGATACGTTAACTTTTTTAGAGTTTTATTCAGTCTTCCGTATGAGTGTATGAAAATTGAGAAATGTAAACCGAACGAATTGAATGTAACATTTTTGAGGAGAGAGAGATTTGTAACACGCTTGAGGAAAACGCTTTTCGTGCAACGTAAAGAGATTTGTGATACCTTATGCGTTATTCTCTCGTTTACTTTGTCTATCTTTGATTTTATCCGAATTTTTATCGAATGCTTTTACTTCATTTTCTGCGTACTGCGAGCTCTTCGGACAGCTCATCTTTGTTCATCTTCTTGTACGACTGTCAAATCTCGTAGAGGAATTCGTCGAGAAGCGAATGCGATTCGAGGCCCCGCGTGCTTGCCAGGCGTCAAGCTCGACCTGGAAGTGGTGGTTCGCTCGATATCTGGCCGCGTTGATCGCTGCGCATCGTTCGAGGGTGACACGTCTTCGTCATTATCCGATAGATGCAGTAAAACGTGAGTTAACGACCGGTCCGTCTGTCCCCGTAGCTGGCGCGGTCTTATAATGTTCGTTCGCGGCACGAATAAACGCACGAAAGTGGCATTCAGCCGAGTCACCCTGCTAGGCGAAGAGCTGCCATACGAGCTCACGCTGTCATCGTTTATGGCCCAGTTCTATAGACCGTTTCAGCGTTAACTCTGCCGTTGGAGTTCATCTCTTTACCGCCTTTTCTTTCTGTTTCCACTTCGTAGTGCGGAAGACGATCTGCGCTGCGCGTGAAACGGAATCGCGTTAAATATTTCACGATGACGTTGACAAATTATTTAAACATCGTGCTTTGGTTAGATTGAACTTTATCTAGTTGAAACATTCCTTTTCTAGTTGAAACGTTCATCAGAAAGCAGGTAATAGTAATCTTCTTCGAGGTGAGATTCGAGGAGAGAGGTTCAGTATTCACATATAAATCTATTTTGTGTAAGATTACGTAAGTATACTGCAAGTATGCTTAATATGTAAGAATTAGCCGTAATTTAAGGACTAATTATTGAAAATCATTCAAGGAACAGAGTCAAAGCAGTAACGGAAGATCGTGAACATTTCGTAGATAATCTAGTTACATCCTACATTAGTTACGTATTCTGTAAACGCGTGTACGCAAGCACGATGTCGCGCGAGTGGCGTCCGTCGTGGATCAATACAATTACACCGTACGGGAGTACGGTGCCGTACATACAGACCAGAGAGAGGCTCGACTGGGTTGCTGTTTCTCCACGTCTGTCATCCTTCCTCCGCCTCCGGCGGCGCGTTTCAGTTTCCGCTTCGCGGCGCGGAAGACGATCCGCCTCGATCGGCCTTCGAATGGAAAACGATCGCCGCGATGTAACACACGCGCGATCGAATCGCATCGCGGTATGTAACGCGATTGTGTCCTTCCTTTGCGCTCTCCACGCGTCGACCCTTTGAGCGCTTCCTCTTTTGAGTCTCCGGACGTATGTGAGATAAGAAGAGCGCTTTGCCACTCGGGTCAAACTGCGTTCCGAGTTTTGCGCGCTCCGTTACTTGTTCCTTGTATATGTCTGCATGTAGCGTTGACAGGGTGAGACACACACACACACACACACACACACACACACACACACACACACACACACACACACATTGGGTTGCTCGACATGAAAGCGACGTTGCAGCGGGTTAAGACTCGAGCAGCATCATCACGATGCTTTTCTTTGCGACATTTTAGATATAAGAACGTGGACTTCAGATCGGGAGCGGAAACTTTTAAGTTTCACAGTCCGATGAAACTATCACGGATATATAGCCGAAAAGTTTCATGTGGGTGTCTCATGCATATTATATCGTGTAATTTAAAATGCCAGCTCGATGCACATCGCAAATATGTGAGATATATTCATTATCGAACCAATTAACACTTCTCTTATGTTGACTTATCAGAATTCCATACATATCTTCTACATTTAACACACAAAATATATCATACTTTTCAGAGCATATAGACTTAACTCTCTATAACCCGGTGTGACTTTGAAATCACATTCCAATATATCAATATCTTATTAATCTAATTCAATTTTTTGCTGCAATGTGACGTACATCTTGTTTTATAACGTTTCTTTGGTAACCAATAAGATTCTTTATAGCGATGATTTGACTTGAGATATCAAAGTAAATGCTTTCCCAAGTAAAATTGTAAATTTATTGTTAATTTGTATACAGAGATTGATATTTGTTAGTTTCACGTTACATAAATTTTTTTATAGCCACAAAAAAAATTCGGGCTATAGAGGGTTAATATGAGATCAATTATATGAGCTGTTGGTGGAACAATCAATGAAGAAATTTGCAAAACGTAAAGACATCTGATACCAAAACACGCAAAGCGCCGCAAGAGGATTCTCATTTCTTGTTTGTTCATTTTTCATGTTTAATCAAGTAGATTTTTCGTCCCATGCCGGAACGCAGAAATTTATGACGTTCGCGCGTCCTGCGGCGGTTGGAAAAAAGAAGGTAGTGTGTAAGGGAGAGTGCGAGAAAAAAAAAATGAAAAAATGATTATAACTCGGACGAACTCGGACCGGAGCGGCCGAAATTCGATAACGGATGCTGCTACTAACTGCGATTCCTCACCGAGTGGCGATCCTTCCCCTTCTCTCGCGAAAACAAGCATATCTGGGCCAATGATTCGCGTTCTGCGTTCCACTTCCTGACACCAGCCACCCGACATACCGTATTAACGATTTATCTTCGTACCGTTCACATGGCGATAACAATTCATATGGCGATGACGCGAGCCATGTATTCGTTAACGCGCCAACCACCGCACTGAAGTGTATTTCACGCTAAAGGATGTCGACGACTTTCATCCGCGCGGTATGGCACCAATGGATTACACGTCTCTGTGTTTTGCATTTTTATTTATTATGATTATTAATATCGTATTATATCCTTTTTCTGATACTATATTATTTTATTATGCACATTATGATAGAAAATATTGTTGCTTAGTCTAATTAATTATACAAATAATTTATATTTATGTGTTTTTTTCACAATATCATGTTGTACGACTTGTAATACTTTAATAACGTACTCTAATGATTAATTAGAATCGAGAATCTTAAAAATACTGTGAAAGTATCAAGATTACAATATTTGTTTAAATTACAATAAGTAATTAAAATTGATATGAATTCATATGAATCCAGTCATATGGATAATTCATATTGATCCAGTTTTATAATTCATTCTTTAAGATCATTTTAAGTACAGTCTTAAAATGTTATTAGTTAATCACAGAGCCGTATTAGCATCTTAAGACATTATTTAAGATGGTCTGAAACAAGCACTAACTATGAATTCTGGTTACAGTATCGCGTAAAATTGCACGGCGTTCGACGTTTATTGTTTATCCCTTACAGCATATGATTTACACAAGATCGTCGCCATATAATTTGCTCGGCGTGACTCATTAGGCAATGACACGAACTATTTCTCATATCATCGTGTGTGTCTGTTAAAACACGATTTATTATGAATAATTAGTGACTATTATCTCGTATGTTTAACACGATAAACGATTCATAAGCACGCATCGCAAATGACACGGGATATCGTGTGATCGTAATCGCATTTCTGTGAGTGTGTTGCATGAAAAGAAGGAACGAAGAATAAAAGATCACGAAAGGAAGAAGAGATCCGGAAAGGCGCAGTCCGCGAAGGCATCGAGTGACGGTAGAGCAATCACGAGGTAAATAAATTATTATTTGCTATTTGTTACTCGTACAATTGATTTATGCGCACAATAATTACTTTTTGAAACATAGATTTTGAACGCTGTTATAATTCGAGTACATTTTTGTATTTTACAGTAATTTAAAACTCCGCTGCTGCGGAGTATCGGTGAGTAATAAATTAATGTTTTAATTTGAAGTAACCAATCTATGAAAATTGCGTCAGATACATACTGATGTGCGTACATATCAAAAATTAAGAGTACGAATATTTCAAAAATTCATTGTCTTAAAATGAACACAGATTGACAATAACATTCTAATCTATATATAGATTAAAGTAGCAGTTGAAAGGAACATAATAATAATACTATTTGAATAATTATAATAACAAATGTGTTATATTTGATTAAAATTTTTACGAACTTTTTAATGAGATAAATAGTAAAATATATGGGAAATCAGAAACAAAATAAAATTATGACAAATAAAATAAATTATAACACTTTTTAAATGTAAAATTTATTTATATTCTATCACTATTCTTTCACTTTTATCATAATTCATATCTCGTGGATGCAGAAATAAGATAAGATATTTGTATGTATTTATATGTGTTTATATGAAATAAAGATAAATTATTAATTATAAAATAATGTAATGTAATTATAAAATCATGAAAAGTTGTTAATACGTGTGTGTATGTGTGTGTGTGTGTCTGTGTGTGTGATGTATTTTATATTTTTCCTTTTTCTTTTTTAAAAATATTTTTTAAATACAATTTGAGAATTTGAGAATCTTGCGTTTGACTTCTGTATAATGTGCCATGATTAAATATTATATAAATTAATGTAAAAAATAACATATGTGTATTTGACAATTTTTTAAATATATAAATATTACAAACTAGGATAAAAGGAAAATTTTTATCATTGCGAAGCGTATTTCGATAATTTACTTAATAAAAAACGCTAATTATTAACTATGTATATATTTTTTTACACGTCAATTTTTTTTTTAATCTTTCGTAGCTTATTTAGATATATATTTATTTTTAGATTTAACTTGATTTATCGATATTGATTTTATTTAGTAGAAACAATTGTGTAATAAATTTATATTGGATATGTTTTAAAAATATGTAAAAACGTATAAAAAGGGGAATGTTTCAACATACTATTTATGTGAAGCATAAAATTAAACATTATGCGTATATTAGTTAAAAGTTACTATTAATAAATACTCGATAAAAAGGGTAGTTGCATAAATTTCACGCCATTGATCAACTTTGATCGTTTTTAGCTCAAAAACCATTATGAACTCGGCGTTTTTGTATTTTTAGGATTCTTGACTTTAATTAATTTCAAAAGAAACGTTATGAAAGTATTGCACACGGATTGACACTGATATATTTTTATATAAACTGTACAAACTTTATTTTAGACATCTTTATTGAATCTTGTTCCTCAAAACACTCTATGTTAAACAATTCAATTATACATATAGTTTTAAATTCTTCTACATTTGTTAAGATTACGCACTCGTTTTCAATGATTATTCATTTTGTGCGAGGCCCTCCTGTGATAAAATGTTTTTACAAGTTGTATTAATCGGTTGTATTAGCTATGCCGGTTGATGTTGCACATTTCGATCATTTATATCCAGCGATCGTTATCGACATGCGCAATGTTGGCCGAATACCGCGCTCTAACGTTAATCTCGTGACCGAGATCAATCGCGGCGAATACATCACCGGCGCTCGAGTTGTTTTGTACGATGGGCGAATGCGAAAACGCAACGGTCATGTCGCATTGAATTATAAAGACCAAATTCAATTTTCGGTTATTATACCGAGGTATGCACAGTTTTTTCCTCTCGTTTCATGCGACCACGCTTCTGTTTTTATTTCACAAATAAATGCGACAAACACGGTACATGAGAATTTTGTTGAAAAAACAACTCGCGGTTTACAATGCGCCAGTTTTTTATTTGGCGAGAATAGTTAAATCAAGTTAATTATATATGTACATCGAAAGGCGCCAATCGACGTCATTCGCAAAACGGATTGTCCAGATTCTCTCAGATATTCTAATAACTAGAATTGCGATTATATAGGATTATCTTTATATAAAGATTAACTTGTGATGATAAATTTTAATAAAACGCATTTCGTGTCCTCTGATAAACGTGCAGAACACATCCCGCCAGAGTATTGTACGTCGGTACCGTTCGTAACAATAGTAATTATTGATGCACCGCCAAGCACCGCGAAAAATACACTTGCTCGCATTCTGGAAGGACAAAAAAAACATGGTCGATATGCGCGCTCGCAAAATTAATATTCATGTAATCAGTATGCCACGTCGATAATTGCGCCGCTCTTTGACATCAATTTCGTTTTCGAGCGTTCGTTTCCGTATCCAAAGACGAATTTACTGGGCGAATATGTCTTCCTGGCTTCCCCGGCATTTTTTTTTATCAAAGACTGATAATTGAAATGGTTTTTCTGGAAATCCGCGGGGAGACGCCTTTGCCATGCATTCTAACTGATGAATCCCGCTGCGATTTTATCGCCGAAATAGTTGGCCTGGATTCAACTCGGACTATGTTCGCTCGACTCGGTGGATTATTAATTTTTCTCTGGTCGGGCTAAAAGGATTCGGCTCTTCATCTCGCTTTCTCCCTTCTCTCTTTCTCTTTTACTCTCACTTCGATCTTCTCATTCTTTCCTTTCTCCGAGTGCTTTCACCCTTCCTGTGTTCACCACCCTGCTTGTGATGTCTATTTGATTTTCCGAAATGCTCGGTAAAAGAGGACCGTATGTGCATGTGTATAAAGAGAGAGAGAGAGAGAGAGAAAGAAAAAATGTACTATTTGTAAGATATCACATCGGGAATTCCAATTTAGGGATAATGTTGTTATATAAAAGCGACAGAAAGCTGCCAGATTTTTTGCTCGCAATATTCGACTGAAAATCCTGTCAAAAAATTGTTAGATGTTTTATTGCGCGGACCGAGAGTACTATTTCTAAATATGTCCGCTCAGTGCACACTTTACAGGAAAAAAATTAAATTACGATTTAAATAGTAGATAAATGATAAAAAATAACATTTATTTCATGTGTTTAGGCTATTTATAAACTAACAATTTGTATGTATTTTTCATTAGGATACGTATAGATGCTCGAATAGATGTTGCATTAATTAGAAACAAAAAGTGAAAATACGAAACGATCATTTATTATATTTTTTGCGCGCGGAAATAAAACACCAATATATAATATTGCGGCTAATAATTTTTCTGACATAAAGGAGATTTACGTGCGAAATAGCGTCGTAAATGTCGATAAGCTTTTTATTAGTGAAAAATGCTTCGATATTTGTCCATGTTTTTGCGCCGTTACTTCTCGTGGAATTACAAAAATTATATGTAATACAATATTGCTGTAGACTTTTAGATAATTACATAATGTGCGATTATTATCTGAACATTATTTTAATTTTACCATCTTTTTTTATATTCTTTGTATATTCTGTAGCAATTATTCCTTTCTTTTATCAACAGACCATTTTTTTTAAATCATTTATATCAATTTTTAATATTAATATTGTAGTAATTAAAAAAATTCGAATTCTGTATTTTATACAATTAAAATAATATTGATTTATATCTTGCACGTATAACATTGCTTTTAGAAGTGGGATATTCGAACATTCTTTTTAACTAATGAATAATCTCTGATTTTTCAATAAATAAAACATAAACATAAAACGCCTACACAGAAAGAATTATTTTGCGGAAGTATCTAAAAATTTAGTTAGATACAGATCTAAAAATAATTTTTTTGGACTATCTAAAATAATTATGTAAGACGCTCAAGCTGGTTGCTGAAATGTCAAAACTTTTTGCAGCATTACTCATCATGCTTGAATTTTCTACGTTATTTTGATAGTTCAACAAAATTATTTTTAGATCTGTATCTAACTACATTTTTAAATACTTCAAAATCGTTGTTTTCGTGAAAAAAAAAAAATAAAAATAACGTCTAACTCGCTTTATCACATATAGAAATGAAATCTAGATTGGGTCGACTTCCTCCGCAGCTTTATGAAAGTATGTTTTGCCATACGGTTGTAAAATCGCACGGTAATTCAACGAGGAGCAAATGGAGCGCGGATCAAGCGTTATTATTAAACTGCGGTGTGTAAGACAATCGTGACGTTTAACCCAATTGCGACCGCGCGCGTAGTACGGCCCGAACAATTAATAACGACTAATTAAGAAGGGACAGCACCCTCCCGGTAGTTCTAAACAGTAGCCGTGGAGTTAATTACAGGCTTGTTATAAATAGTTGACTGCTGGCTTCTAATCGTGATTACTCACTGTTTTCCTCGTTGTACAAGTGGTATTTATCGATTTTTGTATTATCTGTAATTAACGTGCATATATATGCCAATCATTTATTGATCTGTTAGCAATTCTTAAATACTTAAATACTATTAGTGCCGAATTGAATTAAAGATATTTATTTATATTCTTTAGAATAAATATTTTGAATATGTCAGATACTGTAGTTTAATTTTTCTATAATTACTACATGATAACAAATGCACACAATAAATTGACACGGCGTTAGTTATTTAAAACGATCGATCGTTTAATTAACGCTTGTATGCAAAACTTCGGACCACTAAATAGATCCAAGTTATTCGGCAAATTTTACGGCTACGTGTCTACACGTTAATCCTAGTGTTGATCCGCTGCTCCTTTTATCCCGTTTTACTTCCTTGTTTAGGAGAAACTTAACCCGCGGAAAATCGCTCTCTCGAGACTTTATATTCCCGACCCCGTTTCTCAACCAACCCCCCTTTTCGCGCGTTTGATCGCCCCTTCGCTCGCTCTCCCGGAGACAGAGGGCAATCACGGAAACCGCTACAAAGGGCTAATTTGCTTGGGCGCTAACGATATTATCGTGGAAACGAGATGCGTGATGGTGAGGCGCACCGCCGTGTAGACGCGAATCTCTACCGTAATTTTGTCTGTTGTGCGAATCGACAAAACTTTCCTCTAAGGTGTCTTGTCTTGTTTTGCATGCTCTTACCGGTCGTCTTGGTGATCAATGTAATTTTCCTAAGCAATTGTTAGTAAATATTTTTTTATTTTCGCTATTAAAAACTCGATATTTAAATTTCAATTTATTTACTGTTGCTCAAACTGTATGTATTGTAGTTAATCGAATTTTTCGAATTATAAAGCATGTTTAAGCAGAGTTTATTAAATGCGCACTGCTTTTTTTGCTAATTCTAAGATTACCGTAAAAGATTTGCTGATTATATAATGCATTTAATTTAATTTAATATTTATATTACTTTTTCAATTATATGTATTCCAATTATCGTGATTTGCAGTGATATACTCGATGTTTATTCACTCAGTTATTTCTGATTTTTTTACTAGAATATTATGCAATTACTTTTTCTTACACACTATTATTATATAATTAGATTGTTACATTAAACTTACATTATTATTACTTTGAAAAGACACTTCAGTTAAAACATGAATTTATTCCATTCTATTCTTCTTACTTCAGAGAAGTAGACTGTTCTTTGAACAATCAAAAAGTAGCATTCGCTTCGTAATTATAGGGTCTCTTTGTGTAGGGCCATTGTGCAAGAACTTAAAAATTTACAATTTTCGATAGATTCCCACGCGTTTGGCTGCGCTTACGCGTAGGGGAAGAAACGAAAAGCGAAGCGCATCGCTAGCGGGCGCTTCTTAACAGCTGATCTCCGCGTACGATAACACGTGGAAAAAGTACATTTTACAAAGCAACGCGATATTTTCAGCCCTTTGTGCCGTGCACGTAGTACCTGATAGTCAAGTGCTTCACCCAAACGCGATAGCGCAACCGCAGTCACGGTCGTGATAACAAATATTACATACCGGTGCAGGATAAGACTGATCGATACATAACGTTCGTCGACACGCTTCATGTGACACCACGTATTTTCTCGACACGTTCAATGAGCAAGATGATGCAAATACGAAAGACACGCATGTAAATACGAAATTTTGAATACATCTAATATATCTGAATAACTTGAAATGAGAAATTTTTCGGTAATGACAAGCGAATGAAATTGGATAGAGATTTTGTATCAATTTTATATCATGAATTCGCGTATTTTGATTTTTTTTTCAAATTTAGTACAAAACTTTTCAATGACGTATTATTTCTGAAAATTGTGAAAGATATCTCGATACGCTATATTGATTTGCTTTTTGATATCTATTTTGGTATAGTATATTTCGCACGCTTTGTTAATCTTTTTTTTAACTATAAATGTTAAAACTATTTTTTTTTAATTTAACTCTGAGTTGAATAAGAAAAATAATAACTTTTTGAGTAATTTTTAAACGAAAAACATTGACACATTAAGTAAAAAAGTAATTGAATAATATAATTTTCTAATTAATAAAAACAATTGAATAATATAAATACAAATTAAGTTGGCTAAGAAAAATAATAACTTTTTTAATTTAAAGGGGACTTTAATGTAATGTTGTTTTATTCAAGGGAATATAAATATTTAATATCAGAGACTGAAAAGTTTTATTAAAATATAATTAAATAAGTAATTTTTAAACGAAAAACACTGACACATTTAAATAAAAAATAATTGAATAATATCATTTTTTAATTAATATATAAATATAAAAATCTTAAATAATTACAGGGAAAATGTATTGCATTTTTATATAATTAAACGGACTGAGAGTAATGTGATACAAATTCGAATTGTGCAATCTATCTATAGAAGCATATCTTGAAATTAAGAGTTAAATCAAGCTTCTATCAATGTTTTAGAGGAAACGGGATGAATGGCATTGAGCAATTTTCAATGACTCTCTTTTACCTCGATAGAATACGGCGATAATTATACATCGAGGAGTAATTTCGTGCTATAATTGTCATCAAAATCAGAGCGTTCTTTGTGGATGACGATGCGCCGATATGATTTCGAAAACATTTGAACACCGACGAAGTTTCCATTATCAGCTCATTCGTTCGAGGTCGCTCTCTCACGCGCTAATCTAATCGTCCGATTCCTCGCGTAATTGTGTGCTTAAACCGACCATAAGGAGAGATACGTTTTTTCACTCTAGCGAGATAATTTTCCGCGAAAACAGTCGATTGTCCTGGTCACGCCCGCAACCATGGAATTTGTTTTCGCAGAGTGGTAAAAGCCCGAGCGGAAGAATTGCTCTCTGAAATTAGCATATTTATCGTGCTATTATCCGAGACCGCGCTATCACCGCGGTGGAAAGCGCAGGCGGTGCGAGCTACGCGCTTTTACCGGTCCACAGTTTCCATTGTCAATTTTCGGCCGCGCGTCCGGATTCTCGGCACGCGAGACTACCATCGTCCGATTATTAATTCGACTGTTGACGAACTCGATTACAACTTTGGTCGTTATCGCGCACGCAAATGGATCAGGGCAATTTTCTCGGGGATCTCGATTAAGATTGCATGCTCCGCACATTACGCGCCTTCGAAGATGCATTTAGCTAATCTGCTGATAAACGTGCGGCAAAGAAGCTTCGTGCCTTCGTTTATCACGCGAGATATTTATTAGATTTTTGAACGATTGGAGACGCATCCAACGATCGTTAGCTTCCTATTACAAACGCACGAGATTTGTCGAAACTGCTGTGCACGGTCGTTATTAATGTGATCGTTGAACTGGAAGTTAGTTCATTCGGTTCGACGGATGTGCGAGCGAAACGTGACGAAGGCCATTAGGAACGTTCATTCGGCAATTATGCATTTCAAGAACGTCTTTTCGGAGCATGATAGGGATGCGCTACTTCGAAAGTAATAATAGAGAGAAGTAATAAGTAATCATCTTTAAATGCACGTATATAAACGCTTATCACGCTGCTCATTCGTAATCGATTATCTTGCACGCCGTTCCGCGAAAATTCGAAATCCCGATCCTAATCTCGTAATATCCTGTTCATATATCTGCACCATTAATCTAATCGCATCATTCTACCGAGAAACAAAGTGGGTCGAGGCAATTGTCTAAGTGGCGGAATGTTCGTGCGATTTCTTCTAGCATGAATATTCCCGACTCATAGAATGTATCACGTAGATTGCGTTTTAATTCAGAATATTCCAGAGGCGATTTTTTTATCAAGCGAAAAGGAGGATTAATTTATCTTTCTTATCTATGCTTTAATTAATTAACGACGAGAAAATATTTTCTGATCGGAAAAATTTTTGTAAAAGCGCATTCCCCGTTAAAGCGCATTCAACGTACATCATCTCGCGGCATTCAGCGACTCGGCGACTTTTCTAAATCGCGGCAATCAATCTTCATCTTTCGGCTGATTACTGATCCGATTACTGATTCTGCCGCATTTCGTCGCACTGCGATATCCGGCGAATTGGGTCGATTCTCCCGCAGTTTTTATTTGCATCTGATGTCAAAGGTCACGCACTTACGAAATTCGTTTATGGGGACGCGATAAAAATACAGGCCACAGGAAGATACACAACGGTGGAAAATTGCGTTCGGTTAAAGGGTTTGAAGTACCACTACCTCGTTTGGTGTCATTGTATCGTGCTTGCGTCCCTATGACGACATCTCTGTCTCTACGTTCATCATGGACGCTCAAAGCTAGCAGATTGGACATTTCTGTCGACTCGTTGTTCCACACCATCGGGGCAATGAAACGAGAAACAATTCGATGGGCTCCCGTGTTCTCTCTTTGCCCTCGTTGTATCGGTCCATGACTTCGCATCGTGTAAAAAAATTATCGTTCGTATCGCACCTCTCTTTCTCTCACCCCGTCTTCTCTCTCTTTTCTCTCGCGTGCGAATCCGATTTCTCTTCGCGAAGTGGTCCGTCGAACGTTTTATGAAGTATCCATTATTGAATATTTATAACCGACGAGGCAACATCGAGATTTCGGAGGCGAGCGTGCGTTGTGAATATATATGCCCACGTATTGTATGCAGTGCTGTACCGTGTGCATATTTCATGTCCCGATGTAGATTGAGAAAAATTAATCGCTGTGTTTATATCTTTTATTTAATAATTGTATGATTTTTTCACTATAGAATATTTTGAGTTGAAAGAAAAGAAATAGAAATTAAATTATGTTAAATTCTTATATTTTTATGAAGCCTTCAAACTTTTCTTGATTTATGAAGCCTTCAAACTTTTCTTGATTTTGCTTAATATTATCTTATACTTGTATTAATGACAAGCACTTAATACAGAAATATACAGAAAGAATATATTTGCTGAAGTCATCTAAAAATGTGTTATTTACTAAATAAATTTAGCAAGATACAGATCTGAAAATAATTTTGTTTGAACCATCAAAATAATTATGTGGGACGCTCAAACTGGTTGCTAGAATGTTGAAACTTTTTCAGCACAACGCTTAAGCGTTCTACATAATTATTTTGATGGTTCAACAAAATTATTTTTGGATATGTATTTACCTAAATTTTTAAATATTTCTGCAAAACTATTCTCCGTAGATATATTAAAATTCTGTATTGATAATTTACTTTGATTTTTATTTTTTAATTAATTTTTTTAATTTTACAAATATTTTAAATATTTATGAAATCACAAGAAAAATTATAAATATTTTATATTACAAAAAATATTATTTATAAATATTTAAAATATTATAAATATTTATTCTCATATAAAAGAGACAAATAATTGTTAGACCTGAGATTACAATTGAATAAAGGTTAATCCTACAGATACGTATCTGTAATAAATTTTTATAATAATAAATGCCATAGCAAATGTCAGACTTCTCGCGACGTTGGATAACTGTTTAAAGAGCATTAAATAGTATCATAAAATCTCTGTAAAAGTATGTGTTTATCACTAATACTGCAATTGAAATCGATCGAACATCACGTAGAGTATCCAATCTCACGTAGAACTCTCGAAAAACGACTCGATGGGGAGATGGAATCGTTTAACGCAAACGAGAAAACGTCTGGCACTCGAAGCGGAGTGCGCCTCGTTCAGGTACAGAAGAGAGTGGGCGGGGTACGTGGTAAGAACGATCGTATCTCCTTGACAGTTGCAGTTCATTGCCGTCACGTAAACAACCGCCAAGCCACCAGCACGAAGCCGGGACGGACTTGCATGTCCGCGTGAAATTATCGTAAGAATCGCATGACCGAACAGTCGTGCTGTAAGCAAAGCTCACGATATACTTTTCTTCGGATTTTTATAACGATGTTACGGCTGGCTTACCTGTACCCTATTGGCCAATTGTGTTACGATCGTCTCGGCGCCGGGTACCGCGATTGAAGAAATCGGATCGATGCCTGGTTTGGTAATTTTTTATGAACTTGCGGAATTCATCATAATTCGCCATGATTCAAATATGACTTTAGCGCAAACAATTAAAACATTTATTTAATTTTCGAAATTATTATTCTCCATTTTCTTCTAAAAATATGATCTTCAATTAATTATAGATATATGTAGTTAATGAAAAAATGTAGATAATATTGATTTTACATTATCTAAAAAATATATATCACTGTTACAATCTATTTTTGAAATAGAACTTTGAATTATAGTTAAGAATTGATAATCTTTTTAATATTGACGCCGAGTTGCGCGAAAATTGAATCTCGTAAGTATAAAAAAAACGAAGAAAATGGAGTTCGTACATTGCATCGAGGAAAAGTTGCAAATACGCGTAACGCAGCACCGATTCGCTGACGATTCAGCTTTACTCGTCTAACAGGTTAAACGTTCTCTAATTTCCGCAAGTTTGTCCCTCGGTGGAGGTGAGCGCGTTTTGCACTGGGAGGAAGTCCCTTCGCAGAACGTGAGCGCGGTTGAAGATTGAATTTTCAGAGGTGGTTATTTACATCTTGAAGAGTTACAGAACTTGAGTAATTCCACTTTGCATAATACAGCAGGGAGAACACAGGCGGTTAATATATCTGCGGTGCAAAGGATGGTCGGAGAAAAAAAGGGAGATAAAAGAGATAAGAGCAAAAAAGCAGCGCGGATGAAAGCTCGAAAATCGCAGCGGCGCGGCGTTGCGAAGCTAAGAACGGAGAACAGCCGGTCGACCGGCTCGTCATAAGAATGTAAAAAGTTTTAATTGCGATGTTACATTCTCATTAGAAGTCAGAATTTCTGGTTCAGAACGAATAAAACTCCGTTATCGCGCCGCGTAAACCGAACGACTTTCGTTGTTAAGTTACGATATCGCGGGCGATAAAGAGATGAGGATACTCGGATCGCTACACACACGCACCGACTAATTGAACGATTATAATTGTATCAATCACCTCCCCGTGCGCGATACGGCATTAATGAAGTTATAATTAATAGCGGCTAAATTGCAAAATGATATTACGGGGCTATGCTGGACACAAGATCGTAATTAATTGTAATATCATCAATAATGCGCAATTGTGTTGCGAACATAAGTTGTATTTACACGGGCGTAGGTGTATTAGCAGTAAAAACGAAGTGGGCGTTTATCGTCGAATTAAATTTTGCAATCTCCACCTCCGCCGGCGTTTGTTTCCCGCTGATTCGCGGAACGATTTCCCGATGCGAAATCGATAATCGACAGTCCGGTCGCTGAGTGATAAACGCTGAAACAGCGAGATAAATTTTCACATGTGCGCCTATTAAATATTTCTAATTGAGCTGTTGCACGAGAATGAACGCGTCTCCTCTTTCCGAGTGCTGCTTGCGTGTAAACGAGCTTAACAAAGCTGGATAGGAGTAACTAATGATAATACCACGCAGTTACGCTGTACCGGTAGATTTATGCCAAAACGAAATAAAAAGTGGCGGCGAATTATTTCGCGATGTTGTTTTTGCGTTTACGTGCGCTGCGCCTTTTGTCGCGGCTCGCGTTAATTACAATATCTCCTTCTGTTGTTGGGAAATTCGCCGGCATTTGAAACCATTATAAAGCGATTTAAAATAGAGTAGACAAAACTATGGCCGCGTAAAAGATAACAAAATAATGTGCGGTGAACTGGATTTTCGTAATTATCGTTCATATAACTTTAGATTACTATTTTAAACTTCACACAATCGTTTTTAATAATATTTTTGTATTTGTGGAGTCTTTTTATTATTGCTGTGTTTACATTCAACACAATTATCCATGCACCATAAGTACGTTATGAAAACGTAATGGAATGTACAAAAGATAAAATTGCCAAATTTTAAAATAAACTAAATGCACCCAACTCTCTGATTGTGTTTGGATTGTATGGACAGAAAGTTATCAAATAGTAACAAAGCACAGTTACATAAAATGTTGTTGGCAAATATTTCGGATAAATGTAAATTTTACTCGTATTCGTTAATCAACGAAATTCTGCCCACAAAACAAATATAATAATAAAATTACGCTTTTTGATCTGCAATTTGAAAAACATTTAATATTTTTTTTTTTTATTAAAATACTGCTTTTTGTCCTGAGATTTCTTTGAACATTTTATTAAAAAATTTTAGCTTTTTTCTATAATAATATAATATTTCTATATTTTTTATATTCATTTCAATTATTTTACTTTTATTTTTTTCTTATCTCTTCTCTCTCTTTATTCCGCATTTTTCTCTCTAAAAGAAATTTAATTTTTATTATACTACTTATTTCTGTAGGAAATATACGTACGAAGACGTACCAGAATTATATTGTCGCAAAAAAAATAATTTTCAATTTTGACTTTTTTGCTAGAAGGTAGCCAACATTATTTGATTTATGATTTTTATAACTTGGGATTTTGTAAATTTTACTATGATTAACCATGGGATTTTTTAAATATTATACAAATAGATTCAAATCTATTGGCACAGTTTCAAACTCTCTATGATTATTTCGAAAAATGAAAGCATATTTTCAAGTAGATTGGAATTTGGACGAAATAAGTTCAAATCTTATATGAAACCTCGAAAAACAAATGTTATTTTCAAGTAGACTCAAACCTGAATCAAATATATTCAAATCTTTTATAAGTACTTAACTACAGATTTTATTTTCTTTGAATTAAAATGTATAAAGCGATAATTATTTTATTTTATATTACACATTATTTATTTTATTACAATTTAAAATTTTCATGAATAGTAAGAAGTATAACATAAGTATTTAAAATAAAAAAATATTTTTTACAATATATTCTTTATACTAATAACTTTATTCTTAGAGTTTGAGTATTTGTAAAACTATTTATAAAAGATTCGATTCTTTACGATAAAAACTACTCATAAATACATTTCGAATCTTGCAGATACTCATTCTAAAATTCGAAACTAGTCGAGATCGATTACTTTGCAAATACAATGTATGAAATATTATTTCTTATGAATATTACACGATTCTTGACAAAATGAAGCCTGATTATTGGATTTGACTTAGATTTTTAAATATATTTTGAACTTGATCTCATCCATAACTATAATACTTTCTGTAAATCATTCTATAATATTTTCCTTATAACGACTTAAAGCTTAAATTTTTATTTGCTACGTTCCCATGGTTTTTTATATCTTCGCCTGCGTGAATCGACGAGACTCGTTTAGGAATTCATTAACGATCCATACGGATCCCGCGCCGTCACGGACATAAGCACCGCCCGTGCTCTGTATTCCGGAAACGTTTCCTCTGCGTGGCGACGGAACATCTCTTGGGAGAACACGCGGATGCTCCTTTATCGGACCTGATATTATCCCTAGCGGAACTTCGCTTTCCCACACACATCGTTACGTACACATATACACAGATGGTGCATGTATGCTGAAGGGCTTACACATAGATAAGGGAATGCGTTTCCTTCCAGTCATAAAGGAAGTCCAGTAATCTATACCGCGTTAAGTATTAATAACGAGAGATACATAGAGTCGCTGGAATGAAATGATGAGTAGCATATATGACATACAAATGTAAAAGTTATGCGTTTCGGTAGCTAGTCGTTGTTATGTAAGGATCATATTCTCCAGGATCCTCGTATGCCACTCGGTATCGCATTTATGATTTACGAGGGTGACATGCTTATTTTCTGTGCAAGATCCTTATAAAATGCAGGTTCTTTTCGACAGTCTTTTATATTCCGCCGGCGACTTCTATTTTTAATACAGTGGTTGTCAATATTCGTATGATTGGCGGAAATGATATTTTGCAGGAAGTTACGATACTACGGCAACATTTGCGAAAAGATCACGAATTCGGTGGCAAGTCTTGAACACAGTCGTAGAAAGACGCTTTCATGCGCAAGGATATATTGAAGTATATGTACCGGCATATGCGCGCATCGAGATACGGTAGTGATATTGACAAACATGAAGTAGTCAAACGCGTATTCGGAGCATACGGGGATCTTTGCGAAAGCGTCGTACGTACGCTTAACAAGTAGGTACTCACGTGCTCGTATGAATCGTCAGAAGTGTACACGTGGCACACAAATACATATATTTGCGTGAATAGTACGTTTATTTATATAAATGTAGCGCGTCCGTGTGCATGGGAAATATAGGCATGTACACGCGCAAGAAACATACGAATGATGGTGTGCCATTGCATGCAACTTGCACTAAGTGGAGACATCGCGCGCACGTACAGCTGCAGAACACGTATACAGGCCGATGAGAGTGTGATAGTTTTATAAACTTCTCAGCCGCTAGTTCTCCACCCATTCGCGAAAACTTACTCGAGACTTCACGCGGCACTTCCCCTATCCGATTTACGTGAGTCACGTGGAAGTAGACGAGATTCGCTTCGGAACTTTATTTTAGGCCTGTTCACCTACTAGCTGCACGCGCGTAAAAATTTTTTTGTATAGTCATTCGGCTTCGGATTAATTTATTGATCATTACGAGAGCTATTACGTTATAAAGATATTCGCGTCTTAAAATATAAAATACAAAAGCAAAACTTTTGCCTGATATTATTTGTAAGCATCTGTATTAAACTGTATTAAACTTGACACGAAACATACAAGTTACATAAAGACTAATGAAAAAATAAGCTTTTATTTAAACCTTGATATTAATTTGATAAAATCCTTTAATATTCATTATGGAATAATTCGCTAAGATTTGGTTTGAATCTACGTTGAATTCTTTCAATGCTGAGCAGCTGGGGTTTTAGAATATCAGGGGTTGTACGTCAAAAGACGTCAAGTTACTTTACACAGCTTTTAATTCAAGAGAATGAATAGTCTAATCTCCGAACGAGCCATGTCGTGATGAAGGTAATGTGCGAAGTTTTTTATCAAATTTCCAGGGGCAGAAAGTAGGGTAACGGACATTGTTTCCGTATGCATCCTCGTTCGTCGCCTTCTTGCCACGGGCCTTAATTACTGTAAGCTTGATGCAGATTCAGAATAACCTTTAAAAATCGTCAAGAGATGTCGAGTTTTGTACAAAAATAGGCCACATCCTTTCCATAAGGAAACTCTCTTCGTCTTGCATTTGCCTGCAGTCAAATGAAGTGCAACTCAGCTATAATGCCGCGTTTTCCATATATAACACTGTTTCAACTTTTTCTCTTTCTTGCGAATATATTTTATTCATATCGATAATTTTTTTTTATCTTAGCCGAAATGTCATCTCTCGCTGCATTGATATTTGATGAAATGATATTTTTCTTTGCTTGGTTCTCTCTTGAGTTCTTTCGGTTTAGTCGTTTTATTTTGAAGCTCGTGACGATATCTCATCAATTTAGCATATTTTCTGTTCGCAATGTTCATATATGTTATATGAAATTAATTTGAGAAATTTATTTAGTCTTTTGAGTCTAGGTTTGCTGATATAACTGCCAACAGTTTGTATCATGGTACTTTACACCGTTGTATTCGTCGACAATCTCGCGCTTATAAAAGTAGAGGAAAAAAATTTATTTAGGAGCAGAAATAATATTTTTCTTCTTGTAAGTAGGTTCGCGCTCTTTTCCCTTTACTTGCTCGTGAAGCCAAAGTTGGATCTCCAATATATAGAATGTACCCGAGGTGCTTCAACTTCCGCAACTTGGTCCTTTCGTGATAATATTCATCGCGCGACTCGACCGTATTTCGCGTTACCTATCGAACGAGTAGAATTTTGCGTGCAAGTACAATAAAAAATTCAAGTGCATTATTTATGTCGTAAATAGCGCCTGTGTATACATTTCCCTATCTCCCGTTTGCACGAAATATTCGGTTTTTTTCGTCTTGTAATACACAATGCGTGTCATCAATATGCCGAGATCGTATTTCTTCGCGAGAATTCCTCCTAATCTGCGCTTTTACTGGTAAATTCTTAAAGCAAACATCAAGGCAGGATATCGATCGCGCCGATCAAACAGATGTTTGTTTTATTTTATACCGTCACTCGCACTTTGAGATTCACGTAACGGCGATTCTTACCCTGGTGCGACCAATGGTGGTTGATAGGCGATATATGTCGAGAGCAACACGGTTTCTTTAAAGTGAATCACGACGGTGTAAACGTCTTTATAGTTTCTTCTATGCGTGCATCGACGTTTTATCTTTCTTGTTTTTTTCGCTTTTTTTTTCTTGATCTTTTCTTCTTGATCGCGTTCTTTTGATCTCGATATTTTAATAGTTAAGCATTTATATCCTTCATAATTCTCTAATATTGTTTTGTTAATGAGATATTCATGCGATACATGTAAAGCAGCAGAGGAATTGGATTCTTTTAATTGGACGATTTTGTCTTTGAATTTTGCAAAATGAAAATTAAACCATATTTCTTCCACTTTCTCCTTTAGAGAAACACATTAGTCACATTTTGAACATGCTCTACTTTTGATACCTACTCAGATAGGAGTTATCGGTTCTGACCTGAGTGCATGCGTCACGAAACAAGCTGTTTTAAATTAAAGCGAATACATGAGGCGCTGAGAATGAAAACTAGATAAGTGATACTTGGAAAAAATTCTAATTAAGCGTTTCTTTTTCGAACCTTTTTTTGAAAGAGATTTTATTTTGTTTAAATTTACCTGTCTTTTGCGTGCTCTTAGCGCTTATAATACACATTTTTACGCGATACATATTTATGTAAGCTAAAATTAACAAGAGTGGACAAATTTATTTATATTATTATTTGTCGATCTATTTATTCTAGATTGTTGCGTAAAAAAAGGAAACGTTTTTAATCGCGGTATTAATGTTTATCTAACGAGATCCCTTAATCTCTGAGCACATTAATCTAACGTTCGTGTATTGGATCAAACTTGGCTCGTGATATCCACTCGTGACGAGCGACATACTGTCATATTGCGTTCGACAAGCAATAAAAGTCCACCCGGCTTTGTTGCCCGTTGTTCGATCGAGCCTGTTCGTCCAACAAGCGTATCCGCCGGCAAAGAGTTATGATTTTCATGCCGCGAGAAACGTCATTTTGCATGGGCGAATGCGCGAAAAGCTTTCCGGCGTTCTACAGGCGAGGTCGCGATCGCTCGATCGGACGCGCGTTTCCCGTTCACCTGTTAGATAACGCTCGTAATCTCGAGGAGTTTGTAAGTAAGCCGCCGGTATTTACGCGACGATCGCGTGACGCGATTTTTATAAACTTTCGATTTATCGCGGGGCTCTATCTCGCGTCCGGGAAAACTTCGCGCTTGGCTTTGCTCCGCGGGAAATGTGGGTCAGCGCGGTGAGTGAATACGCGCGAAAAATAGTATTTTACCCTCCTTCCTTTGTCGCGAAGGGAAGCTTATCTACCCTCCTCGCCTTTAGAGTCCACTCGTATTTATTTTTATCGTCTCGATGAGCTCGGGGGCGCGTTAACGACTCGAAAAAGTCCTCGCAATTTTTGCCATGCTTGTTTTAATGGCACTTGTATGCGGGTTTTTGGATCCCAGCGTTGTCGCAAACGTGTTTCTTTGCGCGTAAAGTTTTGTTTTCAGCACGTAACGCCAATCCTTGCTCGCGTATTCGTCCGTTTAATCGGGAAGGAAAGCGCGATTGTAACGAAATTCCGCAAACGCAACAGATCACTTTGCGAATGAATTCTGGTAGATATTCAAACACGATATAGTACAATTTGCACTTTACTTTGTCTGTATTTCGCTGTTGCCTGCAGTTTATTCTATGCGGGTAAAACACACCGCACTTGACACGAATAGTGGACAAGAGCAATTAAACGCTCGGCGGTAAAATAGTTGCGTAATCGGCGGTTGGAGAGTAGGAAAATATTTAGTATTGAGCACGAATTCGGTGCGCTGCGGTGGATTTGGTTTGGTCAAGCTTACAATGTCCAATTTCAAGAGTTTAAAGCGACGACAAATGTCGATTTAGCAAGAAGCTCACATCGCAACTTACATGAAGAAGGCTGTTTTTCTCTTCGCGTCATCTCGACTCGGTGCATTTACGATAATTTCGTGAAATTCTCTCGTCGTCAAATAAAATATGAATACGAATATTCGATGCGGTTACGAAATTTGGCTAATTTGATTTCAATGATGAAGTCGAGCGTGCTACGCGTTGTTGCGAGAAAAAGAATTCACGAGCGCTATTTCTTGTGCGAACGCTTCAAACTTGCATGAGGTTTACAATTCGACGCGGGTCTGTAAGTATGAAAATCCTTTCTCGAGAAGTGGCATTGACATTTTTCCAGATTTCCGTCGAAAAATCAGCAAAACGTTTTCTTTAGAAAATTCCACAGTCGTGACTGCACCTCGTACACATGCATTAAAAATCACAACATGTTTCTTTATTTTTTAAACGAATAAAATTGTTTTTATTGCGAAATTACAGAAACTAATTAAAATAATTATGTGTGTATGTGTGCAATCTTTATAAAATAATTCATTACACTCTGTTATATTTCGTTAAATTATTTAATTTCATAAATTATTTCAATTCTTATATGTATCGTATTAATGAATAAGTAAATTATTTTTTTTTTAAATATGCATTTAAAAATTTATCTACTTTTAAATATATAATGCGGATTAAGAAGACAATACACAAATGTATTCTAATCTTATACTTTTTATCCGATAGGAAAGTCGTTATAGGAAATTTCGAATCGTGATTTCAATTATTAATTTTATTTGTGATATTTTATTAACGAAAAAAAAATACATCATATACCTTTGAGCGGAGGGAATACGAACTGTAGCGCAAGCTTCAGCTAGAAACAAATACGCTTTCGAATTTTTTTATTTCTGGCGCAACGAGGAATTTCTTCGCAGCGCGAAATCAATAAATTTTACTCAAGCAACAAGGAATGGGTTAAGAGTTTCGTGGAGCCCGAGAGTGAGTAGTAGTTCATCAGTGTTTATGTCGTGAGGTTGCGTGACGTTTCTCCGGCTTTGCGGCACTTTCGATTAGATCCGCGCGCCTTCATTTGATTAGTTCGCCGGATAACGAGATTGCAGTTACGGTTACAGCAAGCTAATAATCCTTCTCCGCCTGTCGTGAATTTTTCTCCACGCGCGTGCAACGACGAAGATTGATTGCAAACAATGGCAAACGGCGCCGACTGGTTGATTGGTCGTTTACGCGATCGACATAACGTGTCGTTTTATCTCGAATCCGCTTGCCCGACGATCATCATCGTCGCGCCTCTCGTGCGGCAATGCGATTGAATTACGTCCTTAACTTGTTACAGCTAGTTAAGGTTTCGAGTAACTCGATACTTGTCACATGGCGAGTCGTGCAAATGTGCCAAATACACGATTGCCTTACCTGGAATTAAAATTATAATTAAAATTGAACATTTCTCTCGTTAACAAACTGGAAAAATTTAGTTTACGGTTTGAGGTTTGCTATTCAACGTGATCGCATTAGCTCTCCGTCTTTCTTCCTCTTTCGCCCGATTTTCTCTCTCTTAATTTCAGTACTCAGGTAACTCAAGATCTTTTATTGGATACGATTAAATTTGCGTTGATACTGTTCGCGAAGTTACAGAAGAAGCTCACAATCTCATGGAGCACACGGTGCGATAACTCATGAAAGAGTCGGAAGATCTCGACAGAAAGTCTCATTCTTATTCCAGACGAAAGAATCTTCGCTCTGAAGTATTCCGTTTCTTCTTTCCAAGGACAGCACGAAACTTTAAATTTATCCGCTCGAGGCCAGGCTATGTATGTTAACGCGATTACCTGGAACGAGAAGACGACGAACATGCGCTTGCACAACGATAAAAATTACGCGTCACGATTGCGAACCGCAGAGATGCATGCGTGTTCTCCCAAAAAGTCCGAAAACTTGATTCTAATTTGCAATTTCGTCGTGCTCGGCGTCCTGCAAATTATTACATACACGCCGCGCGAATTAACCCTCTTGCCGAGGTTTAAATTAGAAGCGGGACTAAATGACGACAGCGGCGCGATGACACCCGTAACTCGAAGGGGGGGGACATTTAATCCGAGTCTACATTCGGTACGTAATATCCAACCTCGTCCGTAATTATGTGGTAATTATGCAAGACAGATTATCCGCTTTGCGTCGAGTGGCTCGAGATAACCCGTCGGTCTGATAGAAATTCGCCGCGAATGGGCAATGCACTATTTTCGCGGCAAGTAACCACCTCGCGATTTTTTCTCCGTCTTCATCGCCGCGCCCTCTCTCGTTGCTCGTCTTGTTTTGCTTATTTGTGTCATTTATCAACTTCTCCGTGGCAAGGTAAAAAAAACCAGTAGAAATGAGAGATAGGAAAAGAGATATGACATTGAAGTCGGAGAGCGAAAGAGGTAGAAGGAGAGCCACCGGAGAAGAAAGATGAGACGAGAGGATAAGGCAAGGGGGGCACGAAGAGAAAACCGAGGAATGGACGCGAGAGACGCTTGCATCTCATCGGTCGACGTCGGAAAAACAACGCAAAGGAGCCCTTTTTGCGACATGTGGCGGTCGAGGCCAACTATGGATTTTACAGCGACCGTCCTTGCTCCGCTTTATTTCACTCTTTCGCCATTAATAAAACTGATAGGGGCAACGTGTACACGTCCGTGGAATCTAATTTAATGAACGCACGGATTCACGAATCCGCGAACGCCAAGACCGCCTTTGCGGTAAGCAGTTTTTCGTTGCGACGCCGAAAAAGTATCTCGTTTTCGACGCCGTTTCCGGATTCGGTGTTAGTTAGTTTTCGTCGACTTTGGCTGGCCTAATAAAATACGCGAAATGCATGGAATAGAGACGTGCGGTATCGTCTTGTAATTTATACGAATCGTTACACTGTTCTTCCGAGCGCCGTTGCGCTTCCATTTTCCGCATGTTTCGCCGTCCAGAGATATACCATATTGTGCTTCTTGTCCTTCTTTTCCCCCTTCCTCCCACTTGTTCTTTTCGCGATGCTATATGTCTCGAGGCATTAATTGAACCGAGAGAATCGAATGTCTGTGTCAGAGAAACCAATTTAGCGAATACCAACGCGAGCGCCTTCGATCGTTGTTCACCGAAAATGCTTTGGTCTTATCTATGTCGTACTCCTATTTTTTCTATCGTCCGTTTCTCTCTTTTTTTTTATTTTTCAGCGCATGAAATATTGGAGGAAACGCGGAAGAAAAAGTTTTGCTAGTCGCTTCGTGCGAGTTAATTGAATGAACGATGGATGGATTAGTCGTGCAAATCGAGGTCGCGTATGCGAATATTAAATGGCACTTTAATTAATTGAGCGTCACCAATCGATTTCGCAATTAAAACGACACGACAGATCGATTCGCAGGATAAAGTAATAATGCGCGCTTTCCGTGTCTGGGTTCTGCACGCATCCGCTTTTCGCTTCCGACCGATCGTTGCACTCCGCCGCGCCGCGCCGAGCCGAGCCGAGCCGGTCGCTCCGCAATTACGTTTCTTCGATCAATCACGTTGACGTGCCATTTACATCACCGCCGAAATAATGTACGCTTCCGAATCCGCCTGGTAATTACAGTTTTTAATCAATTCGATGTCCTGAACGCTCGCTCGCGCTGTCACGCTCATCTCACCTTTCGAGACAACGACGAATGGGATCGTAACGCGCGGCGCGCCAATACAATGCAGCAACGTACAACGATGAGGGTGCGAGTCGCAGTGTAAATGCATTTTCGATAGCTGCGAACGAGGAAATCGCGTGACTTCTTGATAGCGCTGAACACTTTTTGAGGTCGAAGTCCGCGCGACTGAGTCTGCGATCGCACAAACTCTACGTGCCGTATTTCTTTCACGTCGGCGAATCGAAAGTCTCGTCGAGTTCAAGAAACGGGCAAATTCGTTTCTTTTCTGTAAATGACTCATACAGAAATCAGACACGTCATTACGCGTGACGTAATGAAAAAGAGAGAAATAGGCGCTTACTAGCTTCAACTGCGCTCGTGAATACTGACGAAATCCTAGACAGATCTAGTTTTCATTACAATTAAAAATATCGCTTAATAAAGAGAGATAGTCAAGAAATTAATTTAAACATTTTATAAAATTTGATAGAATAAAAAATGATACAGAAATTAATGTTAACGTTTCTCTAATTTTAGGATGTTTGAATTAATTTCTATTATAAATACTCCCTATAACATTTTACGCATTACGTTTATCTGATTTTTACATGTGGGCTAATTCGGAATTTGTTATCCACGTCACTTTATCGCGAATGAATGTCGCCTTTCATGGAGCTCTACGCCAATGCCGAAACACGAACTGCGCGGAGTGCACTTCGTATTGATCTTTTCTTGTGCAATGTTATATGTATATATACATACGTGTGTGTGTGTGCGTGCGTGTGTGTTTTTGTTTGTTTATGTGTGCGTGCGCGCGCGCGCGCGCGCGCGCGCGCGCGCGTGTGTGTGTGTGTGTGTGTGTGTGTGTGTGTGTGTGTGTGTGTGTGTTATATGTATTAGTAGGCGTGTGTTGCCTATTAGACGACACTGGTACACTGGATATATACGCGCTATTAAACATTACGATTAAGCTCACGAGTCATTATCCGAAATTCTATTTATTAGCGTAACGATCTGCGTCTCTTGCTAATAAATTTCGGGCCGATGCACGGCAATCAATAACCCTGCTGCGATTCCCATGTCGCGCAACGTGGCAATAGTAGCGCGAACAGAACGTATATGCGTTTATCAATAATTCGCAGCAGCATTATCTATGTTATGCGCATCGGTTTGGCTTCGTATGGCAACGGGATTAAAATCGGAACGCGCTGATCCGGACGTTACGGCGCATCTCCGCCGCCTGCAGGCGAAGCTTTCGCCGAATGTATGAATGTATACGATGGAAAACATAGCTACAATAAATATTTATCCGCCTAGAATACAGGACAAACACGGAAAGCGGAGGAGCTTGGAAAGACTGGAAAATCTGTGTCGCGTTCGCGTCGGCTATAAATATATGGTAAAGATATAAACGTAATATTTTCGCTCGTCAGCTGATGAAAACAAAAATGCATTAATATTATTTATTATTGTGCGAGTTGCATTGAATTATATACGCATAAGGTAATAGGATAACGTGCGACAATACTTCCGATGATTTTATTACCGCATTTAATTTGAGTAATTTATCGAATAACAGAGCCTGCAATTATTACTCTTGCGATACACTTCACGGTTGAATTTATGAACGATTATATTAGATTTTTACACGATCAGTTTCGGAGCATGCAACTAAGGAAATAACTAAGTTTTTAAGTTTGCTGCATATTTAATTATATTCAATTTATACACATGATGAACATCTCTTGTAAATAAATGAAAATACCCATCTGAAATTTTTAAATAAAGTCATTATTCGTTACTACACTATTTGTATCCATTATTTCGAATGAAGCATTTGCAACCTAATGTTCATAGAAACATTTGTTCTTTTTTCTCCAAGAACACACTCATGAAATTTTAAAACTACTTGATTTATATATGATGATTCGTATATCTGGGTGATACATTACCAATTAGTCAATTATTCATAAATTAATGTCCAATACATACTCCCAGACGTTTGAGCGAGTTAAACTTCAAGTAGATAGCTCCAAATAAATCATGACATTTATTTGTCAATTTATTTTAAATAATAAAATTTAATTTTAAACTAAAACTATATATATAAACTTATATATAATTTCTTCTCTAAACTTATATATAATTTTATATAATAAAATTATATAAATACAAATACAATTTTATATAATAAAATTATATATAATTTTTTTTTCGGGGAAATTCTTTTGAAGTTAATTTTTATGATTATCTTAGAGTTATAAATTTATAAATTTACAAATATACTAAAGTTAAATTTATATATATATATTATCAGAATTAATAAGATAATTTTAACTTAATTTCTTTAAACAAAAAGTTTTTTTTTTAACAAAAGTGAATTTTAAATTTGTTTCGGTAATCTCAAAAACAGCTTAAGCATTTCAAGGCAAGATAAATTCTAATTGGCGGATTATAATATTCATGAAGTTCACAAAAGTTATATTCCATCTGTCCTGCTAATGGTGAAAGTGCAATAATCAAATGGAAGTCATTGACGGTTTTTTTTTCTGAAGTTTTCGTCGTTATTTTTATGGCTTAATACCTTTGAACTTAACAAATGGTCAGAAACATTTTCGGGGTTTTAAGAGCAAATGTTTCCGTTAGGACGTTCAACTCATACATCTTTATACTACATTATCATCTTTGGCTCCGGGCGATTTGAAAAACTTTTTCTTGCCGGAAGACAAATCAGAGCGAAGGCGGAAGCGCGACCAGCCAGTTTCCGGCGAGAGATAGTTAGTGACGGGATAAAAGCGGCGCGTTCACGCGAAAATCTCGTGGATGATTTTATTCCAAGCCGGTATCTTGCGGTATCCTGCCAAGACCGCAGGCATTACTGGAATGATGATGAGAATATCGGCGAAAAAAAGCTTCTATAAGAAGAATACTCTTTTGCGTTTTATCTCCACGATTAAATTTGTTTGCTTCTTTATGACATACAAATTTCGCTTTATCATCAGTGTCTGTATTAGACATTTATTTGAAACATAAAATATATTACAGAACATCTCTCATAATAAACATGCATTCTTACGTTTTTAACTGAAGAGTTATTCGACATATTAACACACAATGAATTTTTTTCAAGAGAGACAGTGTCTTTAAAAATTTTTTTCCATAAAATGTATTAAATGCAGCTATTAAATCGTATCGTTTCAATTTTATCGTGCTCGTATTGTTCTTTAGATTAGTTTTTATTTTGACATCAATTGGTACCCTATACTCAATGAAACGATGTGCCCCGCGAGCGAATATTTTCCAATAACTGTTTCAATTAAAATAGAAAATGCGACCTGACACGTAAAAATATACTACTCGTTCCACAGTTCTACATTTCGTGTTCGAAGATGATTTCCGGAGCAATTGCTCAGTATATATGATTTTTTGTTTGTCATCTCTAGAAGCCGGAGACCAAGCAATCGACTTATTTGCTCTAGATTTAGTTTTAGCCGAACGATTGTGCAAAAACTTTTATCTTTTTTTTTTGCCTATGTATCTCTTTTGATTATTAATTAAAGAGAGAGAGTAACCGATGGAATTATATCTTGTTTAAAGCGAAAATTTGAGCTCGGTTTTTTGATAGTCACTGACAAATGCGCAAAACGATAAATAAAAATATTAACGCGGTCTGAGCTCTTCTGCGTCTTTTTCTCCTCAGCTGATGAAAGAAAAGCGTGCTCGCTTCTTATCTTACATCCTCCATAAATTAATTTTCAAAGCGACCAGAAGTATTTGCTCCGCTTGCTACAGGAGCCCTTCGTCGTTTTACCCTCGACGAATAGGGACTTGAAGCGAAAGGAAAAGTACAAAGCGCTGGGCAAAGATTTTAACGGAGGTCTCTTGGGGTTTCCTCTTTCCACTTCGCGGAGGACGAAGAAGTGCCCCCACCTCCTTTTCGCTCGGGGCCTTTCAAATCGGTTCATAAAGCAATGGAATCATGCTACAAATAAATGACGTTATTCCGCTAAAGTGGAAGCTTCTCCTCGAGGGCGATGTTTTATCCATAACGACGACGAAAACGCGGGCGCGTGTACTGAAAGAAAAATGGGACTCGAAATGTCAACCGGGCAAACTCGTCTTTATTGTAGAATGCTGCTAGAGCAGGGAGCGCGCGACGTTCCACATCATTCGCGAGGATTTCTTTCGAAGGAAATGCTCGCCCGTCCGCGGATTCTCTTCTGTTGTACTCCGGCATTCTTAAAATACATGAGGTGCCCGCGAAGTTTTTCTTCCGATCTTTTCTTCGGGTACAAGGTGCGATGGAGGGTTTCCCTAGTCTTTCCTTCGAAGTAAAGAAGAGGTTTCTTCCCGCGGGACTACCAGCCATCTCAAATTAATTCTTTAAGCGGCGGGATTATTTTTCCAAAGTGGCTGTTTATCAACGAAAGTCCGATTTGCTGGCTGTTGAAAAACGAAAACCGACAATCCTGCGAATTTCCTGACGGAAGACTGTCACGCTCATCGATAATATCCAAAGACGGCATTTTAACTGATTTTAATTTTAAATGACATACTGCTGCTGAAAATATATAACGTAATCTATCGAATTAATATCAAATTTGATTATCGCCGCCGCCACTGGACATTTATTAACTTTAATGCGAGCAAATTTTATGATCCACCACTGCGCAATCGCGCACGATAAACAATCAATTCGCGCACAAATCATTCTTGTCGATGAAAATCCCCGATTATCGTCATTACCACGCCGATGCTCGGATTTAATGGCTCGTTATTTACCAATGGATTATCGAAAGCCGGCGCGCTGATCTCGCCGTCAAAAAAAGGAAAAAATACACGAGAAACACGACAATTCTGCAGGTTGCGATAATTTCCAGCTCGCGCTCGAAATTGGATAAATCGTTCGTGCGAGTCGAATTACATTTTAATCGGGATTTCATCGCAGCTCCATGTCTTGTCGGCGCACCGCTTTCATCTATCGTAATTACCCCGTATACATGTTGCATCGCTTGTTACGGGGTTATATAATATAATTTATGTTGGACCGAGCTGAGGCTGAGTGCACTTGGAGATGTAGGGCATCCGTCGTCTAATGATAACAGTTTCCATAGCAGAAGCTCGGCCCACTATCAACAGATTTCATTACACGTTGCTATGTTGATCGCGAGTTTATCGTTGTAAAATTAACAGTAGATAACTTTCATTTAAACGCGATGAGATAAAACTCACTGGTTAAATTAAACTATAAACATAATTCGTTTCATAATTAGCAATTCTAATGATTTTACTTAGAGTATGATATTTATCGGAGATTAATACATTTTGAAGACCGAGTATTTGTTTGAATAAGAGAATTTTAATGGAAATTAAAGATTTAATTTTCAGAGCATTTTCAGAATAAAGAAAACTATTATGTCACAATTGTAGAACAATTTTTGGAAATAGATTTATATCAACGTTGTTTGTCACATTTATTTACAATATATTACGATTGCGTGATTATTTATTATCTGTTCAAAGTGAGGGGAAGAGAACGCCAGCTTTGCTCTTCGTATGCGGGTTTTTGTTTCTAAATATGCTTTGAGTATTTTTTGTGCCGGTGATGCGTACGGTCTCTTTATATTCCTACATAAAATTTGCCAACAAATTCGCGATGACTGTCCTTTACAGGGTCGACGCGGTTGTGTCAAGTTAATCCGGAAAGACAAAGGCGGGCAACGAACCGAAAGCCAGCGGTTCGTTCCACGCCGCACGCTGAAATAAATGAGTAATGCTCTTTGCAGTTTGCGCGAGGCTTTTGTTATGGATGTCGACTGGGAATGAAAACGCATCCGACAGGATTTAAAATACATCGGTACTGCCATATTAGCGCTGCCAATTAATTAGCGAAAAGCGTATCTTCCGCCAGCAGTACAGAATTCTCCGTTTCTTGTAGCTATGAATCCTTCTTTTTTTATTCAGTTTGCAGTTTGTTTCTGACAATTTCTTTTAATACTAGAACTACCAAATCAGTCAAAATGACTGGTTTTAAAAATTCACTTAAAATATACTCAAATTTATGACTCTCTATTTCAGAAATTTTCCATGACTTTTATTATAATATCTGAAGAATTAAATTATCAATTTGTCTTCCCCTCTCCTCTCCATTTTTCAAAGTTATATATGCACTATACCTATATATACCGGATCAGTTATTTTGACTTAATTGTCGATAGTTCTCGTGTTATGAGTCACAAGTAAAAGGAAGAACACATAATTTTAACATAAAAATTTAATATTTTATATATAAAATATATGTAATATGTAAAATATATAATATATAAAGTATATGTAATATTATATATAATGATATTATATATTATATATTTTATATACATATATAAAATGTTATTTATAACTATAGATCACGCAATTTGACTTGTAGCAAAAGGACAAAAGTATTAGTGATCTGAAGACGGAATCTGAGCGAAGAGGTGGACGGAATTTAACTTAATAGCGAACGTAGCAGAAAGTTCGAAGTTTATCGGACAGATACTAAATGACGTGACTTATCTCACGTATAGGTATGTGTTCCATGCGGAAATTGATCCTTATCTCATTACGATTTGACTCGCGAGCGCTCGTTTATCTTTGTCGGACGTGATTAAGCGAACCATTATCAATAAGTTTCGCGAAAGCCCCGAAAGGATAGTGGTTCTACTAGTTGCCTTTCGGGGCTTGTTCGAAAGTTTGGTTACCGCTGCTTAGACCGCCGCCTTTTAAGATCACTTCTTTCGTAGAAAGAATCTTTCTTTTTTGATTCGCTTCTTTATCTCAACACACTTTTTTCACGTCACACTTCTCTCGTTTCACTTTTCACTTCACTTTGACTTTTCTTCGTCTTCCAGAGCGCAACGCGAAGTAGTCAGTGAGTCGACTGTTCTTTAACAATATTGTTTTATACGTCCTTCTCAATTTTTTATCGTCATCTTTTTCTACTCAATTTACGAATTAAGATGTAGCTAGCAAGACCTTCATCACGATCAGGAATATAAAAAAATGTCTATCGCTTATTCTACTCACGATCATTTGTTTTGTTTTCTTGCGTTTCTTTCCTAGTCTATCTTGACTATTGCGAAACGGAATGTACGAAAGCAGATCGGCGATTAATTTTATCGGGATGTGTTGAGTCACGCGTCCAAGTGGAATTTTCATTTCCTGTCTCTCATCAGCTTTCTTCGAGACGAAATGGATCTCCTTCTCATGGTACTGCGTAGATAAGTCTTTCTCATTATGTCAGCCTGCTTTTTTTATGAATCTTTACTGTCTCAACGTTTGTTACACAGTGTAATCGTAATCTTACCAAAAAAATCACTTGTAAAAATCAGCGGTGCGACACTTTTTTTTAAATATAATTATTTATCCATGTATGAGAAACGGATTATGAATTTTATTCACACTATTTTTTGTATCTTACATTTCTTGATTCTGATCTTGACATGATATTTTCTGTTGGTTGATTTGCTGAAACATGCTAGAGGAAATTAGGAGAATCATGGAAGCGGAAATCAGACATCTCCGACGAAGAGATATAAATGGAAACGCGTATATTCTTCTTGTTGCATTTCGGTATTAAGTTTATTTCTTATGACATCTTCCGATATCCTTAATTCAATAAAATGAATCAATTTTTGTAAAATATTTATTTGATATTTTGATTTTATTTTTCTTTATTCATATTTTTAATTGTGAATTGTTGAAAAGAAAATAGTTTGTCCATTAGTTTGTGTCAATTAGTTCGTGAAATTGCTGGTTTTTTCAATCTGTTTCTACGCGTAGGAAACCAACAAAACTTTAATTTAATTTAATTCGCTGCACCATTGGGATACTTGGCAAACGTAAATCGTGAAAATGAGGAATTGAATATTGATCGTATAAATTTAAATCTTTAATTCACGTCCATCATGGTGCGAATCTGCTAACTGCTAAAGCTCCGATATTCATAAAGAATTCAATTGAATTCAGTGTTATTTTTTATAATTAACCCGATTAATGAATTTATCTTCAGCTAGACAGTTTATTTTAGAATAATTTTTGGATTTGAGACAGTTTTGCAATATTGTTAACGATCGAACTTTTATTTAATGCGTGTGTAAATAACGCACAACGTGTAAGTAAGTAAAAAGAAGTTTATAATATGCGACGTTAGCGATTTGTTACAACTTAAGTATATTTATCGAAAGATACTATAAGATTGCAAAGATTAGTAGATAGAATATTTTTGTTCCATCTATCATCATGTAATGTGACGACAATTAAGTAGGATATATTAAATTTTGCTCATTGGCAGCAGCAACCGTCACCATTAATCATAGTGACAAGTCTGTTCAAGAGCAACTAATCATGTGTATTAGTAATTCTCTTGAGTATTTTGGTACGTTGCCAATTATTAACGAAGGTCATGCATCTGTTGAATTATTTTCTGTCACAAGTACTGATTAGTACTAGATCGTTCACCTTAATAATTCACTGGAACTTCCATTCAAGAATAATTTGTTTGGCGAGGAATGTCTCGTCGAGCGGAATAGAAGCATTGCATTTTGCGGTCCTGGACATCGCAGAACAGAAAGTAAAGATTCATTGGCTCGTATTTTCCGATCGAAAAATTGCAAGGTATTCGCGGTATCTCAAAGGTTAATGCCAACGATGAGTTTGCGTGCCAGGAACGCGAATACCGACCTTCTTCGACGATCTTCGACTATCGCGTTTGAATCGAAGGTCAGATTTGAATTCTGCATTATACACATAATGTTTGCATTATTTATATTAGGCTCTCGAGTTTGTTTCGTGAATTAAATTCATTATCGAGGCGTACATTATGTTTACGGCTTACGTGCCGCACTTACGTAAACTTTTATCAATGTCATGGAACGTATGCGATAACAAGTTATTGGCATATTTATCGGGCGAATTTCGTGATTACGTTTGCCCCGCGATTTGCATAATTACAAATTATCGCTTGTGCTAACGGAATAACGTTGTAAATCAATTTTCTTCTTTGTAAAAGGCTCATTAAAGGAACCGAGCGAAACGAACGTGCGAAATTATTGATAACTCTAGATAGGCAGCGAGATTTATTTAAAGCTCGTCTTGCGGCTCTTACAAATTCATCTCGGGCACAAATCACCACGGCGACTCGCCAAATAGGAATCCAGTTCGATACAAACTTGGGAGATAAAAAGTTTCCACTCTCCAGGAGGGGAGATTTTACTGCTCCCCCTTCCCCAGCTAGTGTGTTTATCCGATCGTCGTTTTCATCGTACATTACGCATTCCGTTCGCGTGAGGAAAATCTCTTTGAGAAGTGCAGTGGAAATTGGAAAAATCTCTTTGGCGGAAGTTTCTCGCCGCCGCTGTCGGCGGGAGAGGAGTCGGACGAGGAATCGGAGGCTTCTTGGGAATCGATGTGCCCCGTCGGCATCGCGGAAACTTCCTTATTTGGAATTTTCGTAAGCCCACGTTCGCGCGCGCACCCGCGGGAGACGACATAAATTTTCAGGGTAAGGGGGGCTCGTGTCGGGCGGTGACGCGGGAACGATGATACCGAATAACCGAATAACTCGGGTCATGTCGTTTGATCTTCCGGAAATTCGTAGATAATTCCCAACAGTGCCGAGGCCACGACGCATCCCGGAGAATCTCAACGAGAAACAGTATTTCCTCTCGAGTCTTGTAACTACGATATGTCAAGAAGATACGCTATTACAAGGTTCCCTTCCTTGTCCTAGATACATCCGAAAGATGGCTGCGGTTTCAACCGCTGAAAGATTGAAACTGTGAGACGGAAATGTTTCCGCGATGCCGTGTCGCGAATCGCCCGTGGCGATCCCGCGAATTTCTCGCGCGATAAATTCTCGGCACTTGGATGACCGAGAACTAATTATTTCAAAAACTGGTCGTGTTTGCAAATGACGGAATGATAATTAAGTTGATTTTTCTATAATAAAATTTGCAGTTCATTGATAGCAATTTGTTGAAGAAACAAGAGGAAATTGTAGACAACATTTACGCTTTAGTCAATGATGAATGTGACGATTAACTTTCCGATATATCGTGCTTTTTGCACGAGATATTAAGCTTATATTATTTTATACCAAACAGGATGGAAACAAATCCGATAAGGCAATTAATGTTCTTCCAAATGAATGGTCTGTATTACCGTTATATAATTTTACAATTTATGAAACGTTTAAGCCCTGTGATATTAATAATGTAATTAACGTCCGCGTTAAGTATTAATATAGCATTACAATTTTGTGTGACGCGTTGACATGGCTTTGGACGATGTACAAATTGAGCCCATCGGATTTACCGACATTCATAAATAGCAACTATAGAAAGTAAATCTGTGTAAAGGGATGAAATAAAAAGAGAGCGTTCAATTAAGTGCGACCTCGATAACTCTCTAATTACTTGACTTTGCTTATAGATTGCATATTCCACATTCGCGTGCTTCCCATGTATTTCATCGCGATGAGTATACATTTCCGAGACTCCGATGAGATCGTAGAAACCATATCGCGCGAACAAATAACCTCATCATACCGTTCGATTGCTGGAAATTGCTAGAGCTTTCATGTCGTCGCCCACGTAGACGATGTTATGTTTCTTCATGTAACGTGGAAATCGATCTTTGTTTTTTTTCTTTTTGACAAAGGAATCTTATTATTAAAACGTCTAGCACATTTGTGCAGGAAGAAACATGAATAAATAAGATTGAAGACTAGTTTAATTAAAAGACGAAATTAACGAAAGTTTTATACTTTAAAAAGAAATAAGTAAAAAAAGTAAGAAAAAGTAAAAAAGAAGAGAAAAGCTTGAATATGTGAATAAATGCTTCTTGAACAGTCGAGAATTAACATTTAAGATTAGAACTTAAGGATACAACGGAAAATCAGAAAGTATGTATTTTAAATAAAAAATCTGATTAATTCTATTATTCTGTTAATTATGTCTGTGAAGTACAGGATTCGTTGCAGCTCGCCAAGTTATTTTTGAGAATATTTTTGATACACAGCGCACTCAATAATCTTCTTACTAATTAAAGCGTTAAAATTAGTCTGGGAAAATTATTACAGCTGTTATGAACATCGGAGCTTACTGGATCGGAGATAGTTACTTCCGTTTAATACTTATCACAGCTTCGAATAGTGCGTGGTGAATGTAAAAATTACGGATGTAACCCAATCATGACGTTCGATTTTCTGAAAATCAAAGTTGATGTCCTGTACCCCCCCTACAACTGTTGTTGCAATTTTTAAAGTATTTCTAAAATTAATAAACGCAATCATTTATAAAATGATAATGGATCGTTTAATAATTGTCTTTGAAATCTCAAACGTGAAAATTTATCATCTTACTCGAAGATTATTTTAAACTCTTTCGGGGAAAGCCAGAACTTTAATTATGTCGAAATTTTGAATAGAGTGTTAACTTCATAGAGGCGATTATTGATTAATCAAGTGAGAGTACATCAGAAATATATGAATAATATAACTTTATTTTTGGAATATTAATGATTTTGCGAACTGTTAAACAAACGTCACAAAAATCGACAGAGTAAATTTCTTAATTGCAAATTAGATCGTACATTTATCGTATTTATATCGGTCATGAGTAAGTGGCGACCCTGAAAATAAATATATCCACGGCGTTCGTGAATGCGTCTCTATAAATATATGCGACATAAATAGCAATGCGAATGCGAACTGTAGGCGACAAAATTATAGATCGTGGTTGGTACGCTACATAACCTTGAGCGAGAACTTCCAAAGACCGCGCGGTTACGCAAAGCTAGTAACCAAATAATGCCGTTACGCCGTCTGATCTCGAGAAATTCAAGCGCACATTTCCGCTAAAAGCGCCTGTTGCTGAACATTATAAGGATGCAATAACGGTATCATGTATGCTCTGATGCTTGCAATTGTGGCGTTCTTATTAGACGAATGGTATCATTAACATAATATATTAGACAGTGAAAACCCGGTAACATTCGCAGAATATCTTCTACAAGATTAAAATTGGAAACATTTGATAATTTGTTTTATTGTTTTATTTTATTTATTAATAATTTGTTTTAATAATTTTAAACAGATTAGTTTAATTTATAATTTTGTTAAATTGTTCACACATGACATTGTAAATAACTGTATTAATTGATGATATCATTTCTGTGATAAAGTTTCTTACGTACAATTAATGTTATAGAAAAAAATGTTTCTAAAGACAATACTACATGGCAAATTACATTATTACAAAATTTTCGTTATTATATTATTTTGTAGCAACATTATCGTTAATATTTTATTATTAATTTGATTTGTAGAAGAGAAGATTGCAACGGCAACACAATGGATTATTTGCTACGGCGTTATCACAAGGTTCGGTAAAAATGACCCTTTAACGAGAGCGTAACTTTTGAAACAAGCGACATAAAGGACTCCAGAAACAGCCGTTGCGAAATCATAGAGCGTGCTGTCTCGCACACGAGTGCGCATATTCCCAAAGACCAGATGGACACGGGGGGGGGAGGGGGGAACAGTTACCAAACAACCGGGTCCGGAGCTGTTTGATCTGCAGAAATTCGAAGATAATTCCTTAGTCCAGACAAGGCAGAATTTACTCTTGGGTCTTATGGGGAATGTAGCTTCAGTAGTCTCACACACAATGTGTTTGATAATTCTGAGGCTTGCTAATTACATGTGAAAAGCCGTTCGGTATATTTAAAAGGTATAGATCTATAATCTGAAAAGATTATTTATAATATTAAATTGTACTTAATATTTTATATGAAATGCTGATTAAACAAAATTCTAACAAAAGCATTTACAAATTAATGTATTTCTAACAAAATTTTCTTAACAGACAATTTGATAAAATAAAAGTACAATACGGTCTCAAAAGAATAATGACCAATCGCCGTTATTTGCGACGATTGCATTTTATTTCGCGACTTCGTTTAGGAAATGGAAAGTATTTCGCGACGGGTTCGTCGAGAATCCAGGATTTTTACGTGGCGGGCATGCCCGAGTGTCACTTTGTCTCTTTAGCATTGAAGCTGCTACGATTCGTTAAGGAATTTCAAAGCTTTAAAAAGGTCGGCGGTTGGAACGCCCGCCATTGAAACAACTCAGCGTTAATAATACTTATAATCATTACGGGAGTTGCGCACAGAAAGAAACGCGTTTATTAAAGATTTGCTCGCTTGTCTTAATGAATGCGCGCGGTGTTATACCTTTCTATTCACGACTTCGAAATAACGCATTTCGACACGACATTTATATAAATGATTCAAATGTGCATTTTAATGTTAAAAAAACGTGAAGCTTATATTTAATGCAGATGCAAGATATTCAAAAAAATTGCAAGCAAATCGTCAAAACAGATTTTGCAAACAGATTTTTAACAAAAATATGATTCATTGCCATTTCATTAAGTTCCTAATAAATTTTCAAAATTAGATACTGTGGTGTTGAAGTATTATTAATTTAAAAATTTAATTAAAGTAATGTAAACTTAATAGAACAATAATAAAAATCTTTTTATCAATAACGCAAAATCTTTTAATTTGCTATAAAAATTTTATAATTACAATATCTCTTGACCTTTTGTCATATTTTTATAAAATAATAAGGGTGAATTGCATATCATATCACAATCATCGCGTAGCAATAGCAGCTCATCATTTTGTTCTATTTTTCATGAATAAAATGTAAAATCGAACATTCCGAGAGTTTGTCTTCGATCTTTATGCGGTGACTACAGTTTGCCGCCGTAATTCAGTAATCGGCTTTCTTCATTTTTATCGCAAACGGTTACGATGCGGGCGTTCTATTTATTTACGGAAAGTCGGTTAAATCCGCGCAAAAGGTTCTGCCTTTATATACATAGACTCTGGCCGATCGATGGTAGATATCTCTCACAGACAGAATAGCGGTTTTGTGCTGAGAGGTGACGGAGAGACGGGGGCCAGAGTGGTTGGAAGATTTTATCGGTGGCGTTAACGCCTCGCCTGCTCGTATTTTAATTAAGTCTAATTCAAGACTGCGGAAGCTCGCGACTGGGTCGACTGTAAAGTGAAATAATGTCGGGCGCACCCGCCCTTGCCCTGCCGTTCTTTCGCCACCTTTCCTCTCACCACCGTTACGAAACGCGCCGAATTCATATTACGACAGCGCACACGATGACAGTAGCCGTCACGAAAGTAATGTATATTCATTTACACGTTTCCTCGACGCGACAGGATAATTCCTCTCGACCCTCGTCTCTTCGCATCGCTGCACCGTCAGATTCTGCGTTGTAAATCGTTGTAATGCAAACAGTTTGTAACAATTTGAAGCGACTTACAATTTATAGATTATCCGGGAGTTGTTCGAATAAAAAGAACATACGAGGGATGATTGATGATCTCGATAATCGTAATTATCTGGTGAATGGGTGTAAGTTCGATGCAATCGAGAAGATGTACGATGTGTTGCTAATTATTTCTTTTGTAATGAAAGTTTGCAAAATCTTAGAAGAAAAGTGATTTTGATAAATTTGAATCAAGCATTGTTCGTAAAATAAAAAAAATTAATAGTTTTTGATTACATGAGAGGAAGATACGATTGAAGGTATCGAAGAAAGATATTTTTCAAAGATATTAATACTAATTAACTCTAAATGTTTAAAATAGATTATAAAAATTTTCTTTAAAGATAAAATTATTATGATAATTTCAGGAGATAACAAATATATTTTATATTTTCTATTAACTATATTATGATAAGATCATATTCAAATAACAAGAGATATTTTTAATGTTTTTAAAATTAAACTTTCTTTAATGACCGTTTCTTGTGTTCGGAGAATATAGATAGGATTTAGACCAAATGCTCGATTTTAGGACGATAGTAACGATAGATAATTAAAAGATTCGACCCATATCTCTCGTCTCTGAAGGACAGCTTTTGGATGTATGCCAGAGTGGATCGTCTCTCGATGCAATGGTAGTTCCGAGCCAGAAACACATTGCAATCGTTTATGAACAATTTCAAATCTCCTGCAACTTTGCAGCGTGCTCGTGACACCGCTCGTCGTCTGCCCGTTAAAATTTCCGTAACAGTTACCGCGCACACAAAATAGTTTCGATATTACTTGACTGCGGAAGACGAGAATATCATCGAAAACTCATTCTCAAATAGTAATTTATTGTATGTTTAAAAAACGAAATTACACATCTATAAAAGTATCGCGTTGGATATAGTTTATATTCAAGATACTGATTCATATTTGATGATCAGCATAATTTGTGATATTATTAATTTAGCCTTAGTTTAGGATTGCATTAAAGGTTCGACGGTGCTCGGCGCGTAATTTGAACTAAAAAATTTAAATTTATATATAAATATTATTAAATTCATCCAAAATCCAGCCTTGATTCACACAATTGCGCGGTTTAATTGAATTTATTATTAGATATATTTTCCATTTTTTGTCGCATTGATTCGTAGGCGTTATTTTTAAACATCAAGTGCAATCTCTTAAATAATATAATCTTTTTATACTCTTTCAACTTAGTGACAATTTAATATCCCTTTTGTGAAATCTGACAAGCTGACAAAGAGGAAACAATTAGTTTTTTGATGAAAATTGTTATTTATGTTTAAGCTCAACAGAATCTCCTTCTTTATTTTCGCAAATAATTTTTTATACCGCCGGCATCTCCTCCGTAGATAGAACGCATATGTGTGAATCGACTCATTTTAAGATACTACTTCTTTAAGATACTACGTAAAAGTGATTGGATGATGTTAAATGTGATTTATATCGCTCGTTTATTCGAGAAGCTTGATTGTTCGAGAAAGGAAACAACGGTCATTGAGATAGACTTAACGATATTTCCGTATCCGGACAATCTGACACTCCGCTTAATTCGCAGTCTAGCACGGAAAATTGTTCGCCATTTTTGACACAGAATACAGCGCGACCTTGTCAATCGAGAGTTTCGTGAACGGCGTACGGTGATTCGAGGTCCCTCGTAAATTGCATTCTACAACTTTACTCGCAATTCACTGAGTTTCCAAGTTTCTCGCCGCGCGTGACACGAGGAATAACTGTATCGTGCGTGCGTGCGTGCATGCGTGCGTGTCGACTATTTACAATAATATTTAACGCTCACGCGACAAATCGTCGCGCCCGTCGCGAACGCTTGCCGCCTCGAAAATGACTTGATCATCGCGGCCAATGCGTGCATTTTGCGATTGCGTGCCGTTCGTATTTCGCGGTCAATATTAAATGTGGAAAATGCGTGGTTTAGTGGTATGCATTATTGCGTTTTTTGTCCCTAATACTAGGGATGGCGTTGATATCTTGCGCATGGAACATCGAATTCTTTTATGATAGTTTGTCAGAGTCTTTCGTGAATTATTGTAGTCGGCGGAAGAGAAACATCGTTTCTTCGAGACAGCGTGTTAAACCGAGAATAAAAAAAAAATCGATAAAATTGTTGCGCAAGAACTGAATAAGAACGTGTATACGTTCTATTATTCTATCATAGATGATATTTTTACTATCGTGTATTTGAGATACATACAGGATTAAAACATCAAATATTTAACGCAATCATTCGAAAATAAGTGAAAATAAACTAATATTGCCACAATACAATCATAGTTATTTATAGCATACCTTTTTCAATATTTACGATTTGTTTGCCTTATCTTTTTCTTGTATATAATGTTTTGATATCAATCTCTTGTAACTTATATCGTCTTCAATATATAATCCGGTCGTTCTTAAGATTATATTGATAGAATAAATTATTTTATCTATATTTATATTTTTCATTACACGTTATTGTATCGACATTTTTGTGTCAATCGCAATCGTCTCGATTATTGATTGCGTTTGCGCAATTAAATCAAATTTTAACGAGGTCTTCGTGACAACGATTCGTTTATTCAGGTCTACGTGACTCCTGGAATAATATCGTCTTATGATTGGCAATCAAGAGCACGATCGTAAGAGAAGGGGAGTCCCGAATGGTGTACATACGTAGAGACTAGCAGTAGCAGCAGCAGCAGCAGCAGCTGTACGTGTGACTATAGGAGCAATCCAGAAGGGGTGGCAACGACAGCAGCGCCGCTCTGCGGAGGGTTATTGATCGGCGTTGCCCCTCTCCCGTTTGCTACTCCCTTCGTTTTCGAACCTGCCTGTCTTCCTTCGTGTGCCGCTGCCTCCGCCGCCACGGTGCTCAGGACCGGCCCTAAGGGTCGCGCCACCCCCGGTTACACCATTCCGTAACAAGGCTTTCCGCACCCTTTGCGTCCCGTGGTAGTAGGATGCACGCTGTTGTTCCCTCTATTTCCACCGTGCCCTCTCATCTGGTAGTTCTTTTTGTCTATTGTCTTGTTCTTTTGTACGCATCTACTACTTTTCTTTCTACACTCTAATATAAAATTTCTCCCGTTCCGCATTATTAAAGCCTCTTCCCACTGTGTGTGTAGCGTGTAAACTCGCGGCGCGTGTGTGTTTCAACGCATATATCAATTTTTTCAGCATGGATTTTCCCTAGTATTTTCCGGTACGTCGTGCTACAAATATTTCATATGTACGTACTCTAACCCCGTATTTGTCTGAGGATTATTCAATATCGATCGAGTCGTTGTAAAATTGATTCTACCTACTTCCGCGTACGATGTCAACGACACCATATTTCAAGCGATTATTAATCGTTACATTATGATATATTTTTTCCGGGAAAAATATAAACGAAAAACTATTGTGTTTTTTATTTTTGCCACTCTTATAACATATTAGGCATATTGTTTTAGAATTGCACGAGAATTTCTTCGCTGATTTTCGCTGCAAGATGCTGTTTATAAAAGGAAGCAATATTTTTCTCATTTTACATAACTGCATATTTCTCTTTTTTCTCGTTTTATGCTTGAATAGATGACACAATTTATTGAAAAAGACAGCATTATTCTTTTTCTTCTTTTTTTTTCACAGTCCCCAAATCGGGCCATGATCTTAGTTCTTTTAGAGTTTTAATAGGAATATTTTTAATATAATTTTTATAGAAATAGGTTAAGTTAGCTTATTGCCGAATCCTTCTGGAGAATAAATTATCTATATATTATACATACTTCACAATTTTTTAAATTAAGCATTTAAAAAAGTTTATGTCTTAAATATTAAATTAGATTCTTTTATTACAAGATTTGATTGTTAAAAATGAAAAATGAAATGTTAAAAGAAAATTCTATTACTAAATAATAAACAAGAATGACATAAATAAACATATCGAAGTTTATTTATCTGTCATTTTTTTTATTACTTAGCAATAGTTTTCTTTTTATTTTTAATATTCAGTAAAATCTTGAAAGGAATGTAATTTAATATTTATCATTTAACATGCATTATTTACATATTTAGACAAAATGCATTAAGTGTAAATATAATTTTTTGATAAAGATTTTTTTAATTGACGATTTAATTATTGATTTTTAAACATTTAGACATTTGTTCTTTTTTTCGCAAGTTATACTTTACTTATTCATAAAATTTACAAAAATGCAAAGCATAAATGCAAATGCAAAAAATAATACATGCATTTTGCAATACATTAAAATATTCTGCTGCAGTTGCGAGATCGAATTTCAATTACACTAGGGTCAAAGACTCAACTAACATATTTTGATATCTACGTTTTGTTAACTTCATTTTTGTGAAGCCATCTGGGCCACGGATGACTTTATTGGCGTACGTGATTCTGGCGTGGAAGTCGAGGCACATTCTGTCGCACTTTCTGAAGTTATCTCTGCGATCCAATTTACGAATTGGGACAGCGATGATACACTTGGCTATCCATACCTTCGTTCTTTTGTCGTTCAAGAGGACTATCAATCTTTTTTTTCAAATCCACGATTCGTAATGGAATGCTTTGAATGTCTCATACTAGTATTCAGGATGACACGTGAGATCTCATTCGAGATTTCCAAGATCGAACGCGATTGCTTTGATCGTGTATATATATATTCTTCATTTTAATTCAAGGAGATCTTTGAAAACATGCTGCAAACCCGCAAAACGCTTTTGTCAGCCCTCTTCTGCTTTTATGCCTTCTTCGCGAATATATCTTATGACTTAAAAAGGGTTCTGGAATCTTTCAATCCATGAATGTAAGCATTTTGAAAAGCCTGAAAATTCCGCGAATTTCAAACCTCAGATATTTTGAAATCAAGAAATCAGATACAAGGATATTTTTAATCTAGAGTATAATAATCTCGGAAAGATTAATGAGTTAATAATGAGAATAAAAGAATAGCTTATTTTATTCTAGAATCTAACAATTCTTTCGAGAAACCACACAAGTTTAGGAAGAAATATATGAATCGTTTTCGTACGAGCAATTTTACTTTCGAACAACTAAGTTTTTCCAACTAAAACTGTTATACAGTTAGGAGACCTTCTAAGCAATTTGAACTGGGAAAAGTTGAATCCGTAAAAAAAAAAACAAAGAAAAACTTGAGAAAGGAACAAGGTTTGAGAACGCTGCGGATCTCAGAGCCCATAATTGTCACAGCCTCACGCAGTGCTATTATCTATACTGCTATTGTCAAAATTCAAGGATTGTACTTCACGAGATTTCTCATGGTTTAATTTATAAATTGATGCGATGAAATTTTCAGGTGATAGTCGTATCATCTCCTCCTCTTCATCTTCTCCTTTGACGTACGCTCTGCGACCGATACGCTGTCGGATGTACATCAAATAAAAAATTCTAGTCGCGAGTCGTGCGCGGTTAGTTATTTTAATAAAATTAAACTTTAATTCGTTCAAGTTACGACGGCGGAATTAATGCCATGTTTTGCTCCGCTACTTCGACCGCACGTCTACTTTCGCGAGATTTTGTTCGCGCGCTCGCGCATGTTTATCTCAATCTCGCCGGATTACTTTAATGAAGTAATTAACGTTTATTCGGTTTCTCTACCGCGATCCGATAATCCAGATATTCGAGTTTATTAGCTCTCTACTCCATCTGGCGCCGCCTACACTCTCGAAGCGCTTCCTCGGCATGGAACAGCGACTCCGGCTTTTCTTCTGTATCCAATTTACAAATTGTGAGTTTCTATTCTTATATCGCTCTTCTTCAATTTGCAACAATGCACCTTAACGATACGCAGAGCAAGTCGAACGACACATTCGGAAGAGAACAAAATTCGACGACACTCTTGATATTCTCAGCTATCATTTTAATTTGCAGAATACTTTTTTTGAAAGTGCAAAAACTTTTCCGTAATTATAATTCCCTCATTCTGATGAAATAATTGTATTCTCGGCTTTTCGTTATTTGCAACTCTCATCAGATTAATCTATCCGATTCGTGTTAAATGATATTTTAGAAGTTAGTATTGCAATTAAATTGATTTTACTAAGGCGTATATTTATTATGACTTACACTGAGAAAAATATTTAGTATTTGTGACTATAATCACATGATATGTAATTAGATTTAGAACATTTTTATAGTTATTACTTCTAATGTTAGTAAAAAAAATTATTTGTTTAACGTATCCCTAGTAATAATTTTATTTAATCAGAAATAGCGAAGATCATTCTTACATTGTCCACTTACGGAATACGAAATTAAATAAATAGGAAAATAACTGAAAACAAATATTACACTGACAATGAGAGAAAAGTTTAGTATTTATGATTATAATTGGTAAAATAATTCTGATTAGAAGCACTATTTTTATAATTATTATTTCTATAATGTTAATAATAATAATTATATTGATAGTTCTACCTAAGAAATATCTAGTAGAAGTAAGAAAACGTAAGAAATATATAATTGTCACCAAAGATATATATAATTGTGTCTCTAAGAATATCAGTCATATATTTCTTTGATAGAACTATTAATTATTAACTTATAGAAATAATAATTATAAAATTGGTGCTTCTAATCATAATCACTTTATCATGTACCAATTATAGTCACAAATACTAAACTTTTCTCTCATTGTCAGTGTAGTATTTGTTCTCAGTTATGTTTCCTATTCCGTAACTGGACAATGTAAGGATAATCTTCGCTATTTCGGATTAAATAAAATTACCACTAGGGATACGTTAAACGAATAGTTTTTTTAATTTATTGTTCCGTATTATTTTTACGCAGCATTGAAAAAAGGGGGCTTGCATCAACGGCGAATAATAGAATATTTCATTCTCTCCGCGGTTGCTCCGAGAATTGCAGCGCGGAATATGAGCGAGCGAACGTTTTTTGCCCCATGTAATAATCACGTTGATTTTTACGTGCTTTACACAGGGTAACCGGATACGCATGAATTTCATGGCGGTCGCTGGTGTTGTTTTGCATATTCTATTGTTATTTCGGTATTAACGAATTTAAAACTGAAACGACGCGCGTGCGGCCTTCCTGCTTTGGATTTCAGCGCGGGGGAGATGAAAGGATCCCTTTTAGAGCGAATGGCGGACTCCCCACCGTAATATGAACTCCACCGTGAAACGTAAAGTTTCATATTTCATTGGTACATAAAATACAGAAAAATATTCGAGGTGAATCGCGTCAGTAACATCCACGATATATCCACGATCGAGTCATATCAGCATGTCTCTCAACTTATAATGCGCCAATTAGAATTTTTGTTAAATGCATTTACCATAGAATTTTTTTGTTTTTTTTTAAACTCAAACGAATTTTTTTTTAATATTTTGAATAAAAAGTAATGTAATGATATAATTATTTACTTATTATTGCATTAAAATGCAGTTGGAAAGCAGAGGAAATAATAATTGAAGAGATTATTTTAAACTGTTTTAAATTTTTTCTTCTTTATAATTGAGCAATCATTTTGTATCAATTTTGCCATAGTGACTGATTATTTCCATTTTTTTAAATAAGCTTATCTATATATGTATGTCTCCTATGTATGCTTTTACAATACTCTATGCATCGCTAATTATATCTTTCTTTCTTCTTTTTTCTTTGTGTTTTCCATATGTACTTACACTTTTTAACTCTATGCATAATGGGATAACGTATCAAATATCGCAACAATTTTGATTCGCGGCCGGAGACGGAGGCCTCTGACGACGATGGATCGTTTTGGTTGTCGTCGGTGAAATGGATTATCGAGCGGCCGATAGATTATAGGAAGAATTTCGCGAGCAACTTGGCCAAGTGCCGGCCAAGGGACACGAAATTTTTATCGTCCGGGCGTCGTAAAAGAGTATCTCGTAAAGTATTATTGCGTCTTGGATGAAATGCAGTTAACTTTTACGCGCGCCACTCGCGATGCGGAAGCGACTACGGAAACGGAGAATCGACCGTGTCCGATGCGAGCGGAAGCCGATATTTGCATAATTATCTTGTTATTCGCGCTCTGAGTGCAACGATAATGTCTGTAGCAACAGTCGGTTTACGGTGTAATTAGTATTGTTGAAATTTTACGCTCAGTTTTGTTCACGCAGTTAATGCTAAATAATTTTTCAGAATTTGAAAGAAGATATTGCTTAAATGTTGCTTTGTAACGAATGAAAATCAGCTTTGTCTCCGCAATTGGACAATTGGACAGATTCTTTTTCTAATTCGATAGTTTAATGGTGATCCCGTTTATCGATGTAAGTTATAACTCTCATCTTCGACAACAATCGTGTTAAATTAAGCGTCGTTGGATAGATCAGCGCGATCGGTGTTAAATCGCCGGCTGCAGGAAACGCAATGGGCTGTGAAACAAAAAGGGTTGCGATACACTCTCGCGAAAACGAAGAGCCAATCGCTTACGTCAATTACGGGAATCGACGGTGCTTACTGGGCGAGTTGTTACATTAACGCGGAAATATTGCCTCCGTTTGCGAGCGATACGCGCTGTACAGGCTTTCATTTATTTTTCGAACCTCTTTCCGGTTGTGCAACAGCTCTGCGCGCGCAGCTCCACACCCCCTGCTCCTTTCTTATTTTTCTTTTTAATATTTGCGTTCACTCATGCGCAACATCCGTTTATTCGCTAATTAATGGTACGTCCGCGCTGGTATCCGGAAACATCGTGATGTAATGTAGTATGGTAATAGTAATTATATCGTCTCTCTCTCTCTCTCTCTCTCTCTCTCTCTCTCTCTCTCTCT
>JANQDE010000014.1:1875020-1970747 GCA_037157785.1 Cephalotes varians
CTCTCTCTCTCTCTCTCTCTCTCTCTCTCTCTCTCTTTCTTGCTCTCTCTACTTTGTCGCAGCGGAAGTGGATATACGCTAGAAACGGATTTCGAGGGTGCATGCGCAATGTGGGTACACCACCCGTCTCGTCCCTTCGAAATCCCCTTCGTGTTTCAGTCGCCATGCTTCCTCCCTTTCTGCCCGCCCTCCCCCCGGGGTCTGTCTCCGATTCTTTCCGCCGCGACGAATTCGCGAGTCTGAAAACCGACGACAAATGGTTTTTCGTGCTGTCGGGCCGTGTGGTCGCGGCCGCAGGTCGCATAATTGGAGCTGTAACACGTGCTATAGACGTTACATGAATTTTCTCACCGCGGGGAGAGACAAATAGAGGAGAACAGAGATCGAGATATGAAACTGCGGGCTGGTGAAGCACGAAGAGGAGGAAGGAAGGAAGGATGATTGTAGTAAAGAGGCCAGCAACTGATCGTGGCCCCGGTTTAATTACTCCGGCGCTTCTTGCCAGTAATCTGAATTTTGCACGCAAGTCGAAGGCGAGAATGTACATTGATAGTGTAATATGCTGCAATTAAGGACGAATTGTGATGTGCTTCGGCTGCGAATATTTGTTTATTATAATACGTATCTTCTTTGACAGAATTTCGAAACAAATCTATTTTCGTTTTCTCAGTCCTCGTTTGTTAGCACCATTAACATCTGCAATTAATTTTATCTCCTTTGCTACTCCAAATTGAGAGGCGGTGTACTAATGGAACGACTAATCAAGTCCTCTCGTTAACGATTTGCGCAATTAATTATTTTAGATCCATATAATAACAACGTATTATGTGTCATAATTGTGATATATTTCTAAACCGCACAAAGGTAGTAAACAAAGCTCAAATAACTTAAATGCGACACAACAGCTAATAGTGTAACCCTTATGCGCATATACGTGAAGTGAAATCAATACGTATGTATAAATAAACGGAAAATGTAACAGAAGTGTAAACCATTCGAAATGGTTCGTTACGCGCAGTAATAACTAATTAATATGCGATAATTTGCGAACCTGTCCGCCACAACTAATTCATCGATTCTGCTGCTGTTGCCTGTTGGATAAATTCCATGGAAAAGATTAATTATCGTTACTAACGCAGCTTTTATTATTTATCATTGCATATGGTGGACAGCTGCTTATCCAAAAACCGATAGCAAATACTTTTTCGTGCCACCGCTCGTGAGCAACTCTCGTATAATCGCGCTTGTAACACGTGTTACCGACGCGACGGCCGTCCGGCGAATGAAATTTACAGCAAAAAAAGGATGGTCGCGACTGTAGCACGTGAGTGATCGAGTCTCGATTGTGGCTCGCGTTTAAGCGTGCGGTCGCCTAATTATCCACCGCTTCTCGCGCGTAATCGCAATTTCGCACGCGACGACGTGCGAGGTGGCACATAAACAACCGCAGCTGGGGTCGGAAAGAATTTGCTATCGCGCCCCGTTGCTGAAGAACGTGTCCATAAATAATGAGAAATCCGCCATTGCACCATAAATAGTACGAGGAATGTCTCATTATTGGATTTATTAGAGTGTAAGTTTCTTTGTCGTTTTATCTTTTTTCATCACGCAACTTTGTATAAATATTAGTTTGCAAGACTTCTCTTTGTTATTTCTATTACAAGATTGCGATTTTTTTTCTTCCCTTTTTTACGTGACGTTGATCGAGTGGCTACATGACTCTGATCCATTCATCGTTATTTATTATTCCAACGTTTTCTCAACCACAACCAGTTTTCAAATAGCGATGAATATGCTCTCGTGCGATGATATGGACTCTAATAATAAAAATCGTCGAAAACTGAAACTATCTGTGAACGCGTATAATTTCGTTGCTAACGTGATCAGATTTTCGATCCGGGGCGGCGCATGATGTACGGTTGCGAAACGTCGGCAGCCACACGGCGGCCCTGAACGGAATCGAACGGGATTTATCCGTTGATTTTTTCGTACATCAGCCGCCGCGCATGTGTGACGCGGCCTAACACCACATAATCGACGGAAGTTATACCGTGAACTTTGCCGGCACGTGTTACTGACGCTGCCAACGCCGGCGGCGATGGCGGTTGGATTTGCAGAGATCAATCTTGCTCCTTTTTTTTCAGCCTGCCCGTAATGCGCCGAACTTGGCCGTAAATTACAGTGGAGCTTTCTCCGCGCAGCAACGTTTCCCTCGCTTAAGTATTCCACCATCAGCCCACTTATGCCACCGATGCATTTTTATGCGGCCGATTACCCCTTTCCGCCCTCTCTCGCCCGCGCAGAATTTTCTGTTATCCGATCCTCTCTCCCGCCACGGCATCATTATCCATGGCGCAAATCGAGAAGGTAGACCGTTCCGCGGATATATTTATTGCGTTATTATCTGCTCTTGCACTTCTCCTTTTATTTACGGCATCACTTCTATCGTCTTCCCACTTTGCCACTTTAATGAGTGCCGCGGACGAGAACTTCGGTAGCTCGAGACGGGCGAAGTATAAAATCGTCTCGGCGATCGAAATTTCTCAGCTCAGTGAACTGAAATTTGAATAATAAGTGAGACGATCTTCGTGAAAACTCCAATGCTCTTCTTATTTAGCTTTATTTTTTTTTAGGAGTACTTAACACTACCCAAAACGGTTACGATCAGAATTTATTTCTCACACTAGCTAGAACCAGTATTTCTTTCTTTTTTTTACATTAATGTTTACATTAATCTTTTCCATTTATACGAGTTAAAGAAAAGGCAATCTGATACGTTCATTTGGACACGGTGCGATTGACCACAATCATTCACAGCGACTGGTACTTACGTGAGAGTTTTCCCATTAGACCAACTAATCAGAAAATTTTATATTAAATTGGCCAATTAGCGACGTGTGCAATGAAAATCCTCTCATGTATCTCTGATACCAGCCTAAAAATACTTGCGCAATTGTTGCGCAGAATATTTGTCTGTACCTAAATTATTTAATCGATTATATGCAATATTTTGCAGATGCAAAATCGTAATGTTCCAGCGCATGTCGAGCAAGCTCGAAATAAAGCATCATGACAGCTGTTTAAAATGTCATCCTGCTTGCGCGCGTCATCTAAATTAGACGACAAAGGCCGCCGAATGACATAAACACCGTGGAGATCGCGTCATTTTAGTGCGAGTTAACGGTCGGAAATGCCGTCGGTCGTTAACCACTTTCGACAGATCTCGCGACATATACTCCTTTGTATACACGAACAACAGATAACGCGCGCGCGGTTTTACGACTGCCGCTACAGCTACAGATTACGCTCCGCCAAGATGCGTTTATTGAACGCTAGCCAAGCGTTTTGTACGAGGTCGGTTTTTATTGGTCAGCCGATAATTTCGCAGATCTTGAAATTTATAATCAAGCGACATAACATAGGCATACACGAAATCATAGAGAAAAATCAAAAAAATTTTTGAAACGTGCCCAGTAACGCTAAACGCGTGTCTTGGTTGTATCTTGAATTTTTAGAGATCGTTTCTCTTCGGTATTAGAACTAATTATTCCTTGAGTTTTAGTGTTGATCTCATTAGTTTCCTCAGCTTAGTGTAATTGTACGTGATATTTGATTGAGCTCTTTATGATCAACTAGAAGAGATGAACTTGATTTAAAATTTTTTATTCTCGAATTTCTTTGTTAATGAAACTATAGAAATGAAATACGCTTTATTTAAATTCTGAAAATAAATCTGGAATGACGGCGAGCGATGCATTTTATGCGTCACGTTTTATCGTCACACTATTTAGCTATCGTTTACTAAATAAAATAACTCGACTTAATTTTTACAATACCATGTAAAAAATTGCATCGTATTCAAACGGAGATATTTCGAGGCCACTATTTCATTTATTTATAGTGATTCAAAAAAACCTAAAAATTTATGAATATACTTTCAAGTTTATAGAATAAATGTTCGTACTTATTTTAGAAAAAGATAAAACAGGAGTTGGGGACCTTTTAAAGTTACGAGAAATTCACGGATAGAAATCGATCGAAATACTCCTGTATGTACGGAACGGGTCAATAGTGGCCGATTTCACGTCATTTTGCAGAGAACACGTGAAGAGAAAGGTCTCGAATAACACGTGGAATAGTCAGTAGATGGATACGTGCCGCGCTTGACTTCTATTTTGCGTGAATCTACGATAAATTGCGAATCGCAGACAGCACGAAAGGGACGATAAGGCGAAGGACCCTCGTAACGAGGGCTCGGCCGGAACGAGAGGCCAGATTTTCCGCCTCGGGATAAAAAGCAGGATCACGACGACGTTCCGCGTTCGTGTTCGTCGCTACGTCAACGGAATACCAATTTTTCCGGTAAACGCATCCACGTCCCGGTACTTAGAAGCTCAGAGGCAGCCTCGCAATTGCTCGGAATGCGCATCTCATAGAGAGAAGTTTTAGCTCGCGCAGTTTTCGCAACGGATTAATTCCGCTCGAATAAAAGAAGTGACATTTTCACGAGTGCATACGCAATCACAACGTGTCTTAGGTTTTTATGGATAAAAACCCAAACCTCCTTCTTTCTACTAAATTCAACATCCGAGAATCTTTACTGCGTGATCGTGTAAAACTAAGAACTCTTCAATTAAATAAAGATTTCATGATGAAGTTGATATAATTTTTATTGAAATTGTCGCGACATTATTCTCACGAAAAAGATATATTTCAATCCTTTCACAACATTTATCTTTAAATTTCTCTTTAACTTTCGCGAAAATAATATTGTGCGCTTTAAATTGGATTTATCACTAAAACTTCCAATTCACTACATTTCATTGTTACGCGCAATTTAAACTGCGCGAATAATGTCGCAACACTATTTCAGTATTTTGTATAATTTTGTTTATCACATCCGTTTTCCGATATAATTCAAAGGTATCGCAACCTTTTTTTTGAAAAAAAAAAAAAAAGATCCTTTCTTATTGCAACCTTGAAAAATACAACGTTCGTGTTATATTCACTGCATCTGTTCATAAACAAAGCCTTAGAAGCTTGCTGGAAGCGCTCGAAGTGAAACTTTCTCATCCGGATGGGAAAGGAAGTTGCCAGCCGCCGCAGGGAACGTCATTTCTTCGAAAGCTTCTTCAACAGAAGACAGCTTCCGTGTAAAAGTATTTCCACCTCGTTCATAAGTAGCGAAGAAACGTTTTATTTTGCAATGAGGATAAAGAAAAAATAAAACGGATAATTAGCCAAATGCATAGAGAATTGTCAATTAATAAACCGTAAGAAATATTGCGAATTATTATAAAAATCTTAACACTACTTATCGCTTGCGAATAATATATAGCCTATTTATTGACTCGAGGTAGGTAAAGTATTAACGTAAAAGATAGAAATGAAAACATTCGTGACACTTATTTAATCTATTAATTATTTTTTACATAAAAAAAATAGATAATCTTTAACATAAAATAAATAACCTAATTTTACATAAATAGAGTGTTGCGCATAATAAATCAAGAAGAGGTTTTAAAATTCGTGAAGTACTCAACTAATGAAAACGTAATTAAACTTTTCCTTCAAAAATGCTTCTTCTTGTAAGACGCATTACACGGTCCGCTGTGTGAAATTACTTCAAGAGGTACGTTAACTATGGCAACTATATGAACACGCATCGCCCCGCGATATTGAATGTTTCCAGAAATCCGCGAAAGCGAATTGGATACTGTATTGCGCTCGAGCCAAGCACTAATTGCTCGATAATTACGATTTCACGTTGCACATCGGACACGCAGCACTGGTAGTCCGTTGGGACGGCGGAGGACGGGAGCGGGGGTGAATGCCGGAAGCAAATTGAAATTCAACAGTTCGGGGGCAAGGAACCTATCGGAGGGTGCCGTAACCTACCACCATGCCGGTATTACTGGTTAACTGCGGGGAAGGTTGACCGATTTGGGCGCGGTATTCAGGGGGTTACCGAATATTGTGCTCGTTGTTGAGGCTGAGATGTGGCGACTGGATACGCGACAATTGCACCGAGCACCGAGATGAAGGTCACACAATATGGGGGACGACATTGCTACAGCGCTATTGACATCGGCCTTTCGCCAATGTGCCCGATTGTCATCGTTATAACTTTATACAGGATTGCACGATATCCGGTAAATTTCACTTAATTCTCGGTGCTATTTGAAGTTAATTTTTTTTAGCACAGATATTTAAGTATATAGTTTTTGAATTAAAAGATGTGAATAAATAATTTTATTTTTGTTCAAGTGGAGTTTGCTTTAATAGAATTTTGATCTGAAGGCGCAATTATTAAGACATTTGATATATATATTAAATAGTGTTTAGAAATCGGCTTCAAATTCCTTGAAAAATACATTGAAATCGTTTACTATTCGCGGAACATTTTGTATATCGTATATACGCATAAATAAAACACGGTATTGCTGCTTATTGCCAAACCTCATTATACGAAGATACCTGTTGACATGTGAAAAATTCTCTTACAACGTGAGAAAACGACGGGGGAATCATCGTAATTGAAAATTTTTCATTGGGATCTCGAAAAAGAACATCTCCAAGGAAGTACGGAAGTCCTTCAGAAAACAACAAGCGAATGGATTATCCTGCCAGCGTTCGACAAACGCTCTTATAGTAATTTAATATCCATTGAAAATTACGTACTTTGTAGCAAATATTTGATCCGCGTTAATTTATTTAAAAAATCTGCGCAAGTCGAGAACGAGTCGATAAATTACACGGAGTTTGGAGGTGGACGCGCCAATAGGCAACAAACGGTGGATGCGGTGATTGAAGCCGATTTTAATTATAAAAGCGGCGCATAATAGGAATTACGAATTCAGGAACAAGGCCGCATGGATCAACAGTTAATTAACTCTCCTCGTGTTAATTCAAAATACGACGCAGCCGTGCGGCGTGGCCGTCGTGGTGCGCGTCTCTCACGCATCCTCTTACTCGACAGAGTACCGACAGAAAGGGAGAAAAGGGAAGAGAGAGAGAGAGAGAGAGCACGCTGCTGCTGGCAGCTCCCACGAGAAAAATAAATTACGTAATCTCAGAGTCGCGCGATTCACCCGCCGACTTGCCCGGAACGTTTTATTGGAGTCCGTCGAGCTGGGCCCCGACGAAGTAGGGAATATACCGCAGTAAAAATATCGCTCGATATAACGCTCGCCAAGACGGCGAGCAACATACGGGGTGGAGAAGATATTCAGATTTGATAACGGATGCAAGAAGAAAGGACATAGAAACGCGTAAAATTTGCCGTTTTATTTATTTATTTTTTTACATTAATTAGAAATACGTAATTATAATATAAATTTTGCCTTTTATCCTTTTAGTTGCAAGTATATATTGCAATGACATTGCCGCAAGCTGTATTGTAACACATTTTGCACGGGAAGAAGTAATTATGTAAATTATGATTATGATATCGAAGATAATGAGTGTACTTCTTTTTTTCTCGGATAAAACAAATTGAAGTACTAACAATATTTTAGAACAATCCGAAATCGATGCTACTTTATGGTTACGATGTTTTCGAGATACGTACGTAGGAAAATAACATTCCTACCAGATTTTTCCGTTGGATCCGGCGTCGCCGCGCAAGTTTGCTTTATGCTTCGTATTTCGTGATGTTTTATGGATTCCGGTAGCGAGTGATAACATAAAGTTGCCGTATAAAGGTCGCCTTTTCTTGGTAGCACGTGACCCCGGGGATACGATCGAGAGCGTACGATGGAGTACGGTGCTCTCGTGCTCGTGGGAATGTCTTGACAGAAACGAGCATTTCGAGAGAAATGTTCCTCCAATTACGGGCGTCCCTCTCCGCTACAAGGAGAATTTCTTCCCGGGAGAGCCATTCGCCTTCCTCGCCGTGTAAAAATTCTCGGTGATTCCGCTTTAATTTAACGGATCCTGTCCACCGCGCCACATACCATTCAGAGGCGAAATGCGAATGCAAATGCAACCTCGTGTGTGCAACGTGTACACGATACATATATTCCGAAAGAAACGCAATTCACCGTACTCTTCGACCAGGGTTACCTCGCAGGAAACATGGGATAAACTGCGTTCTTATGCAGATGCAATCGAGCGCGCGAGTTTAAGAAGACAAACCGTTTCGCGTAAAAGTCTCCCGAAACGATGAAGATAATTCGACGCTGAAAAAAAAAAGAAATCTTGTCGTTCTCAGTTCGACTGCTTTTACTCTCGAAAAATTCTCAAATTGCTCATCGCTCTTTTACACTTGCGACATTTTTCCGAATAAAACTACGTTTTTTTTACGACTGCACTACGACTTGTCGTAAGAGATTGTTGTCATTTCAGGAGATCGTTCGCTCGAGGTGTTGCGAAACTTTCTCGTAGCTCCGTTTATCGAACGAAAAGTATAGAAGTATAATCGAACGGAAGTATGACGGAGTTCTCCTCGTTATGCTCGCACTCGTGATCGTCCCAAAAGTTTGGCGAACGGGAGTTCTCCGAGCGGGTGATGGTATAAGGATTTCGCGCGATTCAGTTTTTGAAAATCGATATTACGGATTCACTCCCGGCAACGGTGGAATACGGATAAACTTTTCCCGAGGGCTGTCGCGCGATGATCAAATGTCACTCTCCGAGCAGTTAGCAGACCAAACAAGTGAGGCACGTCATTGTTTGCACCGCGCTACGATGTAATGCAATTCGGCGATGGGTATTCCACCTGGATATGAACGACGGTCCGGAATAATGTTCCATCGCATCGTAAGATATATATTCAGCCGAGAAAGAGAAAGAGAGAGAGAGAGAGAGAGAGAGAGAGAGAGAGAGAGAGAGAGAGAGAGAGAGAGAGAGAGAGAGAGAGAGAGAGAGAGAGAGAGAGAGAGAGAGAGCTCGCGAATGCAACGTGATCCAACGTTGATTTAATGCGTTTATGACATCGTGTATCACCGCAGTGGTTGGCAATTCAAGCGACGCAATATTATAGTATGGGTGGACGAGAAAGACAGAGATCAAGGGAGAAAGGGGAAGAGGGAGGTGAACGCTGACGGTAATAGATACGGCAATGAGCTCCGGAGCGAAGGTCGTAGCACGTCGCACTATTGTGATCCCCATTGACACTCATGGACCGTCTAATTGTCCTTCATCTACATCCTTAGAGACTATCACCGTATGTGTGTTTAGATATTCCTATCTCATCGAGATATGCGCGTGGATCTCTTGGCCTTCTTTTTTCTTTCACAAGCATAAAAAATAAAGTTGTTTTATATTAGATTGTCTAAATTAATCAAGCGATTGAGCTGCATTATTTATTTTTATTTTATTATTTTTATTATTTATTATTATTAATTATTTAAATTTGTCTTATACTCTTGACTTATATTATCTTAATAAAGTATACGTATTATGCCCGTGTAGGTCGGAAAACACAGGAGATCCATCTTTGTCCCACGTTTCTACGTTCATTTTTCGCCAACAACCTCGAGGTTTTTGGCATGCCATTTATCTATTAAACGTTGTCGTCGGTCATGGCACGCGTGTAGTATTTATCCACATGCCACTGCATTCATTCGTTGTGACTTGTACCGGGTGTTCTTTTTACAAGTTCATGTAAAAACATCGCTGGCAATCTTACAGAAGACTCGAGAAGAAATCGCTGAATTTCGAAACGGTCACCGTCTTCTCTATCGTGACGATTTGAAATAAAATTTTAATATAAAATTTCATCATTACACCGAATCACTTTCTCGGTATGAATAAATCATGAGATATTACAGATAGGTCGAAATTAATATTACGCGCGAAATGATCGATTGTTGTCGCTTGGGAATGAGGTCCGATTGAACTTAGGTGTGACCAATTTCTACATATCATATAACTACATAAATTATACATGGCGTTGTGTTGTACTTTACATTAGATGCGTCCAATAAATTCGCTAAATCGTTAAGATCGCATTATCACGATTTCCGTGACGCACATGTGTTATAATTAGTAAGTACAAAATGTTACATAAGCGCGCAACTATACACGTGTACTTAGACAATAGGACCGAGCATAATCTAACGGCATCATATGTACACTGGTCCTGTCACAATGGTGGAGGTCGATGGAAGGAGGGCACGCATTGATATACACAGACCGCTTAATTACCACCCCCTCTTCTCTTCGTGTGTACGACACGAATTCTGGAATATCGCTGCGGGACACTTTGATGTCGCGCGTCGAGAATACATTAATGTACGCATATTTGCAACATATTTTCTATGCGATTAGCCTCGTTTTCAACTGTATATTCTTGGTATTAATTAAAATAATTAATACGTAATGCAGGCATCATACATCTCTCTATTATGAAACTGCACAGCGACGTCGATAATCCATCTAATTGTCCTTTGTCGCTGTGTATCCTCTGGAAAGCACCCACCCATGCGCGCGCGCATTTCCGCATTGGGGTAGGAACGAGCTCGCAGAGAGATCCATCTCCTTTTTTGTCGTCACCGGAGACATTTTTGTTCACTAGGGAGAGAAGAAATAGTAGAAAAGGGATCCGCGCGCGTTTGTATTTGTACGATATTAACGATCAGCTCGCGTCCATATTCGTTTTAATGTTCGCCGGTTATGCGGCCTATAGGCTGTACATTGTTCGTATTGGTCCCCAGCCAGTCATCGAGCATCCCGCTGTTAATTTAACGCTGTTAGTAAATTATGCGGCGGCTTTCAGACCATGCGCCGTGCGATATCGCTTTTGCCACCGACCATCCGCGCGCTATTTAGAACAATAATAATTCTTGTCGTTAATTTATAGCATCGAGCGTCGATATACTTCCGTGGTCAGTTACGCGTCACTGGTGGAACGACATTTTCACTGTAAATAAATTCGAAACGCTACCCCCGTCGCCGCCACTGCCGCTGCCGCTTTCGCTGTCGCTCCATGAAACAGTTCACGCCACTCCATTAAGCTTTGGCTCAGCATCGACTCGAAACGCTGAAACGTTCGTTATCGAGCAGAAATATTTGGTTCTGTGTCGTTTTTCCTAACTTCAGCAAAATTAATCTAAACTTCAGCGAAACGAAGAATGATATCGTGTACGTGTTACACATATTATTTTTAATTCCGCGACATGTCTTGAAACATACTTATTTTTTTTAGGATAAGAGATTATGGATGACGAAAAACGACTCATCAACGGGTGCGGATTAGTTTCATCGCAACGAGTATAAATCGCACATGTACGCGCGATGTAATTCAATCCAATCTGTAAATGTGTAAAGATTTTTAAAAAGAGAAATTAAGAAAATACACTTTATTTTATTGTAATATAACTAATATAATATAAATTTATTATAATATTGTTTTTTATCATAATATAATATATTTTCTTATATTGCTCCGTGTAATAAGGATGCTTGATAATAAATTATATCTATATGCAAATTGTCTTCTAATATGATTAGGTCTAAATTCCGAATTAGAGATCTAAAGTTTGATAAATTAAGCTGTTCGAGCTTGTCTATCTTCCTCTTATCATTCCGTCCGTATTTTGTAGCAGCGTAATATCGCAAAATGAGCAAAGCGTCTCAGATTTGCGCTTCGACACGTGGCGACCCTTAAACCACACGGAAAGTGCAATCGCCTCGAGCGTATACGAGGAACATGCCAGAGGCACGATCGCACGTGTGCGATCGATACAGAGAAGTTCGCTCCCGCGATCGATCGTCGGCGGCCAAACGGTCTTCCGCTATTGTACCTATGCTGGAAACTAGCTATAAATATTCGATAACTCTATTGAGAAGAGCAAGTACAGCCTTGGTTATCGAATACTGGAAACGCCGCGATGCCTGGAAGCGAGAATGCCGGAAGAGATACGTGCGTTATAGTCTCGGCGAAGTGGGTCACGCTCCGCGTCGCTCCACGCTCGACGGAACGCGCGATGGCAATGGTCGGGATGGCTGATAATACTCAACAATGGAACGCGACAACGAATAACGAGATGTAATTGCGAACTGTCCATGTGTATTATCGCCAATATCGCTGTCTAGAGAGAGAGAGAGAGAGAGAGAGAGAGAGAGAGAGAGAGAGAGAGAGAGAGAGAGAGAGAAAGAGAAAGATATGTGATTAATTCTTTGCATTATTAAAAATTCTGTTTTGCATTACTCATCGTTTAAGCGTGAACGGATAAAGCCGAGAGCGTGACACAGCATGTGCAATTAGTCTTCGATTTGATATTTCATCTTATTTATATTATTTATTAATCGCGCGGATTGCATATAATTTTTTTAACCGACAGTTTTCTAATTGATCTGATTGAGAAGACTGATTACATTATCGCAGATTCGTAATCACATATTACTTTGCGCAGTGACAGCACTCTATTTGATGAAGTGCATATCCTCGTTTGAAATTAGGTGAAGTTTCAGAATAGAGCTTAAACGGAACGTTGCGTCATCTTCGAATATTAGTCGAGATTCACGCGTGCGTAAATGCGTACGTTGAATAGAAACGCCCGCAGGTGCCGGCGTATAATTTCGAGTCACTCGTATACACGTCGTAATTAAGTGGAAGAGGTATTACCGTTCCGCGTCTCTTCTATGCACGTATGCACGTCGCGCAGGTTCGAAGTGCGACTCTCCCCGTCTTTCCCGACACCATTGATTGCGTCAAACAGTAATGTGGACTAATGCACCCGGCGCACGCTAATGTACAAGCGGAAGGGTTAAATTAAGAAGTTGATAAGCTTTATCAATGGTCGACCGACTCGCATACATCAACACGAGCTCACGTGTCGGTTCAATCGATTCGAGTAGATTGTAATATACAACAAATCTTCCAAATGTGCATATTGATCCGATGTTATCCAAGCATCGAATCCTTGCATCTTAAAATCGAATGAGACAAGATTTAAGAGCTCGGATTTTCGTATGAATGCCGGAGGATATGAAAGCCAAGGGTTGTTCAATGTATCACGGTATTCAAGCTATAAATATTTAGATTATAAAATTAATAATATTTTTTAAAGAGCTATTGCAATATCAACTAATAACATTTTATTGGATTCTTTTATTAGATCCAATGACATATGGTATTGAGTTGTTAAAATATAACCATTTTTTTTTATAATCAAATGTTACATTTTATATTAAAGTGGGGCTTTTATGAAAGTATATATCAATTCTTGTGAAATATTTTTTCAAATTACAATAAATTTTTGGAAGCGTGGAGAAAAAAATTGAAAAATTTACAACACTGATTTTATGATTCTAAAAGCGTGTGTAAACGCTATATATACATATGTATAAAACTAGTTCAAATATAAAATAAATATTAACATACAAAACTTAATTAATTTTATATGCAACATACGTCATCTTGCAATCATCGAAAAGAATCGCATTTTAGCGTTCCGCTCTTGTAAAATCGAACAAAAACGGCGATAAAATGGTGATTACATATCTCGTTCAACTTTCAAGAACATGAAGCGGCTCACAACTGAAGAATCTAACGGAACGTTTTATTCGTCGAATCCCTTAACCCGGAGAGAGCCATCCGGCAGCACTCTCGATTACAACGGAGCAACTTTTTCTTCGCAGGCGACGACACGTCAAATTGTCGGCGTGGATAATCGACGGCTACGATCGAGGGCGAAGGGGGAAGGGGAAAAAGAGGAGGTTTCCCTTTCGCGTGGTACATGCCATCACTCTGGGACGAACTCAGCTCATCAATCACCGTCGTTCTCCAAAGAAACGATACGACGGTCGCTTGCAGCTTCGATAGAGAGTTAATTCCAGTCGAGTGCGCAGCTCCGTACTGCTCTCCGCTTTTCGAGTCGTCAAACCGTGTCCTTCTATTCCTCAATGAACTTATCGCGCGGTGTGTCGCACTCCGCGCAACTTCGCCCGTCACTACGAAGACCATTTTATCGCAAACGTTGGCGGCTCTGTCGGAGTGATCAAAAACAACGCGGTTCATCGTTCCGCTTTTTGCTGCATCACTCGGAACAGATGCGAATGCGGATGTGCGTCGTGAATACGCGTCTCACGCAACGAAAACGTCGCGTTTAATTCAACGTTCTCGTGGTTAAAATGATTACACACGCGCCTTTTTCCATCGCCAGGAACATCCGGAACGCGCAAAGAGTTTTATTGTTAATTAATATAGGAGCGCGGACAGCGTTAATTTAATCAAACGCGAGACATCAATTTATTCCGACCTTCGTTTCGCTTTCGCGCATTATTGCGCATACGCGCAAGGTCCAGTTATTTCGAGTTCGTCAGTCTCTCGCGCAACGATCGGCAAAAAAAGGTTTGCTTTTTTTGGACATCCATTCTCGAATTGGCGGCCATCGTAACTCGACGAATATTTGGTCGGCGACACACTCGGCTGCGTCCTTGTCGTTCACCACAACGATTACTTCGGAACAATAAAGTTCTACCGACGGTTTATCTGACGGCCAATAGCGAAACGCAACAATCGTAGGTGTACGAATTTCGCGGTGACAAAATGGCGCATCCCGATCGATTGGCAATGGTCCCTTTGTTATAACGCATTGGATTGTTTTCCTGCTATTTGGGGATAATGTCGGAACACGAACGCGACTTTAAGCGACGCGGATAAAAGTCGATTGTAACGCAGAACAATCGTCGATTTATATTTCGAGCTTAAGAGAGAAAAAGAGAGGAAACCGTTCGATTTTCCGCGTTGGTTTACGCGCGTTTGCCAGGGCAATAAATCACAATCGAAATTCAAGCGCCGTAAATGCAAATAACACGATGATACTAAGCGATACTGAATGATGCTGAAATTTTGATGCAACTTGCATTGCGAATTTTCAGATTCTCGATATTTTATTGCGCGATTGTTTACAAATGTAATAGAAATGTTGGCGATTTGGATAATACGCATGCAGATAATTCGATGCCGCGTTGATTTTACACAAACAACAATATTTAATAGCACTAGTACTGTGACGATTTGTAAATGATAATTTCTCTCGGAACAACGGGAGCGACATTTTCATTTAATTATTCGACAACAGGCTATTTGTACATAATAAAATACAATTTTGCAAAATTGCTAATGTACGGTGTAATAAGAGTTGATTAAAACGAATTAAAGCCGTCGGACGGTCAATGTGATAGAAGTCAAGTTCAGCCAATCTACCTCTGTCCGATCTACAATCGCATTCGCTAACAATCATAATTAAATCTTATCTTTCGATGGATCTTTTACGAGGTGCCCCACGACAAGTCGTAACGCTGGTTTCATGCTCGTTTCGACAATCAGTCTGTCGCGAAAACTCTCTCTCTCTCTCTCTCTCTCTCTCTCTCTCTCTCTCTCTCTCTCTCTCTCTCTCTCTCTATCTCTCTCTCTCTCTCTTCTCCTTGCCAACTTTAAAATCGATGTCGTATTCTACGCTCGTACATTTCACGTACGGGATATCACTTCCACGATCGGCGAAGCGAACGAGGACATGTCGCAGCCGAGTTCGCTCTGTCTTCCCTGTCTCTCGTCTCTCTACGTTGGCGATTACTTCGGGACAATAACGCTTTCCCGCGGTTTATCTGACACCGACGGCGCAACAATTCCACGGCAAACTTTACGAGAACGGAATGGCGACCTAGAATCATTCCTCGGTCGTCCCGTGCCGTGACAACGAACATACGATCTTCATCGGAGCGATATACCATCAGAAAAAGCAAGACACGAGAGAAAGAACAACAGAAAGAGAGCAAAGAAATGACGTGAAAAACAAAAAAAAAAAACAAATAATAATCGGGAAGAAAAGACGCGAGAGCATTGGAGGCTTTTTCACGTTGTCTCATAATCGCTTTGTCGTATTGTACTGACGTCAAATCACCTAGCTAGAAACGTTCTTCTAATGTTCTTTCGATAGCTATAACATCTTCACATTTTGCTCTTTATAATAGCAAATCAATAGTACGTCCCTTGCTATATTATATTATTGTTTGACGAAACCTTATTATCTTTGCACAAAAATTTTGAAAAACTTTTGTAAACATACGCAAATGCATAATTTTTTAATTTGAAAAACATGAAAAGAAAGTAACGATAAATCTTCTTAATCGTCGCTTTGTACTTTTAATAGTCGGCGATCTATTATGCGCGTTACGAATGGGAACAATGTCACCCTGACTTTGTCGCAAAGTTGAATCGGTGCGATGTTGAGTTCAGGAAGTTATACTGTCATGACACGGTTTTGCATTATCGATATAAGTTGCTCCACAAAACGAGATGCGACTCGCGGAGGGATGCTCGTGCCGACTTTTGACCCCGACCGACTTCCAACTCGTTCGAAGTGAATCCCGCGGAAGTTTCGAGTTACCCGGACCGAAGCGTTAAACAAATGCTCAGGACACAATTTTGCGGGCTTATGCGCGGATGCTAATTAATTTTAGCTAACCCTGTAGCATGAAACTACCCCCTGCTATTCGTACCGAGTGAAATTCTCTGTCGCGCGAGTTTTTAGTGGCGTTATCAGCGCCAAAGCAAGGGTGAGTTTCAGCAGCCGTATAAACCCGAGATACGTAGGTAAACTACTTCATAGATATGCGAGTGCAGTTATGCGAGTGATATAATTGACAGCGGTGACGCCGCGTGCGGTCCGACGAGAGAGAGAGAGAGAAATCGGAGGAAATGACGCTTGCACGACCGCACAATTATGAGTGTCCGAAGTTTAATGCCGCAGCTTGGACGAATTTATTCACCTTCCATAACAATGCAATAGCGTCGCCAATTGTTCGCTGTTTTAAATATGATGTCGGGTCGCGCAATCTTTTGAAAATAAGCGAATCGATTTTTCGATCGTCTTTCGATCGGGAATTGATATTATTTTATTTACGAACAGAATATTCTGCTCTAATTTATACGAATAGCCTGGATTTATTTGATGCTTGTGTTTTTACGAATAACGACGATGTTTTCTATTGAAGAATTCTTCTTGTTTATCAAAGAGATTTTCTGATTGAAAGTACGCTTTATGTGTCTCTTTAGATTTACGGCGCGAACTGTGTTAGCGTGGAAAAAAAAAAAGGTTTCGAGGGTTATCGAAGTTAATTATACAACAATCTCTCTAAAGCAAAACGGTTTATCGCCACGCGCGCGATGTATTTCAATTTTTAACTATTTGCTCGATAGTTCTCTAGATTTGTGACGGAGATAATTATGGCGCGTAATGAAATTTTCGTCATTTCACAATGGCGTGAGAATATGAATACTATATTTATCAAGCATATATGTCAAGAATGATATATGAATCGCTTATTCTAATGAGTTTAACTTTAGGATATCTGAAACGATTGCCGATTAGCATAAATGCAATGTTACCTATAATATTGTTTGGATGTTCCATTTCTGCTAACACGTTTTCCGATTTCATTGCTAATGAAACATATTTGTGCAAGAAAAGATATATTTGACTTGACGTCTGATTCACGTTATTTTCAAAAGCATTTGCACACAGCATTTGGCGCTGCATTTAAAATGCTACAAACAATTCGCGTTTATCTTTACCTTTTAGTTTGCCTTTTTGTCACGAAACCAATCGAATTGCCGATACCGCCGCGTAAAATAGCGTGAAACGGCACGGTCGAAGGCACCGGGAATAAATACACAAAAAATCGTAACGGTGTGCAGGTATGCACGACGGAATATCAATTATCGAATGCACGCTGCCGCCAACGCGTTGCCGTTGCATGCGCGATCGACGTGATGCGCGTTCATCGTGATCGCGTGCATCTATCCGTCACCGGCCGACGCGTATTCCGACTGTGTTTTTCTACCAATAACCGTATGTCAACGACAGAGTGCATCTAAACACACGACGTATTAGTCGGGCAAATATCGCGCTAACGATCCATCGCCTCGATATTTTTCCCGACATCGCAAGATTAGGGTAGTCGGATACGTCGAAATGCGAGAATGCGCGAAAAAGCATCTCCTCGTGAAAAGGACCATATTTTTCGTGCGAGGCCGACGAATAATTACCGAGAGCCGATATAAAACGTGTTCGAGCGATCTCGCCCGCGTGTTAGTACTCGCTTTCTCACTCGACGTCTTACGATAATTCTCGCACGGTATGTCGGGAATTACCGCACGTGTCTCATTTTTTAACGGCGAACGCGCGTCGCCGTGAGAATAATAAATGCACGCATATACTCGTTTTAACGCTCGTCCGCACGGTTATGATCTTGATTATTCGCACAAAGTAATAATCGCGTAGGAAATAAGTTTTGAATTATGCGCGCATTTCCGTTATTGCCAAGCTGCAAATGATTAAATGCTGCAATACAACACGTATATTATTTGTTTTTTCTTTTTTTTTGCCAGCAGGACAAGAATAAGTGTGAATTATTTAACTTTTGTGTTGGCGTTTAGATTATTTACGAATCTCTAATGTGTGACATTTCTTTACATTTTTTTCGACAAAATTTAGCGTTATTTTACAAATAAAATTTTCTAGTTGATTTTTTAACTTGTAGTTACGTCACTATTGGAAAAAGAAGCTTTTCATGTTTTTCAAATTATAATATTATTTTTCTGGTCTCGTCTTACATGCCAGTACGATATAATTCTTGTCAGATCAAAACAAGCAGCCATCGATAATTGCCACGTCGTATAGGCGTGTTTATTGTAGAAAAAAAATAGAAAAGAGAAATCGCGGTTGTCGTGTTGGGAACGAAACCAACGTGCTTCATTAAATACCGAGGGAAGAAAGAAAGTTCGTTCCACTTTTCCCAACAACGCCATCGGATGACATCTAAAAAGCTAACGACGATGGTCGCCGGTAATTAATTGGTAGCTTCGGCCGACTTCGCACAGGCATTACAGTTATACAACGTTATACAAACACAAGGAAAATATCAGACAAAACGCACGAGTCGTTATACTTCGGTTAATCGATTCCGCACGTTTTCAGACGTGATTCCGTAGCTATTATCATCGCTTTAAGTGCCATTCTAATTTTAAGGACTATGCGCGAGATCGTCGGTTCAAACAGGCGTAAATTGCAAATCGCCGTTGTAAAGCTCACAAAGTCGCGTGGGAGGAATCTTGCTTTACACATCAACCATCGAATATTTCAATTTTCTAAATCTCTCTCATTTTTTCGCAAGCAGATTTTTAGCAGAAAATTACTTGATGGAGAGAAAAGAAGGATGAGAGAGAGAAAGAGAAAAAGAGGGAAGAGAAGAAAGAAATCTTAATATATATATAGTCTCGCTACTAAACTTTAACCCTTACAATATGAAAAATGGCATTTTATCCGTACAAACGAGGGTATTTCGAGTTCAATCATTGTTTTATCTATTTAAAGTGATTAAAAAAATTTATAAAAATTTATGAATATATTTTCAAGTTTATAGGATAAATGTTAATAAATGTATTTTATTTTGGAAAAAAATAAAATATAATATAATTTAATTACCGAAAATTAATCAAAAATTGGGTAAAAGTCTTATTTGATTTAAAAAAAAATTGTAACTTTTTATAATAAATGCCTATTATATAGAAAAATGACTGTAGGGTTTCCTAGTTTAGGTATAAAGCTTTGAGAAAAAAATACAGGAACTCCAAATTCTTCAAAAAGTATAATTATTTGGGCACATGAAAATAAGATTTTCAATAAGGGACAAAAAGAAAAAATCGAATAAAAGCACGCATTTTTTTATACACAATCTTTTTTATCACAGGATTTTTTTTCGAGAGACTCGACATTGTTTTATTTGCTCATAATAAGGCAATTCGACGCCTCAATTCTATTCTTTAAATCTATTTTTTTTTTAATAAATGATTTTTTAGAGAAATAATTTAAAATAAAAATAGACATTCAGATATTAATTTAAAATAGGAATAGAATACTTGCAATAGTTTTTGCAAAATTTTTACTTTTCACAAAAGATCGACGTTCAGTACAAACGGGATCACTGGAGTCCGACACGAAAATTAACTTAGTGTTGTTCGCAGGAAAATTGATTGTTTTGGTCGTTCTACCACACAAAGATCTCTCCTACTATAAAGATTTTTAGGGGAAGATAAGGAGTGAGAGACTTTTGGAAGTTACGAGAAACTTCCATGGATAAAAATCGATTGGACTCAAAATACATTTGTACGAAATGGGTTAATATCATTAGCAGGTCGACGATGCGCCACAGTGTTGTCAAAGACATTATTGATTACTTGGTGAAAGCTCACGCGTCGAGTTGTCGCAAACAACAGAATGCCATTTCGGTCACGAATCGACATGTGCTTCAAATAAACGGTCCGCGATATTATTCACGATGATGCAGTATTCGACATGTAATTTGATCATGTGCGAATTAGAATCGCTGTTAAAAAATGAAGGAGTTATATGTACCTAATAGCGATAGTATGTACCTAATAGCGATAACGTTATTGGAAGAATCAATTAATCCGCGGATCGAAAGGACATGAATTTAATTCGCTGTGCGATAGCTAAAAAGAATTTTGCTAAAGCGTGGTTTTGATGATGCTGATAGCTTGGGTGGTGCATAGATGTGAGATATAGATGCGATATCGATTGACATTTTTAACCTTTAATAGGTCAATAGATTTGATTTCGTATATTTTTATATCTGTATCTTTTATATCTTCACATATTGTCTTGTAATAAGATACCGAGGAACCGATATATTTTATTTCTCGATAAGTCAAGGAATATAATTAGAAGAAATATGATAAATTTAGAAGAAATATGTATGAAAATAATAATGTTATCAAAATCTGGGACAATCATTATATTTATCAAAATCTGGGACAATTGTGCCGCAAAACAAAGAATAAAATAATAAAGTAGACAATATACACAAATAATACAATTACGACGTAAAATGAAGAATAAAATTATGTGGAGATATGCAATTGGATGTAGAAAAAAGAAGTTATTATCAATCAGTTTATTATTACGCGCGCACGTTAAAGTTTGTTTTAATATATCACAAAGGTAATTAGGTTATTACGCGTAACTTTGTTGACGATGTAGAGTTGATTTAATTACCTTTCATTGTAGCACCATTCACCGATGCGCGCCGGTATTTGAAGTTTCAGTTGTCGACTTCGAGTTGATCCGACCACGCCCGGATCGAGGTCGAATTTACCTGATTAAGTTCGGACCAAACTCGAGCGCCTGATAATTTACGGGAACTCGATATCGGATAACCCATTAACTTTTCATCGGTTCGGGTTATTCAACAAAATATAGATCACTTATCCCTACGAGGCCGCATCTTGACATCGTTCGTCATAGACGCAAACGCGTTCGCGCACATTAAAAAAATAAAATGGATTAAATTTATGCGAAGATTTCTTATGCAATCATCATATCGCATCTCCGTTCTCTGGTTTATTTTATGCGCCCCCGATAAAACGACGTATCGAGGACGAACGATCGAAAACGATCGCGTTTATACGTTCAAATATTTAACAGAATAGGACTGTCCAGTTGTAACGAATGCGCACACGTAGCATACATACATGTACAAATGGCAGTATCGTTTTGCACGCGTCATTTTCTGGTTTACACGACATGTTTGCAATATCAGCGGATCGAAGAACGCACGTCGAAAGTGGGTATCGATGGCAGGCACACCAGATACGTCTGCCATATTGTGCCCGGTATCGATTACAACTATGGAGAAAGCATCGTGCATAGGTGATTGGTACGTGCGCAACTATCGCGGACAGCGATAACCATCGGTGGTGCTCGCGTACATTCGCCCGTCATGAAAGTATCGGCATCGGCGGCCCTTTGTGCGCGAATCAACTGTCCCTCGCATGCCACTTGTTGATGCGAACAAGCGCGAGCGAGCGATTCAAGCGCGTTGCTAGTTAAACGCGCACGCAACCGTGTCTACATCTCTCCGGAGTACAAAAATCCTCTCGGCTCAAACGATCCCAGAGACCGATTTCGAGCCTCGTCGAGCATCGAAGAGTTGTCGGAGAACCGTAGAATTGCGCGGCAACGTCGTTTGCGACATGTTTACTACAGTCGAAAATTAATTTTCAGGAGATAATTATGTTATATTATTTTTTTATATTCTATATATTAAAAATAGATTTTGACGTAATGATTTATCACATCGAGAATCGAAAATCGCTAGAAGTATAATAGAATTACAAGTTCAATTTAAAGCGACGATATTTTCAGATCGTTTTTATCCGAAAAATGCAATGATACCGCACATCAACTATATTGAAGCAATCTGTGAATTCCGTCAATCTTCCAATTTCCCATATCGTACACATCTGAACGAATCTCTCGCGTGTCGCGACATATGGCATTTATCGCTTTGGACAAATTCTCAAAGCATTCATTCGGTCTCTCTCGTTTGCCATTCAACATCTCTTCCCATTCTCGTCATCTCGGAAAGGGGGATCCAGCAACACAGTGGGACACGAGGGATCCTGAGAGATCCCGACATCACAAAAAAAAAAAAAAGAAATGCAAATACTCGCATCATTCGTAGAAGTGGCCTTCATTTTTGACGCGTCTACATTTCTTCCTTAAAGCGGAGAACGCTTTCGCGAGAGACGGGATCGTGAATCGGCACGATAGGTTGATCATTCACACAGCATTCATGTACGTGACCGCACGCGTCATGCGGGAAACAAAGGCCCGTATCTTCGCGGCGTGTTTAGGACTAAACACGGTTGTCTGCTTCTCATTCCGTATTGACGTTCAACATAAGTTTGCGTTAGACAAATAAAGCTTTCACAGCCGCTCTAGCGCAATTGAGATAGTATTAAGTGAAATTGGTCGGCAAGAGCGTTACAAATTTTGCGATTTTGCAGTTATTCATTAGACTAATAATTATTCGTATCTAATTCGGTTATTTCTGATTAGTTTGACTTTTCACGGAGAAATATCGCGCCGATACAACACGAGAGAGCGTAATGAACCCCTGCGATATTGTGTGTACACGTTTTGAACATTAATTAATTATTGAGGTGAATTGATTGGATTGGATTTTATCTGTTGTGCAGTACTGTTATTGATCATAATAAGAATAATTTTGTATTCTAATAAAAAGTTCAAATATATGACATGTTTGCATTACACACGCACGGGGGTGCGTTAAATATTATGTTATATGCGACGTAGACGCGCTGATAAGATTACTTCGCAAATCAGATTAACAAATGCACCATCTCTTCGTTAATGCATCGGTTCTTTTAGAGATGTATGTATATGTATGTGATTGCAACATGTCACCGAACAACGAGTTCTTCGTGAATCTTGAATAGCGATCGATAGTCCAAGCTCGCGATAGGACGTCTTTCCGCGAAATCCGGCTTCGGTATTGACATATCGAGAAATGAAGAGAAACAAAAAGAGATGGAGACAGAGAGAGGGGGGGGGGGGAGGAAGAGAGGAAGCTCGATTGATTCGAACACTGAAAATGCCTCGTATAATAAATGTGAGAGCGAGGGACGCGCGATGAGGTAAACTCCCGACGATATAGGCGATTGATTTATTAGATCCGGCGATGTGTGTTACGCGCATTAAGGACCGACAAACACCGGCTCTAATCCAATTAATTTGACCGTGACGATCGTGATTTCACGTATGGCTGCGTCCGCGCGTGCGCGCGCGCATAAGTGCACGTTACACCGTGTCGCGCCGCGCGTAATTAGTTTCATTAACGCTGCACGCGTGTATCGACGATGCGGCCACTTCGGTTAAATAAGCCCATGCCCGTGTTTTGGCTTCAATAACTGCGATCGTGGCCGCGAACACACCGTGTAAAACTACGAAGTCTCTCGCGAGAATCACGAACTCCGATCGCGATTGTTTGCTGATCAGCTTTTCGCAACATGCAAGTAAAGATGGGACGAGTAATTATTTTATTAATCGATAAAGCTAAATTTCTAATTTTAACGGAAAACTATCGGACAATTTGAAGCTGAGATATTTAATGTTGCTGTATGATGTATTATATCTTATCCTTTTTTTCTTTTATCCGGATTATGGTGCCTATTCGTTTTAATTTCAAGATATTGATTTGTATAAAAAAAGAATCTTTCTCTCTCTCTCTCTCTCTCTCTCTCTCTCTCTCTCTCTCTCTTTATCTCTTTTAAATTTTACTATTTTATTGATTAATTTTATTAAACATAATGTCTTACATTAGAAATAATAATAATTTTATTGTGGAATATAACAAATAAGCAAAATGTATCACATGGATAAGAATAGTATATAATTTTATTGTAAGGAAAGCTTAGCATAGCTTGTCTAATAGGAAATAGTAATGCCTAATAGGAACTTTCTGTTAGGAAGAAGCCGTAAAGAGCGAAATTATATTATCTTGTAAGCATCACTCAAGACTAACATAATGTCGTTTGATTTTTGCAATGAGATTGAAAATTCAGTCAAAGACCGAATTTTGTTATATTTCAACGAATCCTCGATGCGTTTGCAATGTGACTCATGTCGAGTGATCGTTAACCAATAAATATGCAGCTCGGTATGTGAATTCCGATTGCGAGTACTCGGAGAGCAAATTGATTGACATTGCAACTTCGTTAAAGGCAACAGCCGAGCGACGCTGCTGGACTGTTCCCGATAGATTATTTTAAAAAATAGACATGGAGAGTCGATAAGAGCTGCGTCGACGCATAAAACCACTTTGTTTCGCGTCGAAAAATATCGGCCGTATCTGCTCGCGCGATGTAAAATTCGTGTCTCACTGACCTGAAAACTACCGGACAGTCGGTTTGGTATTGCGTTATGCGTTATCATAACTTCATTCCGCACGAAAATCAGATTACCGCGTGTCGCGATACCCGAGATCGATACTCGCATTCTGTTTCGCATCGACCGACATAAACGGGCAGTGCGGTATGGCCGTTCCATAAAATTTCATCGCTGTCGATCGCCAAAGTTTTCACTAATTATCGCCGCGGACACGCTAATCAGGTTGGTCCGTTCATTTGCCGACGAATTAACTTTGCTAGAAAATTACCGACACATCCGCTTTGCAGCGCGCCTATACGCACGTTATGGCGAGCCTGTAAATTTTATCGTATAATTTCCATAAATTATTACTATGCCGATCGGATTAGCTTGTTGGTTCGTAATCACATTTAGATTTATTCATCGACAGTCTGATACATTCGCGTTGTCAACGCGATGCTTTAAAATGTCGCGCAGAAATTTTGCATCTATGTTAATTCGACCTTAAAAGTTTTATTTTTTGCGAATATATAGTATACAATATTGCGTATCAATCACTTGATGAACTAGACACGTGTTATATATTACACATATTATATTGACTTTCGAATAAATATATAGAGGTAAAATCAAATATCATCTTTCAGATTAGAATGTAATTAATTAATGTAAAAATATATTTACGTTTATAGTTATGACCTTTACATCACACAATTTAATTTTCTTCGAGTAAAACGTAAACTTGTATATTTTCTATAATTTATAGAAATTGTTAATTTTGGATATATAATGATTTTCTAATATCAGATATTGTTTACTTAATCGATGGTTGAAACTATATTTATTCAATTTCGATTTGCTTGCTTCTTATGGTGAATATTTTCAGTGAATAATTCGATTCGAATGATTTAATTTAACATTTACATAGTTAATCTGCACACTGATCGAACAAATATAGTTTCACAAACAATAGCTTGTGATCAATTGTCCGTTGTCAATGTAAATCGCAGTTGAGGCTTATCGGCAGAATCTCTCACATGAAAAATTATACTATACAACTACGTGCTGCGCGAAAATAATTTTATTTCTGTTGTAAATATTGAAATTGATAGAAATTATTATTCATCGTGGTGAAATGACAAACACTTTTATCGGAAAATTATATTGATAGCAACGATGCAAATATGTAATACGATGACTTGTATTCTCACTGTGCGTTCAGCGTTAAATATGACTGTCCGAGTTTCATTTCGGCATCGAAAATGCGAAATCTCACATTAGGCAAACTGTATTTGGCATCGAACGACCGCATTAAGCAATAAATGCGCGATGAATAACGATCGATGTTACGTGACGTAACGTAATGCATATGTTGTATCAAAGTGTTTCTAATTCCAAGTTTTGCGAATTTCGCAACTTATGTTTTCGGATGATGATGTAACTGCATACACGCAGCATCCAGGCGCGTTACTGCGAAAAGAACTTGAGATTCTTCCTATCATGTATATAGATACTTAGCGAAATGGGGACGACAATGGGTGCGGAATTTTACGGGAGTTGCACCGGCACCGGACATGCGCGTTACGCTGACGTAACTTTTTTTTACAGCAATCCGAGACATCCCGCAGAAGCGGGGGACGCAAGCGCGGCTGATACAGTAGATGGTTCAATTTGGCTTGGCTCTTCCCATGAGCTAACATGAGGGAAGTGCAATGCTATGTAACGCGAATGTATCGATGCGAGAAATCCACTTACCTAACTCGATACGCGATTCGGTACCTCAACGTCGAGTGACGCCCGTGCTGTATATCGTTCGACTTACGCGAGGCTCGCTCCGCGTCACCCGATATATAGACCGGAGATCCCAGATTCACTTGATTCATGCAATTGATTTTGTTAGTGCAACGTCAAACCGCACTTGATCTTTTGATTTTTTTAGTTAGCAAGAATAAATATATATATTTATGTTGTTTGCGACTACATGCGATAAAGACGTTATATGACTATTCGTGATTTGTCCTTTACTGTAATGACACCGCAATTATTTTTACTCGATTGAATTTGTTATTTATTGGTTTCTTTCCTATTTTCGGTGAGTCTTACAATTCACTTTTTATCTATTTAATTTTATATCTCGACTTACATATTTTTCTATCATGTTATATATTTTTATTTATTTTTTATTCTTTATTTTTGACTTTTTACATTCTGTTTCTAATTTTTATCAATTTGATTCTAATATTAGCACTTAGACGAACTAGACTTACCAGCTAGAGGAGAAACCGATATTCACCTTCAATCTATTTATTGTCACTGAGGAGGGCTCAATTTTGCAGCCGAAACGTTTGAAAATATACCTATTTATTACACATAAGGAGGACTTTTCATCTTTCCCTTCCACGCTCGTACACCAGCAGARGCTCTACAGGCATCCACATACTTTCTTCCGGTTTGATTTATTCTAAGAGCCACGTTTTCTTATCCTTTGGATATTATATTTTTATAGTTTAATTTATATTTATGTAATTATCGCTTTATCATAATATAGAATTAATGTAATTTAATTGTTTCGATCTAGACACATCAATTTTAATATGATATATAATATATCTTGAAAGAAGAAAACAATATATTTTTAAATCTTATATATATGTTCTTACGCATCATTATTAAAATCATTTATTATTTAAAATTTTTATACATCTTACGATTATTTTGTTTATTGAATAATAAAAATTGAGGCTAGGAATAACAAAATTTATGACTGGTATGATATATACATAAATTAACGACTATTTAACGACAGGTCGTTAAATAGTTGAACTCGTCATTTTACGGGCTACAATCATGTGTTTGAAAAATTATGGTTTCATTAAAAAAAATGATGGTGGCTTTCAAAAATCCGACGCGCCTCCACCTAAAAAACTCGTTTTAAGACGATGTCCCCTTTAAAACCAAACAAATTGTCGCAAGAACGAAATTCGTATCTTATTTCGTTCCCCGAGATATTCAGGTGGGTCATTTAAAATGGGATACTCTGTATATATACAGAAAAAACCTATACTTAAGAGATTTTTTTTCTATAGTCGCGATAAAAATTAAAAGCTGGCAGACTTGAGAGTAAAACTGACGCGAACAAATAGCTTAAAAAAAACTATTTAATCTCAAAGCATGGCAGCGTTCTGCAATCTCTCGTTCTTTCCTCGAATACAACAAACGATATATTACACCCGCGGTAAATGAATGAGGCAGAAAAAAATATTCTCTCGTTTCAGCACAGCGGCGCAAATGAGACGCCGGCATATTTCACGGCGCGGCGCCGTTAAACAGGGTTATTACACGGAGTGAGGCTTTGAGGAAAGGATCTTGACGTTCCCTCGGATCGCCCCGCACGGTTTACTCGCTGTTTACGAGTCATTTTTCAACGGAGACTCCGTTTAAATTTCCGGACTTCCGTTGCTGACCGGCGGGCGCAGCGCACTCCACTTTCCACCGTCGGCGCGGCGTTTATACATTATCCGGGAAACTTCGTCAGTTATGAATGACGTTCCGCCAAGTTTCCTAAAGACACGGCGAGGAGAGGTCGTACGGAGAAAGAGCGATCATAAAGAAAGACAGAGAGATAAAGGCGGCTGTGCTAAATACAGCCGTGAAATAACTCGCCGTTGAGAAACACCCTCTACAAAGAGTCTAAGATAAATAATTTGTTTTTCTTTTCTTCTCTCTTTTTCTCTCCTCCCTTTCTTTTTGTTTCTTACTTTCTTTCCATCAGAAAATCCAGCTCATTTCTCGTCATTTTCGTGGAATTTAACGCGAATAGTGTACACACGATATTAATGCAACGCGTTTTCTGCGCATACATATTTTCTCCGAGAGAACAATGCCGGCGGAAACATATTGAAAAATAAACGCGCGGTGTAACAAGCAGCGAGTGCTAAATTATTTAGCTTCTACGCGCGTGCTTTATTCCGAGAAGCGATTCTGCCGTGGGTAAACGTATCGAAATCAAATTACGTTATCAATAATGCTGGTTTCACTCGTGCTCTGCGACTTTACCGCGGAACGAATCTGCTTTTACTGCAGTGAGCGTTCTTGATTATGCCGAGCACGTTTTAATCTTTTCCAACTGACCTAGAATTGGTTGGATGAATAGCTCGACGCTTAATATTTTAATTATTTAAATCGAATTTCGATGATCTCTGTTTCAAATTCTGTTGCAAGCGCGACTCCACGCCGCCGTCAATCAATCATCGATCGAGCGTTAACTCTTTGCATAGATAACAGAAAAAGGGAGAACAAATTTTTTGACTATTTTTCTGACAGGCTGATCTTTTCCCTTTGTCATCTACACGATAAATATTGTGGCTTAACTCACGGGCCAAGGTTTTCTCGTTTCACCGCCAAGGTTTTAGATGTTCTTCGCGAATATCGCGCGGTAACGTTTACGTTTCTTCTGGCAATAAACCTTCCTCCATGACGCCGTATCCCCTTTCTCCAGGGTCGCGTAGAACATCGCATGTAACGAGCAAGTTCAAAGTGTAAATCTTACGTGTGCGTGAAACGCGCAATGTAGCATTCCGAGAGGCAATAGCGTGCTCGTAAGAAACGTAGACTCTCTTCACGTCCCGTGATTCCACTCGTGCGGTATCGTTCCGGGAATTAAGATGAACCGCGAAATCTCGGAGGAATCATGGTGGGATATGATCTTGCGCTTTTGATCGATCGAACTTTGATGATCTGCCATTAAATTCTGTTATTGTCAACAGTGACGAGTTTTTCTACGACGTTCTAACCCAACGTAATTATCCGAGCAAGCTCCGAGACGGTGCTTCAGCAGTCTGCATTCGATTGCACCCGAGAGCGGACGGTCAATGTATCGACGATGCATTCCAATTCCGACGAGAGTAATCTCTTATTGAAAAGATCGACGTGATTACGGTTACGTGTTTAATTTAGGAGCGATTCAGATTGCTCTTGAGATTTGTTCGCCGGTGCGCTCCATCCCTTCGTCTTCTCACATTCTTTTCCCGCAGCGTTCGCTGCATCCGCACACAGTCATTCTGGGCACGAGACGGCACGTTATCGAGCGTGTAATTCCCTTCGTGTAATGCGACGTTATCGGAAACAATCTGACTCGGTTGCGATACCGGTGTCGTCGAAGACGTCCATTCCGTTTATCAATGACTTGGCAAGAATGTTCGAGTTCTGCGAAAGCTTATTGATATATAATCCCGCTTATTTTCTTCGAGTATTATACTTTTGTGCTCTTAAAATACAACTTCTTCTCTAATTATGATTATGTGCGAAAAGGATATTTTAAACAAATTTATCTGCGAATTTTTTTTCTTATATTGATAAAAAAGGAGATGATTTTTTTTTGTAGATTCTTAAGGTTCCATATCTCCTGTCAGACAATAGTTGCAGTTCGCCCCCGTTGTTTGTCCCCCGTATTCTTTTCTCCGTCCTCCCCTAGTTTACATCGCTAACGAGAGACACAATCGAGAGATACTTCTGCTCCTCGGCCTCGGTTACGGACGTGTCGCGAATCCGTCATTATTCGCGGATTTCTCTCGGACAAGGAAATATTATCTTCCGTCTGTCTCGCCCAATCGTTCGTTACGCGGCTCTCAGAATTCGGGGAGAGATATTTTTTCCTTCGTTAGTTTCTCTCGCGCCGTGAATAATTATTTCCCGAGACGCTCGCTATCGATCTCGCTAGTTTTCGCGAAAAAGCTCGAGATTGTATCTCCATGCTTCGCGTTTTCTAGAGTTCGCGACGTTTTTCCATCCATTTTTATGGATTATTACAATGACGAATAACCTGATATCATTATATCGTACTCAGTTCTATTTTAATTAGCGTTTTCAAGAATCCGAAGAGGAATTCAAAGTTGCAGTGAATAGTCCGTAATTTGTAAATTTCGCAATTTGCACGTAAAAATATTTGAATTGAATATATAATTACAAGCTGTGTTGACTTGAATCTCTCTATCTCCGAAGACTTCGTACATGCGTACTAAAATTCTTCGTATTGGCTCTATCCGGATTATCTTGTCTCGGAAAATCAGTTTTAGCCGATTTGAATTTTTCATTTGCTTATTTTTCAGCCGCGCTGTCCCGCGCTTTCCGCTTTTCCGTCCGGCTTTTCTCTTCCGCGAGCTCTCTTGGGATTATCTCGCCCAAGAAGAAGCCACGTGTTGTCCCAACGAAATTGAAGTGCACCCGGCAGGCTCGGCTAACACGACGTAGACTGCGCGTAAAGGGACATTCGCGTAGCAGTCCGAGAATAAGAGTTCCACAGGCTGGGTTATTTCTTGTAAAGCTCTGCCGGGACGTACCATCGCGCGCGTTTTCCGATGTAAATCGAGATGTGTCGAGCATACGTAAAAATCCAGCTTTTAATTTAATAAAAAAAGAAACATCCTTAATGTTATTAAAAATAAGGAAGCGTGCAAAGTTTATGTACAGTTTATGTCCGGAGAGAGAAGATTGCTATTTATATATTAAATTAAATTATGAAGAGACTCTGCTTTAGCTCCAGAATTCTTTTGTCGATCAATACCACGTTATCTATTCATTGGATTAAATTTGCCTAATTTATATTTTGGGATGTCTGTTTAATTATTATTGTCGCTAATAATGATGTTAATGGCGCCGTGAGTGACGTACTTGAAGCTCGTTTAGCTATAAATTTCTTAAACTTTTGGCAACTGGTCATCTCACAAATGGAATTGTTACGACGATTTTGGCGAATTGGAGTGAGATTTGCAATATTTACCACAGATGTTTCCACGGCTCCTGAAACCGTTATAAACCTAATGTCCTTAGAGGTGAGATCCCATCCAATTCGAGCAAGTTTTTACGATTCTCTAGATCTGATTTGTGCTAGTGGGAATTTGATCGCGAATGTTACGTTCAAAATGGCGACTTAAACTGCGTTTTTTGTTGGTGTCTAGCTGCTAATGTCTAGGTAAGCCGGTAGCTTAATAGTATCGTTCATTAGTCACAATTGAACTCGTATCTCGAAGCCCTGAGTGCTTTTATGTACATGTGTGTTCGTGTATGTATACGCCGAATGGGAATCGACAGAGCTATGGGGAAGCCGTTAAAAAATAATGGCCGGGTTCGGACTCACCCTGGTGCACCCCAGGCACGTGCGCAACTTTAATGACTCTCGGTTGGAGGCGCCGAAAGGGGCCTCACCACCGTGGCGATGGGCCCCCGTCTGCGTCCACTTGTGTGGCATACCGCGCGAGATAATCCACACTTCCGAGGGCGAGAAGAGTTGATGGCCGCCAATCGTCGCGATCGCGATTGGCACGCCGCTGAGAGGCCGGAAATTAGGTCTCCCGCATCGTCGCGTGTGGCACGTGCGTGCGCTGACGTGCGTCGGGGCAGCACGTGACAGAACGCGACTCTTATTGACTGCGTGTCAATAATGCGGTACGTTTCTTAATCGGAGATGAAATGACACCACTGCGCAATAATGATCCGTTTTTGATATGTGTTCGATATTGCGACAGTGCTATTCATATATACATATACCTTGCAATAGTTCCAATGAACCATGTCTTTTTCTGCAATTCCACAAGATCAGGATGATTAAGATGACATAAAGTAAATATCGACTTTTCAATTTACGAAAATTTCAATGAATACGTCTAATTCTAAGCTTGCACATTTAATAAATTTTACGATTTCAGAAAAATTAATGAAAATTTTGTGAAGATATTGGTCAATTGTAATTTCATTAATTGTATTTCTACGAATTGTATTTCTTTCAATATACGATTATAATATTCGCATATGTCTTCGTTATGCCTGTGACGATTTGTATTCAATTTTTATTCGCGACTTTTCCGTCACTGATGACTATGTCGATCCAAATGCAACCGCCAATCTTGAATACATCAAATTGCCTCGGCCGTCACCGATATCATTTAACCGCGTTTCGTGTCAGTCGGATTAACTGACGGAAGATGCGCGAACGTCCACCGTGATCGACATCGACACGCAGGAGTGGCCCGATCTTAACACAGGGACGATCGTGCGTTTAATTGCCATTTCACGAACCGTTCCGTCTTTCTTGATAAGCAATCCACCCACCAGTCACGGACATTCGCACGCTATCGTTTATCCCGTGAAACAGCCGATCCCTCTTTTCCTTCTCTTCCAGAACACGTGATGAATATGCCTCTCTTTCTCCCTTCCTCTCTTTCTCTCTCTCTCTCTCTCAGTTTGCCGTTATTCCTGCCTCCACCTCCAACGTCTCGCACGACGAAAGCGCTTTTCGGAGAAGTTCGATCTGCGAAGTTTGACGGGCGAGTCGTAACTTTGGACACGTTCAATATTTTCGAATCGCAGCACTTGCCGGGCGGCTCCGAGGAAACTTATATATGTGATTTGTAGAGGCGGTTCCGGGGGTAGTCGGATGGTAGACCGGATCGACTTCGGTCAATTTTTTAACATTCGAGGAACAATCGCAGGCAGCTCTCGGGACCAGTTTGGATTGTATCTCGGCTCGATTCCTTACTGAAATATGGGCTCTCAGTTATCAGTTTCATGAAGATTGTTAAATTCATAAGATGATATATCATCGCTGTGTATTTAGAAAAAATACAACTGTGTTGGGAAATTCTGTATATACTTAGATGTAAAAATAACATTATTATTCGATAAACAAAAATAATTATTTGTAGGGCGAAGCATCATCTCGAAACAATGAATTCTTCAGTATACTACGTATTTTGTAGTACAAGTTTTTGTATTTCGCTGGCAGCAGCGTGAAAGCCGATACGTCCGCGGCTTGTATTTTGTATCGGCTTTCAAATATCAGAGCGCCTCTCGTTGCTCGAAACTTGACGTTAACCGCAAATGGCTGACAGATGCGAAGTTCTATCATTCGTTGTCGGGATGGCGGAACAAAAGGTACGACGGAGAAAAGGACGAGGAACGAGGACGAATTTCCTACGGTAATGGGGCTCGTATTGCGTGTCCTTTCAATCGAAGGTTTTCACTGATCGTATCGAAGAACGACGTTTCTAAAGAGCTAATTTCTATAGATATTGCGATCTTTGAAAATGTATCAAGAGAAATGTTTAGTATTTACAGTCTTTTTACATAAGTATAAAAGTATTTTGAGTAAAAATTTTACCGCGTATTATTTATGCATACATTATTAATACTCTAAATGCTTAGTTAATATACCAAGAATATGCGAAAGTATATATAACACAAGTTGAAATCATGGATAGGAATAGAAACTGATCGATATAATTGTGACTGTGATATAAACGTTATCTGTGACAGAATCTAAAGTTGCGTTTAATAATATCCTGTCAAACGGTCTTACAGATTTTTTGCCACGGCCAATTTATCCATCTGCATTTTCCACGTGCACGAACGGATATATCTCGCAAATCTAGATCCCTGAAATCCGCTCTGCTTTCAAATCATCCTTCTTTACCCTTACACGATCAACATGCAACTGGAATCGAACGGCTAATTTTGGAAAGCGATAACCGAGTGAGTTCCGAGAGTTGATAGAAGTTACGAGATACACCCGGTCTGTTTAATTTCGGAGGCAATCAGAGAAAGAGGATGACGCCTCTATCTAGCTATCCGTCGGTCCATCGCACGTCCAATCTCTTCTCACTCTCTTCTTCTATATACATTACCCTTGCTTCGATCTCTCCATATTAATTAGATACTCATCCATCTGACTTCTTCTCTCTCGAACCTTACCACGGTCAAGTGACACGAATGTAATGTCCGATAGCATGACGTTAATTTGTTTCTACGACAAAACGTACGATGCTTTCGATATCCTGTTTCAGCGTTGCATCCGTTCATTGATAGCGTTTTTGTTACCACTGTTGCTTGTCTATATCTGACCCAAATTGTACGCATTAAATGCGAGGGTGCGCCTTCTCTTTGGTCATTCAAATTTGGATTGGCATTGATGTATCCGATGAATCGATCGTCAAGCGTGGAAGATTTTGACGTATCCATTCAGAAAAAAAAAATATATATATATATAAAATAGTTTTTTATATATAAATGTTTTTATAGAAGAATTATGAGCTCGTACGCATTTAACATGTTATATAACATGTTATATAATATATTATAATAGATAACGATTAAAAATGTCAACAACAAATGTTTGTTAAATAACGTTCTGATTGGTCGAATGGCTCTGAATTATTTAACATTTGTAACTATGGTAGCTGAGTGGTTACTTGCAACACACACATATATATCTATGACTCGAATTACATAAATCAGGTAGAGGGTGGTTCAGTGGTTGACATTGAGTGGCAGTTGAATGTGCAAAGCTTGGAATAATTATCATACGCATTCCAATAAGTGAGGTTCAAATGTGGACGTTTAATTACATTTAAATATAGCACAATTAGCTAGATTATATATTCATTTGTGTTTGTTGCAGCGCTTTTCAAATTACAATGTAATCGAAAATCTGTCCCAATTGGTCGACAAATCCTTTAAATAAGTATTCTTCACATTATATTTTGCTGTGTAATGATGAAGCTAGTTTTTTATCACTTTTCACGGTAAAACTACAAATGACTCACTTAATAATTAATAAATATAAATAGAATATAAGTTATAAATATAAATATTTCTGTTCCAAAGAGTGAACAGCTGTTCTACATAAACCATTTAATTCTCATTCCTTGTTGCTGTTGCGATTGGATGCACTAAGTGTATTTCTATCTATCTCTGACCTGAATCAGAGACACCGGATGCACAAGTCCGATCATCTACATTGAGTGACATCAGGATATGGGATCGTCTGATAATTACTCTTTTAATTATATCGCCTGTTCCTGCATCGATTAATTGATGACCCTGAATCTCACAGCCGAAGAGAACTTTCCTTTATAAAATAAATGACCGTTATCCATCTATATGCATAAAGGGAACATCGAAGATCAATAACTCTAATGCCAATAACATTAGAATATTTAGAATAGACATAAAAAATTTTGTATTACTTAGATACATTTTTTATGAGCGAGGAGAAATTGAAGAACGCATGTAAAACTGAGAAATTGAGAAACATGTTAAATGACTATTTATTGTTACCATAACGTATTTATTGTTATCATAAAATATCGTTATTGAGAAATTTTTTTTTTTTTCATGTGTCACATGTGGCGTACTAATATTTAATAAGCGCATATTGCTTCCTCGCATGCTGCATACGCTGCGCGTCGTCAGTGCAATGCAATTTATGCATATGTTCCGAATTGCATGCACCGGATTTGAGATTGCTGCGATCGGCATTGATTGCTCCGGAAATTTCTGCTTATTGCATTCGGGGACCCAGTGAAGGCGTTCATTAACCTTTCAATTAACAGATGTTGAATATGACTATTTCGTTGTCCGAAAAAACGTGCAGGTAAAAATATGAAAAAAATTCAGGAGATTTGAACGTAAAGTATGATAAAATTGCAAACGTCATTGCGTCGATATTTTTGCAACCGTTGTTAAGCTCGAATTCGGCAATCGATTTTAATATATTAAGAAAGTCCACAAATTACCAACTTCGCGAATTATAAGTGAACAATTAACGGATAATGGAGACGTCTCCTTTTTTTAGTTAGCTGATGAAGTTAAGAAACACTGCTTACAGTTGGTTCGCTAACGATCGATCAGCATTGTTCATTGGGTCCGTGGTCAAAAGGAAGCTTATTACGCTTATTAAAGCCGGCTTCCGGTCCTTCACAGCGGCAGGGGAACGGGATGGATAGGGAGGACGAATCATCGTCGACTATCACAAAAGGGCACGATGGCCGTCGACGACTAATTAGATAGAATAAGATAATTCCACTTTTCAAGCGATAGAACAAAAACTAATCCGAAACCTTTTTTCTGTTTTTCTTTTCCAGGTGCGGAGGATGTGTTCAGGTTTACGGGGAACGAGACGCACACAGACTACTTTCGGCTGGTGCTCAGGGATGGGAACTATCTTCTAGTCGGCGGAAGGTAAATAGAGGATTCATTTGGAGCTAGTGCTTTAATTAAAGGGTCGCTTCTTCTTCTTCCACTTCTTCTTATTCCTCTTCTCGTTCCCCATTCTCCTCTTGGCCCATCCGCCTATCCATCTTCCGACGTATCATTGCGCCGCTGTCTGCACGAGCACCCGAGATCGGTGATCACGAGGTAGATCGAAAATTGTGTTCCTACTATATATTACGTGTAAACTCGTTTTATCGCGTAAATTGAATACTCGTCCAAGAGTATTTTTTAATTTGACCTGGGCGACTTCTCTCGATCAACGTCGATCTGGAATCCAGCCGGCGGCACTTTGTACGACATGTGAAAAACATTCACGAAATCTCCGCTCTTCCAAGAATACGAATTTTTAATTTTGATTATTAAATTATACATTGATCGCGAATGAGTTATTCCGGAATGTATAGACTTTTGGTAACAGAAATACTGATAATTTTAATCATAGAAATTAATTACGTGCATCATCATGAAATTGTTAGAACATCGTTAAACAATTATAATTTTCCTATTTGACAATGATACTGCTAATTGTATCATAACTCTATGCACAACCTTTAAAATGCATTATATTAATCGGTATTATATACTACTCCAATTTGCATCTTAATTTCATTTTGTAATATTCATTGTAGAGAAATATCAGAGCAGATATTGTCGTCAAACAAATAGTCTCGAAAAATATCTTTAATATAATACATTGCAATTTATGCGTTGCAATTTATCCGTTTATCTGTTCATTAAAAGCTAATAAACAATCAGTTTCGTTCAATATACATAAACAAAAATTATTATATAACATTATATTCCGAAATGAGATAATTAATCATGTCAAATACAACAATAGATGCTATATAACTGTTGGATCATATTTAATCGATTATCGACGAGCCATATATAAATTAAAACACGAAGCTTTATCGTCTGTAATACAATACTATTAAACATATGTATTTTGCGATTTCCGCGTATTAATCTTTATTATAAAATTTCCTACAAGTACATAAGGTGTATTCACAAAAGAGACAACCACTCTAATATCGTATTAAGAAATACAAAGAAATACTAACAAATACAATGTAAAATAATTGCGAATGCAAGTCGCAAATATAAATTGTAGGTATGTCTATATAAATACGGGCTTTGGATTCGTCATTAGAGGATGTATTGAAACGATTTGATTGTGCCTCCSGTCAATCGATTAGCGCGCTTTTTTCTTTTTTTTCCTTCTTCCTCGGATTCTCGAGCATGCAAGCAGATAAATCTATTCACGTTTCGTGTGCGCTGAATGCGCGCTATTCCAACGCTGAAATCAGTCGGCAGAAGCGACGATAATCAGGTCGTACACGGATTAAACGCATTGTGCGTGAATGAACTCTGATATATATCCAGGCTCGTTCGTTATTGATCGGATTATACTAATTGCTCGGCCGATTTACCGAGCGCCGCCGCTATCATCACCGCCGTGTGCATACTGTCGATGGTATGAAAATTTGTTTCTTGCTCGTTACGTCGGGGTTATAATACATACGGGAATGCCGCGATTATTCCGTGGTCGGCAAAATCCGTGATCGGCGCGGCCGACGTGTAGCAGCGAGTGCAGAGAGATTCTTCCCCTTTAAAGTGCTTCTAAGCATACGGCGAAGTGCTTAATGAAGAAGAGTTAACGATCGACTGCCGAAACTTCACAAACGCCGCTTTCTCAGCTAAATCCGTGCTAACCAGTCTTGCTCCGTTTCGTTGATGTCTATTTTAGGCATCTAACTTTGCTAACTTGGGAAACTTTCCTCCACATAACATATGTTAGAAATGCTGCCTTTTGCTTTCTTGATACTTGTTTTGACAATGCGAAAGAGTAGCATTGTAATAGAGATATCATATCAGTTTACATTTTAAAGAAGATTTTTTTGAGAGAGCATTTTTTTTTACAAAAATTTTTGTTCAACAGAGATTGAATTATATCCTCGTTATAGAAGTTCAATACATTCCTATCCAGTTGCAACAATTCACTATCCTACATACCAAGAAATCTTCATTTTTAAAATGGAAAATCGTATAATTTCGTTTCAGAAATCTCGTACATAATCTCAGTCTGACCGATCTGACGGAACAGCAGAGACTAACATGGTACTCGACAGAAAACGACGTGAAGATGTGCGTCGTTAAGGGCACGCCCGAGGAGAACTGCCAGAACTACATTCGCATCCTGGTGAAGACTGGACCGAACAATCTCTTCGTGTGCGCCACCAACGCCTTCAAGCCCATGTGCCGTGATTATACGGTGCACGCGGGCAACTACACGATCGTGAAGGAGAAGGGCGGTCAAGCTAGGTGCCCGTACGATCCGCAACACAACAGCACCTTCGTCTACGTCGATGGTGAACTCTACACCGGCACGGTCGCCGATTTCGCGGGCATGGACCCGATAATTTATAGGGAACCGCTACAGACCGAACAGTACGACTCGATGAGTCTGAACGGTGAGTGAGAAGGCTAATCCAATCGTCAATTCTTGCTCGAGTGATTGATGACGCTTAATGATCATGTTCAGCTGATTTGCATTGAAAGTCGGCGATTAACTCCGATCACAACTCGGGATATCAATTTTCATTTTCGCGGCGCGCTTTTGCCATTAATTCGACATGGCGACAATGCGCGGTTTGAAGTCGGTAGTTAATGATCGAAACTCCGAATATTAATTTTCATCGTGGCAAGCTGTAGATTATCATTAACGCGGCAAGATTATCAAACTCAGAGTAAAATATACAGACGTAGTTTTAAAAGGCATTTAATTTCTAACGTTATTTTGCAAAACGATGGTTTTCGTAATTACGAGATGAAATGTTTATTCTAGAAACGCTTGAATTTGTTTATTTTAGCTATTTATCATTTCTAGTTCCACCAAGATAGTATCGAGAATGATGTTTCTCTGCAAATAGTGATTCTAAGAGTCACGAGACCGGATCGCAATTAGACCGAGCTAATTGGATGCAATAGATAGCTTATAATTCGAGATCCAATTAATTCAATCATTACTTTCTAATTACGTGGGGTTGTAGCGAAAGACTCATTATTTGTATCTCTTGAAAGTTTGCGTTTCTGTATCGGCCCTCGGTCCCAGCGCTTTGCGAACTCCGCGTTTCTTAACAATAAGACAATAGTCGCATTTATCGAAAGTATCTGTGGAAGTTTACGGAAGAAAGTTACCGGGATTCGCATTATCCAGAGAATCGAATAAGAAAAGTTCGGAATGGAGGTGGACTGCGATGATCCGACATTAAATAAAAATGATCAATAAGCTGTACGGAATCCTGTACGAAAGAAAAAAGAATTCCCGAATGAATTGCATGAAACTTTTCGCGGCGTCGCTTATATTTCACGTGGTTCACCAGGTTCGCCATCGAGGCTATTATCGTTCTCATGCGCAACTTTAATCACGTCATTTTACCGCGCTTACCAACTTCTGAAATTATCCTATTAATATTCCGGCGCGACATAATTATTGTCCATTATCGACCTCGTTACGCCGTCAAACGTGATCTCTCTGGGGTGCGAGGTCACCGCCAGGATAAACACGTGTCTGAATGTTTGAAAATCGCGCGACAGCTCCCGCATAATACACATTCGTGTCCATTAAAGTTCAACTGCGAGTTTGATTCAATATTTGCACGCCAAGTTTCGGCCGTGCCGGGTCGACTTTGAAAATCCGGCGCGCGCGCGCGCGCTCTGGGAAAATTATTCGCAGAAATGTCGTTCGCAGCCGCGACCGTGCGCCCCTCCGGGGGTGTCCCTAATCCACATGGTGTAATTCCGAGATTAACCGTGCGTGTACGTGGTTCTCTAAGCTCTCTCTCTCGTCGTCTCTTGCTCCAAGATTATTCCACGGATCTTCCGGGCTCGTGTAACGACGGAGCAGCGCCGCCGTGCCCATCGGCTCGAAATTTGCCCTGGAGATTGTAATGTGACCCCGTTGCATCGTAATACAGACCGTCTATAACAGGAACGCGATATCGTACAGCTAACTGCTGTGATTTTTAACTGACAAAATGTCGTTATTGTTGAAATCATATCCGACCGAATGGGATTCTATTCCATTTGATGTCCAGAATTTTTACATGATTTCGTATTTTTCATTTGGATACATTTGAAATATGCGAAAATACACCCCGCGTTTTTTTCTCTTCCATTTTTAACGAAATTTAAACACGATTTTAATTAACGTTGTAGACATAACAGATTTTTATCGCGTTTTTTTTTAAACATGTTGATACACGCTATAATTTCCACAGTTATCGATGTGGGTTCTTTGTTCGCCCAACATTACCGCTTATACGTCGCGTATGGACCCTTTGTGGATTTAATAAATTAAAAACCGGTTTATACTACGGTGTATTATACGCAACTTCAAAGTACCGTCTTCGTCGTCACGACGTTAAAATTGATACGTCACTTTGCTCGAGGCGGAGACAGCGAGGTTTCCAGTCCACCAGGGGTATTTTAATTGAACGGTGTACGAGAGCGCTAATCAAGTTTCTCCACCCGTTGGACAATATTGATTTTCTCTCCGTCCGTCGAAAATTCAATTCCATCCCGCCGCCGTCCTACGCCGCTTCTCCGCGTCGCTCTCTCGGCAAATCGCGAATCGAAAATCTCCGGACGAATGAGTCCCGACGAGGCGCGGTAAGACGCGGGGACGGACCGTGTCGTCTGGGAAGAAGCGATTTTCTCTAATCGGTCGCCGAGGGAGATCAGGGAAGGTGAGACTCGGGAGAGCGACGGAAGTGTTTCCCTTTCGAAAAAGGGCCTCGGTCTTCACCGCGAATTTTCTGCGGCACTTTGTCTCGGCGGAGTTGCAGTTAAACGCGAGGGAACGCGAGGTGGAAAGGAAGCGAGGAAGGAAGGAAGGAAGGAAGCGAATGGCGACGACAGATAGAGGGAGAAAGAAAAAGATAGGAGAGCTGGAGGAGCTCTCTCGCTAAGGGGTTGGGTAAAACGAGGAGAATTTATGGGGCGGAGAGCGACGGGTCGTTCGGATATACCTACGTAGCATGGCGAGATTAATATTACTTTATGAATCCTAAGAAGCTTATGAAAACCCTGTCAAGTTAATAAATCGATAAAGTTTTCCCACTTTATCGGGCGGTCGACCGGAACGGCGGAACCGCGTCGCGGCGGCAGCGTTTTACCGGGCGGTGGCGTTAAAATAACCGAGAGAAAATAAAAGGGCTCCTTACACATAGCCGACTTATTGGCGATGGGAGTTGCCGGGAATACGCCTGGATGCCCGCGTGTCTTCGATGCCGACGTATCGTTAAACTTTCGCGTCCGCGATTTGATTCACTTTCGCGTTCTGGCCGTTCATCGTTTGCCGATGGGACGATCGTCATCAACGGTGGAGTCGTGCGTAATTTTCGAGCGTTAATAATCGGCCCCGGTGCGTCGTTTGTCAACGTGAGTGTCTTGATGCACTTAATCGCCGGTAATTACGGCCAATTAATTACCGCGTTTGTCGAAATTAATGGCACAATTAAGAAGAACGTTTGTTAGCGTAAATAACTGTACTCTCGGTTGTCTTAACTTTTTGAACCGTCCGAACGCGCGCGAGAATTAATGCTCGTCGCGCGACGTCGAGGTGGAAATAGAAGTTTTTAAATAAATCGCGGCGAGATTTCCCCTTCTTATTTCCCGGATGCCGTATGAGCGTTGTCTGCTTTATTACACACCATCGATTGCGTTCCAGTAGGTGGTTATTACGCTCATTTATTTATAAGGGGAATTTATGGTGCCATTTACTATCCGCCGTGCGCGGTGGCAATAGCAGTTAGTAATAACGGCTACATATTCTAATTGCAGCACCGAACTTTGTGAGCTCCATGTCCCAAGGAGACTTCGTCTACTTCTTCTTCAGAGAGACCGCTGTAGAATATATCAATTGCGGCAAGGTAAGGAATAGTCGGCAATTAATCGTCGCTGTACATCAGCCTTATACCCGTAGATTTCGAGATGAAGGAATCGCGTAATTATTGAAGCGTCGCAAACGTCGAAGATGTCCGCAATCTTTATCCAACGCGTCTACTCTCTAAATCGAAATCAGTATATTATTCGCTGATTTGCAGTGTTATAACTGCGATCATTAGTGAGTATTCACCGTTTCTCAGCGATTTTGATTAAGAGGGAGGTAGTTTCACTGATCAAAAGTGTATTATCACTGAAAGATAGTGCATAGCACTGAGTGATATAGTTACAAGTATAGCACTGAAATCAGTGAAATATCACTGATTTGGATTTAGAGAGTACGGACGTGTTTCGAAAATTTATCGAGCGCCGTGGAAACGCAACCGCGTTGGCCCGTTGACGATAAAAATCGATCGTGCAATTAAGGGAAGCGACACTCGCTTGAACAGCATTAGTTCCGCCATTAACTTCCGCCGCGTCATTTTCATAAGCGTAAGATTTAATACTCCGTCGCTTTCACCGGTGGATCGAAATTTGCACGATAAAGGCCGGCTCTAAAAACTATAACCGACTATAAAAGTCCCGTCGCGATATTTTGTTCGCCGAATTGGCGCAAACGCAACGGATAACAATGGAGTGGAAGAATCGCGTTCGGACGAGATTAAGTTTCGCATCAGACCTGCAGTACGCGCGAAAGTTTCTCTCCGGTTTTTTAACGGCGAGTAAGATGATTACGATTTCATTCGTTCATCCCTTCGCATTGAGGATCAGGCTTTTAGAAACCACGTCGCTTCCTCTCCCGTTCGTTACGCACATAGACGAGTGTCCCCGTGCCGTGTCGTGCTCGCGGCAGCAAAAACCGCGAGCGTTCCCGGACTCATTGTGAACGAAGCTTAAGCCGAAGCTCGACTTATTGTCAAAGACGGAGCCGAGCTTTCCTTGCTCCCCGATAATGACGCATAATTTCACGGCGAGCGGAGGATAAATCCGGGCGGGGAAAAAGTTGGGACGCGGTATTATGGATAAAGATTGTCCTGCGGGCTCCTCCCGCGGGCGAGCGTCGCGGAGAAATTTTATGCGGCCCGGAATAAATTTATAATCTCGGCGGGGGCCACAATAAATCATTCCGAGATCTTCGGAATCGTACGAGCGTTCCTCCATTCCTCCCGTTTTATTTTCGTTTACGTGCTCGAGTACACGCTTGCGAATTCTCTATTTTAATTACAAGCCACGATAAATTCTTCTCTAAATCACCCGCGTCCGTTTTATCCTCTTTACGCGCAGTGTATTCCACAGTGTATTTTGCGAATCGCATTTTTCTGGAAGTCACGGTACGGTGCATTTCGTACGGGAAGTTTCGCGCAATCTTTATGCGACGCTTTGTGCCGTCCGGAAACGTGCGTGTCACTTTAATAGCGCGCGTAAAAGCTAAAACTAGATTTCCTCATTCATTCGCTCGTCCTTTTTTCCTACGACACATTTTTTTTGGAGGGAGGGGCGAAGGAGGGAAATAAAATTTTCTCTCGCCTTATGCTTTTCACAGCGAAATTTACGAGACGCAATTTTCGCGTTCGCAGGCAGTCTACTCTCGCGTGGCGCGAGTCTGTAAATATGACCGGGGCGGACCGCATCGTTTCCGTAACAGGTGGACATCCTTCTTGAAGTCACGTCTCAATTGCTCCGTCACCGGAGATTTCCCATTCTACTTTAACGAGATACGTAAGTAAACGTCGTATGCTCGCATGGCGAATCGTGCGAGTTGTTCGATACACCGCCCGCCGTCTCAGTACATAAAATTTCTGTTTTTCTAAATTTGCTCTATGATAAAAATTGATCTTTTTGTAATACTTTGTTTACTGTAATGGAAACATATATCTCTGCGTCTCAGATCACCGAATATTTCATTTAAACATACAGATTTGAACATACTGCTCTTTCTTCGATCGAGTCATTTACTCCATTGAAATTGATTTTGTGAGAAATTGATTTTTATGTTTTTATAATAATTTAAAACTTTTATTCTCATGTTTCACTAACGTAGATTAACTTTAATCTCTCAACTTATACTCTTTATTTTTTTTCTAATTCTTAGAACTAGGAAAGAATGAAGAGTAAATTGAACCGAAATTAAAGTTAATCTACGTTGACTACGGAAATGGACAGCATTAAGGTATTCATATCTCGTATCAACATCTCATGTTGGGATTTCTGTATTCAAGTTATCCAAGAAATTTTCGGTGTTTGATTCGCTTGTACGAGTGCCCTTAGATGTGAATTTACGGTAGATGCGGGAATAATCATACTACCGCGTCCTCGAGGATAGCGTTCTCCGAGCAATTTAAGGAATATCTCGATCGCAGAGTCAACGACCGAGCTGATATCGGGCCAGTACGGCGGCACGTCGGCCCAGCTCATTTACGGCACCTTCACGACGCCAGTGAACAGCATAAGCGGCTCGGCGGTGTGCGCGTTCTCGCTGCAGGACATCGCCGACACCTTCGCTGGCAATTTCAAGGAGCAGAGCGCCATGAACTCCAACTGGTTGCCGGTGCAGGACACGAAGGTGCCGGACCCGCGGCCTGGTCAATGCACCAACGACTCGCGCACACTGCCGGATTTGACGCTCAACTTCATCAACACGCACTCGCTGATGGACGAGTCGGTGCCGAGCTTTTTCGGTCAGCCGATCGTTATACGCACCAGTTTCCAGTAAGTGAAAATCGCTCGAGAGCCGGGAGATTTCAGCTGCGAGCCGAAATCCAAATTGAACGCAAACTACGCGCGGAGCCACGCTTTCGAGCTTCATCGCGCATCGCCGCGTCGCGTGTTTTGCATCGATGCGAGCGTAGTTTACGTTACTGTACGCCCGACGTTGATAGACGCTTTTTGTTTTCCCTGCGAATCTTTTTTTTTTTTCATACAGCGAAACACAACGAGTGAATCATAACATGTAAATTGGCCGCATCGCGTGTTCACATGTCGATGATGCAGATCGGGAGACATCGATATAACGTGATTCTATCGATCCAGTTACAGATTCACTCAAATCGCCGTGGATCCTCAAGTGAAGACCCCGGGTGGCAAAACCTATGACGTCCTTTTCATCGGTACGGATAACGGCAAGGTGATCAAGGCGGTAAATGCCGAGTCCGCCGATTCTCATCAGAAAGTCAGTCCAGTCGTGATCGAGGAGATACAGGCGTTTCCGCCGACAATACCGGTTCGCGGCATCAAGGTTGTTCGAGCCTCGCAGGCGGGCGATGGCCTCGAGGACGGTCGATTGGTTGTCATCGCCGACAGTCAGGTGCAGGCGCTGAGACTCCATCGCTGCTACAGCGACAGGATACTTTCATGCAGCGAATGCGTGGCTTTGCAAGATCCGTACTGTGCCTGGGACAAGGTAGAGAACAAGTGCAGAGCGTTAGTCGGCCCGGCAGCGACGGACGCCAGCAGGTTCTTGCAGAGCGTCGCGACTGGCATTCACGCGTCTTGCCCGGCAAGCAAGAGTCTCAACAAGGATGCCAGCAGCGTCGGCGCTATTTCCGCCAATCAGAACAAGTTCCCGCAGGATTCCATACCGAGTAAGGACAGCCCCGGCGGCGAAATCATTAATATCATGCAAGACGAGGAACAAGACAACTCAGGTATATTGTCAATCGGCGTTTCTTCGAATTTGTTTCTTCGTTTTACGTTGTCGCATTGAATTGATTCTGTTATTTACAGGTCCGGAAGTATCTGCAGCTGACACGCCTCCTCCACAATACTCGGTGGAGACACTCGTGATGGCTGTAGTAGCGGGTGCGCTGGCCGCATTGTTTGTCGGCTTTGTAGCCGGTTATTTGTGCGGCAGAAAGTGCAGAAAAGATGAGGATGACAATCTACCATATCCGGACACGGAGTACGAATACTTCGAGCAACGCCAAAATGTCAACAGGTAAGATATTTGCTTCAACGGACGAACGGACTCGGCGAAGGAATAATTTCTTTCATTTGCCGCTCTTAGTAATGTCTGCTTATCCACATTTAGCAGGCTGGCGCCTGAGCCGAAGCTGCTGCCGCAGGAGGAGGTGACCTACGCAGAGCCAGTACTGGTACCACAACCTCCGAAACTCCAATCCCCGAAAGGTACTATGAGGAAACCACCGCCAACGCCCACGGAGACCCTCTTTCAGTTCCCGGATGGTTACGGTTTCCGCGGAGCCCCTCGTGGCGACAACTTTGGTACCCTTCGCTCCCATCAGGGCGACGCGTATCGCCGCAACGATGGCTTTGCGACCACGCGCAGCGTTAAGAAAGTTTATCTCTGAGAAACGAGCGAGGAGGGGGGTGGCCGTCACCGGAGCCTAGGACGGCCAGCGCGCAATCGCCACAACGCGACGACGGCCAGCAGAAGTAGTCGCGCTGTGACGTCCGGGGGACAGTCAAATCGTGAGCTCGCCGGCCCGAGGGCACTGGAATCGCCCTCGCCATCGTCGAGTGTATCATCGAGTTCCCCGTCCCCTCCCTCCTCGTCACCCTCGCCTACCCTCGTACCGATCGCCATGAGCGGACAGCAGCCACCGCCGCCGCCAACGCCACCCTGCAGCTTCATCTATCGATCATAGTCACCACCATCATCATCGTTGTCGCCATCATTGTCATCGTCATCGCTGTCGCCATCACGATTGCTGTCCGTATTTTACTTTTGGCTCGGCGACGCGAGGGGATGAGAGAGAGAGAGAAAGAGCGCATTCTACAGACCTAGCGCGTTATTCCAAAATGTATAGAGCGACTAATCGAGAGGAGAGTCCAGGCCAGAGATCTCGCAGTACTTCGATGGATGCCGCGATACTTTTTTTCTTGCCTTCAATCCTGAATCGTTATTTTACGCGTGACTTTCGTTTCGACACTGATGTTGCTTTGGTTAAAATGAAAAATTAGGATATTAGAGTTTTATGTCGATCGAGTCTAGATCTTATCGTTTGTTTGCTTAACAAAAATTGATCAAAGAATTTTTCAAATGCGACAATGGTCCATCGCATTGGGAAACGTCGTTAAGTAGTTGTGCGTAGAGCAATTTGTTGACGTATTCACACTTTTTCGCGAATCATCGCAGCGTCATAATGTAGCATTTCGTAATCCTCGTAGGAACGACATTCCAGCCAGAAGTGTTTCGGTAGGCGTTACGATGATCACATAGCTCGTTTATCCATGCATATTGAAGAATACACAAAGCGAACGCAAACATTTGAGCGTAGCGATTGTTGATCGGTCATTGTAGATCTTTAGCACTAATCCGTAAAAGAATGAACACGTAGAAAGAGAAGAGATTCTGCGATTATCGATGCTCGAACTGTAAATTCGAGCGAACTTTGGTGATTAGGCTCGATTGACAAAATAGTGCGAACGTTACGCGATGGTTCGCAACAAAATGTCGTAATCTCCACTATTTTATTAATTGACAATTAGAATCGAGGTCGTATATTGTAAAGCTATACAGCATAGTATTACGACAAGGCTTTTTTCATAAAGTCAATTAAAGGAGACTATCCGCAAACTCGAAACACGCAATTTTTCTAACGTTGTAATATTTAATACGAGTGATTGATAGTGCCATTATAGACCACGTAACACTGCTGCGTGCCTCGAAATTGAAGACGATCATGATGATCGACATTGTTGGCCGAATGTTTTTCGCGATTGACCATATGGATCATGTGGAATACATTAATTAATTAAATGCATTCCACATGCATAATAACGTTTCTATGTCTTTACATTTACATTTTTGTTTGTTTCATCATTTCTTTTGTAATTTTATTTTTTTTTTATTTATATTTTTAATATATTACAAATTGTATAGAGTATTTATTTACACCACGTGAAGATTGTTGTATTCGAAGAGAGTTACTTGTGTATGGTAAAATAACATTTTTAAAATTTTATTGTAAAATAAAATTGTATCTGCAATTTAATGTAATTTATACATTTTAATATTTTGATAAAGTATAAATCTTACTCGGTGATATTTTGTTATCACAATTATATAAAAATTTGAATTATGCATAAAATCGTGGAGATTGCTATATTGCATGATTTAAGAATATGTTAATTGGCGTATCTACATCACAGCCAACTAACTTGATTAGTGGTTGATATCTATTAGATACGTTAAAATAGTCATTCAAGATAATATTATTTTCTAGTTTCTTGTATGCTAATGTCGATTCTAGTTCTGTATATGCTTCGGAGATGCGCGTTCTCGACGCCTGCACATATACGTAATTGAGAGTGAAGAAAGCGCGAGAGTGGGAGAAAAAGTGAGAGGCACAGCGCTTATATGTACATAATACATATATACAAAAAAAGCATATACATCAGTTAGCAGTTACAAAGCAGAAAGATTGGAAAACGAAAATGAGAATCAGTCTATCTAACTTGGGCCCGATGGTGTATGTAGACATCTATCTTAAAGTGCTTCTTATTTCAGTGTGTTTAGAGAAGTAAACATGTATGTGATATATTCTATATGACGAGATGCTCTCTAAGTGTCAGAGGGGCGAGAGAAACGTGGGGAGGGCTTTTTTCACTCATCGGGCTCTCTCGACGGATCTGAGACGAGACGGACGCACGTGGTGATGGAATCCCATGGTCTTTTGTTCACAAGAATTCGTCATTGTGCTTTGCAAATATTTTTTTGTACGGTTTTTTTGTATCTATTTTACGCGTACCAGTCGTGCGTCACTGATGCATCATTGATTTCTGACATCTCTGTCTCCCGCAATTATACGGCGTCGCGAAAAAAGCTACATTCCAGCAGGTTGTCTTTCACCGATCGTGGAATTTTCGTGAACAATCGAACCTGAACTCTTTGACACGCACACAAATACACGAATACATACTACAGGTTGTAAACTTTTATAGATTCTATTATCGCTCCCTTTTTTTTAATTAATCATTAATTTGTTTAACTTATTAATTTTATGTTAAAATACATCCCGAGAGCTCGCCGAAAAATTATCCCTCAAACGGTAAGACTGAAAGGATCCCTTAAGAGCGAGTCTCAACGCATTTATTTTTTTCTTACAAGTTTTTATGATCGGCGTGGATGAGAAATATATTTTTTCTCAAAAATTTGGATTAAACTTTTTTACTACTTAAGTGATCACCGTTCCAAGCACAAATTATTCTTTATTAAAACTTCGCTAAAGAACTAACGAAAGTTTATCAAAGCAAATTGTTAACTCTGTTAATAGCATAGTCGAGTAGTCCTCGTGAATCAGCACGAATTCGTAAGAAAAAGAAAATGTGAGCATACTTATAGGTATTTTATTAACTGTCAAACAATGCGTGAATAAACGTGGAAATCCAAACTGCCACGCGGTGTAGATTATAAGGTAAAACCGATATTTTGTGCTTGAAACAAGTAGCGATAGCAGGAATATCATTTCCCGTGGTTGTATTTTCCACGTGGTTCGAAGCTGCCATAATCAATCCGACATTCCTTGTCGTCGCAGATACACTTAATTATCCCTCGGGAGCTAAGTAGCATTTCTAATCGCTTGTTTTGCGTCGCGCGAAGAACGAATCTTTTTCTAAGTTTGATACGACAGACGGCTCATGGCCCAAACAAGATTCTATAAATAATTGTTTAGTGATTTTTTTTCGTAACGGAAGACTCAGGCATGATACCAAAGATATTAATTGTAAACTAGGCATCGTTGGTCATTGTGATGGTTAATCGTTAGAAGACGCACAAAACGGTATTCATTAACGATAAGAAGGTGGCCCCCTTGCACACAGACTCGGACACGGTTATACACAAACACGTGCATACGCAACACATACGCAACACGTGAAAAAAAGACAGAGAGACAGACGTGTAAGGATGTTCACCTTATTAGCGAGTTTTAATAATCATGTTGACAACACATTAGTTGGAAGACACTCGCGATATTAAGATCGTAGACCTGTACTAAACGTTGGAATCAAATAATGCATGAAAAACAGGGCGATCGTGCACCACGAAATATTTTTCACGGGAGAATGAGAGAGAGAGAGAGAGAGAGAGAGAATGGAAGAGAGAAAAAAATGAGTATGCATGTGTGCGTGAATGTGCGAATAAGAGAGAGGGAGAGAATGAGGGCGAGAGGTGTAGCGGTAGCTCGGTGTTCAAAAAAAGTCAGAAGTCTAATAAGCTTACAATATTATTATTGAGCGTTGATGCTTTAATAAAAGGAAAATAAGTAAAAAAAAAAATGAAGATTTGTATAAACGTGTTCAAGGAGCTCGTAACGTTCATGTTGTTTAAGCCAATAAGGAACGGATTCCATCCAAGACAATGATGCGATCGAATGTGGTCGATTAGAGCGACTTTCGACTCAGTGTAAATGAATTCGTTTGTTATAAACGGGGGACGTGTGAGGAACGTTATTTGATTATAGGCTTCGCGTGATTTTTTTTGTGTTGTTTAACGAATGTCGCGGGAGACGTAACGATATTTCATGCATTATTTCATTTCAATCCTTCGAAACCCGAGTTATTTGTCTGTATATTTAACAGGAGAGAAAGAGGGTTTAGCCAGTTACTTATAAATTGAAACAGAAATGAATCTAGGAACACACAATAGATTTCCTCGTTCGAGAGGGGATCTGGTAGAAGATGAAGTATGTATGAAATGCGATTCGCGAGGATGTGGAAGCTTAGAAATAAGTAGAAGATTAGTAATGATACATACGTATATAAATATATATATATATAAATAAATAAATGAATATATATATATATAAATACATACATACATATATATATATATATATATATATATAGAACGCTTGAAACGTATATTAATATATGATATATATTATAACTTTTTATAAATATATTTTTCCGTCGAAGTCTAGCCTAGTTGATACATACACAGTTACGACTATTAATTTATCCGATCTGATTATTATATCGAGATCTAGCGTTAATTCGGACATCTTAGACGTCATAGTTTTACATGATAGGCGAGTTGTACGAATTGTAAGCCACTTAATGAGAGAGGGGAGAGAATTAGTACCTAATGTTAAACAAATTTACTACTAGCGTTGAATCTCCGAAACGGGAGTCTTTTTCTCTTCGCAGCCATCCCCCGCATCCCCAAGTCCCCAGCCGTCGGAGGATTTCGCCGATCAGACGTTCCGTTTAAAGTGTGGCACACGAAGCAGAGTATATTATATATATAAAATATATATATATAAATATGTGTATATGTAAGAGAGATGAGAGAGAAAAAGAGAAAAAAAGAGAGGACATTGTATTTTTCGAAATTCGCGTTTCAACGAAAACTCCGTTGCCACGACGGCTAGAGTCTCGCGATTGTTAATCATTAAAAAACGCGACGAACGACTGCGGAAGAACGAGACTCCCGTTCCGCGCTTTGTAATTAAGTGGGGAAAAATGAAGAAAAGGCGAAAAGAGGAAGAAGAAAAAGAAAGATCGGCGGGATGAGTATCGCCATTCCCGCCCCCTCCGGCATTCGTTTATAGTCTGACGAGTGAGAGAAACGGTGTCGGTGGTGTTTTTTTTCCGACGGGGGTTGCTGGCCGCGCGATAGGCCTCCCCCGCGCGGCGTTGTAAAATGAGCGAGCACTAATAATATTAAATAATAATAACGATAACAATATGATAATTACACTTAAGAATAATCATAATGTAATGCATTGCGATACCAGAAGATTTTTAAAGGGAAAAAAAACACTATAGCATTTATCAACGATAAAATAACGAGAATGTAACATGTATTTTGCTTCTTCCTAATACAGTGCCGTTTACGCTATTTTTTACTCTAACTAACTAGAAGCTCGGCGAAGTGTGCGTCCCGACGAAGGCGGTCGCCCGGCAGCATGCGCTACTTTAAAACGCCGGTCTGTATATTTAGTCGGCCATATATATCCTTAAAAAAAGTAACCGTTTGCGAGAAAAAAAATACGCCCAAAAATGTGACTCTGGCATACGTTCATTGCCGTTATCCGATGTCATCGTCATCGTCATTCTCGGCGGTGCCGGCGCCGGCAGACAAAGAGGCGAAGACGATAGAATTCTTTAGGAGCGCGCCAAGTGGGAAGAATCACAAATGCATGATGCGTGCGTGCGTGCGTGCGTGCGTGCGTGCGTGCGCGCGCATTTTGCGTGTGACCCACTTGGATCAATCAAGTTACTCTCTTCGCGGTTTCTCTTCGTTAAGATCAAATCGTCATTCGACGACCGTTTGTCGTTCGCCTCACATCGGCCGAAGTTGAGATCCGCCGGGGGCGCTCATTTGCCGCAAATTTGACAAGATGCGAATTTTACTGCCGCGAGTTTTCATTGTCACTTGCGTATCGCTCGGGTGCGACACGCACTCTCGTCACTTCGCACTCTCCGATCTGGCGAATCGATGCGCGCAATACGGAGTCGACGTTTCGAGTCTCGCGAGCGTCACGATTGCGTGTTCGCCGCACGCTACTCGTTATCCGATCGTATGTTATTACTCTTATATTACTCGTTATAGACGCGCCCACGTCGTACCGTTCGCGAGATTGATTTGCGATGAGTCCGATACGAGACGCAAGGATCCGGCATCTTCTCGCGCGGATTATCTCGGATGCGAGAGCGGCGACGAGAGACGCAGACTGTACATTAAAATAGCGTTTAAAGTCGGAAGGCCACGATACCGATTTCTAGGTTTAAGGGTCTCTAATTAAGTCACTGCAATTATCGCTCTGGACACGTACACACGGACACACACACACACGCGCAACCACACATATGCAACATACGGAAGACTCGTCAATTGATCGGCCGCGGCGTCGGTGAACCGACACCGATTCTGCGTCTCACTCGTCGGATGTAGGAGTCGCATCGTATTTTGCGGTGCCATACGCAGTGTAAAATTCGTAATGTACGACGACACGGAGATGAGACGGATCGCGGTTTTGCGACGAATGAAGACGTGCGGTTCGACATTGCAAACGTGTCACCAACGAACGTTTAATAAATCAATTAGACGCGAAAGGAACATTCTTTCCGATTTTTTTTTTTTTTTTTTTTTATTTAAATTATTTCATTTTATCTTTTTGATTCTTTTTTATTTGTACTCTCATTAGAAGAATCTTAAATTCGAGGATTCTCGTTTAAAGATAGGCCATTTTTTTTTTTTTTTTTTTTTTATTGATATAGATGAGATACTCCGACGAATGAATGAACGACAGCTCATTGATTTCGAGTAGTAGAGCTGCGCATCGCAGGCCAGAGTCGCAATTTGGGGTGATCCTTCAATTAATTGATCGGGCAAGTTTGTGTGTTGTGTGTGCGTTTCCGCCGTGTGTATTTGTAAATCGCATCTCGTATCGGTGCGCAGAACGCCGAAAACATTGGAAAATCGGTGCAATCACCGTTATTAATCGATCACAGACACCCATTCTGTGTGGCACAGGGCAGCGTGACGATTCATTCATTTGTCCGTACACTCGCGCAATTCACGGTAGCTTTCGAACGAAAAATTACCCGGTGTATTAAGAAAGAAAAGAAAAAGGGAGCGAGGGAGAGCGATACTAATAATAATGATACTGCATTAATAATGAAGGTATATTATTGCCGATTATTATATTGTAACACACGAAGGACGATGATATTAATACAATACTATTTATAAACTGCGAGAGAGAGAGAGAGAGAGAGAAAGAGAGAGAGGACAGTAGAAAGTACCCGGCGAGGGGAGAAAGCGCGGCACGAGCGAGAGGGTTGAAGGAGAAGAGATTGGCTGGATGAAAGAGAGAGAGAGAGAGAGAGAGAGAGAGAGAGAGAGAGAGAGAGAGAGAGAGAAAGTGAGAAAGAAGCGGAAGTGAGGAATAAGTAGTTTGGCAGTAGGCTGATGGTAGAGACACGGCACGTCTAATATTAACGAACAAAAAAAAAATAATTAAAAAAGTAAAGTATAAAATATCATAAACGCGAAAAAGGTACAGTAGTGATTTACTATTGGCTGACACGTAGTGTGAATGCTGACATAGGAGAAGCATGCTGGCGAAGGGGAGCTTTTGTCGATTTTTCTGTGACGGGGTTGGATGAGATGGGACGGAATGGTACGTCGCGCAATTCGGGGAAAGAAGGAAGAGGGGGTGAGTTTTGGGAGCGCGTGCACGGGTTAAATCGATTTGTCCGAGATATGCGAGATATGGTAGAAAAAATAAAGACTGGCTTTTTTTCCGCGCTATTTTGCCCGTTACATTGATTATTAATCTCCGATTCGTTGATATAAACAGATTACGTTCGATATTTTTTCTTATTCTTATTTCTTGCACATACTCACGGCAATGTTTCTTTCCGTTCGGCTATCAACACTTGTCATTACTGTTGCGATTACTGTTGCGCAACGTTATCTTCCGTTACGTGCTGCGTTTTTTTATTCTTGGCGTAATATGACATTACGCGACGTTTACGTTTCTCATCTAAAAGTTCAGCGCAAGATGAGAATAGAAATGTACAGCCGGGATTTATTAGTAAACGAGTCAACAGGTTTGCGGAGAAGCGTACAGCGCGGATGGAGTCGAAAGATGAGGAATAAACATGAGAATGGCTGCCAGAGAGAGAGAGAGAGAGAGAGAACAAGAGAGCAAGATCGAGAGAACGAGAATTAGGAGAATGGGGACGAACTCTTGTGTGCGGGAGGATTAGGCGAGAGAGTGCGACAGGGCGAGAGAGAGGAATCTGATCGAGTGAGAGAGAAAAAGGACGAAGAGAGAATGCGGAGGAATGATTGTAGATTCGGAAAGTCACTTAGCCAGCAGACTGCTGTTCATAGTGCCCTGTTATAGTGGGTTCCCTAGGCAGAGTGGCAGAGACGCAGTTAAAAAAAAGAAAAAAAAAAGAAAAAAGGAAAGCTAGAATGGAAATGTGAAAATCAGGTCGGGAGGAAGAGAAAGGAACAAGTTAGGCGAGCTGGACGAGACGACGCAGTTTAGTCTTACTACAAAACACCCGAAATGTACCTGGAAGATACGACGATATACTCGATTGTCTTCGGAACATTCAAATGTAACAATTCGTATAATGACTCGAAGCCATAGAAATATGTCCTGACGATGAAATAGCGATGCAATTTATTTCGCGATTATATCTTTTTTGGTATATCATAAAAGCGTCATAAAAGCGGACCGTTGTGTGCAGTTCAATATCGCTGGATTCTCAGCGAGATTCTTCATAGCTGCTTCGAGTCTTTGCGGCGTAATTAGAACGACGTACAGAGACAAGAAGACATATGGGCTTTGCGAGCTCCCATAGAGACTCGTGGCGATCGTTTTTAAGATTCTCGTCCAATTTAAGTTCCGGGCATCCGTGGAGAACTTTAAAGCGTGAAGCGAACGGCGAAAGAGAGAAAGAGAAGCGAAGCAAAATGGAGAAAAAATTGTTCGAAAGAAACGAGGCACTCCGCCCTCTGCCCACGGGACCCTAATCTATTTTTCAGAATACGCTATTGTGATTATTACTATATTATATGATAACAATTTAAAAAACTAAAACGACAAAAATACCTTGTATCATTGTTTATTATACGAATTCCGATGATTATATTATTTATAATGTTAACAATCTATATTAACGATATAATTACCGCATTATACCATTATTATATTTAGTACTATTAGAGAGTGAGGCTGCTACGCTGTATTAATGAATTAAGTACTAAAAAATTAAGTGACTCTCATCCTCACCTTTTTTAGACTTTACATATAAATATATAAACACACGTAAAAGACTAAACGCACTTCTCACGTTACTGCGTTCGAATCAATGATTTACACGTTTCGTTTCGGACGTTCGATCGCCTTTCTTTCCTGGGCGCTACTCAATCGACGTTTCTGCTTTCGTTGAACCTATTTGCATTCGACGACTACGTTATTTTATATATCATAATAGGTATAGACTGTACCATGAAATATTAAGTAAAAATAAATTTGATTAGGTAATATTCCATTTTTTTCTATAGTAATCGTAAATATTCTACCCACAATAGCATGCATCCTTTCTTTTTTAATTTTTTCTGACGTTTCTTAGATGTGCGTAAACAAGGATCGATCTTTTCTGTCTTTCCATTATAGCCTTGTATTTTCAAACATCTTTATTTATTGAAATGTTTAATGATCACGTGCATTCAGATAATGAGTTTATTCATGTCACATAAAGACGATTTTTATTTCAAATAAATTAAAAATAATGTTTTTTATATAATAAAAGAAAAATTTCCGTAATAATTTTTGCTGTTATAAAAAACATGATATGATCATTAAATAAGATTAAAGTTAAAACTTCGAGAGATAAAATAAAACCTATTTTATCGTTTAGTGTAGGATAAGGTTCTAATAGGTTTCGATAAGGTTCTGATAAGGACAAAATACAATCATGATACGCATTACATTATACTTGTTTTCTCATCTTTATTTAATCGTAGCACATACTATTCCAAAAATTCATAAGTACGACGTAGATAAAAAAGTACAAATATTTACAAAATACTGTAAAAAAGAAATCGATTTGGAACGCTTAAGGATATGAACGTCATTTCAAATGAGCTTCCCGTACGCTGTTCACTTTGTCATCGTATATGACTAGACATATTGGACATAATAGGTAGAAACTTCACGAAACTCGCCGACACAGCGATCGGTGTGCCTTGTTGCTTTCTTTATGGCAACGATGGTCATTCATTAACATCTGAGCGAATGATATGAGCACATAGGATTTGGATAATTGATAATTGATCTTAACTTTATTCATAATTGCGGGCTAGAGATCGCTGTAACGTATATTCTTAGCGTAATTTATGTTACAAGCAGTGATGGGTCGTACTCAGATCGTATTCCATGGTTTAAAAATACTTCTACATTTAGATATAACTGTCCTCGTACTTTCCGCGTAACTTAATATCCTTTTTCATTCAAACGCGAATTTTGAATAAGATTTTTTTCTATTCGACAACAAATCATCGAATGATTTCGAATTCATATTATTGAATACTACGAATGCGAAAGTACTCTGAACATGTTTCAAATCCTCGCTAATTTTTCTAAACAGTTTTAATCCTGTCTGTTCTCTATCAATCGAGTCTTTTCTTGAATTAAATGTGAAAAGTACGCGATGGATTTCACATCAGTAAGTACGCTCGCCATCACTGATCACAAGGATATTTCTTGACACATATAGCGAACATTTAGGAAGCATTATAAAAGTCGCTCGTAAGAAACGCCACGACCTTGAGTGATTCGATACCTTGAAAGATTATTCATTTCGTGCTTTTACATATTCTTAATTAGAGCGCTCATGAATACATGATGATATTCTCACAGGTAAAGTGTCTTCGTGATTTGCTTCGCGCTTTTTTTCAGTATTATGAGAGTGCTTTAAATTAGAGAACAGTCGTTTTTATTATTGGCAGTGTTATACATTAGTGTTTCGTATATCTAATATGCGTATTATTAAATTCATGATCTTTTTGCTATAATACAGATAAATAAAAAAATCCTTTTGATTTTAAAGCATATTTCAAGTTATCGAACAAATTTGGTAATTAAAATTTCGATTATTATCAATAAAATTGCAAGGGTAAAATGATAAATTTTCAGATTTCTTCGACTAAAAATCACAAAAAATTAAGATTTATGTTAAAAAATATGAACTCAATAACTTGTAATGCAAGTTTATTTATAAACATAATTAATATAAATCTAAGAAAAAACGAACTTGTTTAATAATCTTAAATTTTCTATAAATTTTTGTATATAATAATAATAATCAGCGATGAGACTTTGAAGTTCCCATTTGTCATTTCTTAAATTTTCTTCTGCAAAAATTCTAGATTCAAGATACGAATCAACGACTTCTTTCTCCGACACGTTTTTAGATTTTTCAAAATCTTCAGAGTCATTTGAATGATCGTAATACTCCGATTCATGTTGAGAACGGAACACCTTTCTACCAAAATATGATACATCATATTTATATTAGCATGCATAAAGTCGAAGATTTATTTCGTAATTACTTCTCGAAAGAAACATCTAATTTTTCCGTAGAGAAATTTTCCGTAGAAATTTTCGAAAGAATTTTAAATGGGTTTCCAATAACAAAAAGATCAAAGCAACTTTATTGCATTAATCTGCTTCTTTTCTATGACGACATCGCCTGTCAGAAAAAAATTAAGTCTCCTCAATAATTCGCAGTAAAAACAGTTATCGCTATGCCTTATGCCGTATGAGTGTACCTGTAAAATTAATCACGGACTCCTGTGCATTATCCGCAAATTTATGCAAGTAAGTAAATCTCTTTCATTTTATTTCGAATTGATAGTGTAAATACTTAAAATAATATCCGGTTATATATTTTTATTATTATTTTTTTTATGTTCTTAAACAGTAGTGAATAATGTTATAATAGAGAAATTTTTTTTCGTAATGTTATCTAATTTACTAAAGTTGAACGCGAAACTATTGGACATAACATATATCATCAATAATTAATACTCGTTTATTGTTGTAGATACATAATGGAATAGCTGCAAAATTAATAGAAAGATGCTTCATTAATCTGAATGTTATGATCAAGCGGGTCTGGAGATTTTGAAAAATCCATGTCTGACGACAAATTAGAAGAAGAAACCAATGATTCGTACTTTAAATTTAGACTTTTTGCGGAAGAAAATTTAAGTAATGATAAGTGGGAGTTTCAAACAAAGACGAATCATTATTGTGTACGAAAAAAATATATAGAAAATTTATAAAGATATACGTAAATGAGTTCGTTTTTTCTTATATTTGTATTAATTACACATCTCTTTCCAAATAAACTTGCATGACAAGTCATTTAGTTTATATTTTTTAACACAAATCCTAAATTTTTTATGATTTTTAGTCAAAGAAATCTGCCATTTTAAAATCAAAAAGTTTTTTTTATATTTATCTCTATTAGCAAAAAGATTATAAATTTTTCAAGCAATTATGATAAAATGACGTTTTTCTTGGATTAAAAAATAATTAATATTTTTTAACGCATACTTTTCGATATTTATGATTTTAAACTGCTTCTGAATAGACGTACTTTTTAATTCATTTACAATCGAGTGAAAAAAAATTATGAATAATTTTCTCGCACTATAAAAAGAGGCGGGAATGGACTTCAATATGGTAACCATATATATGAAAAATGTGTATACCAAGGATTAATGAAAATGTTACTTTTGCACCTGTTAAAACTCATCTTGACAGAAATCGACATTGACTAATAAACATATTTTTCAACAATCGAAAACGAGGAGCTACGAGCCAAGCTGTAGAAGCTCATTTAATACTGTATTTAAAAACAATAATGTTCAAACGTTTAGATCAGCCTCACATAAATTTAAACGTAAATAAATACATAAATTAAGATAAAAGATAAGAGATGTCAAAAAATAAAACGCAGTCGCTCGCAGGTAAAATCAAAAAGAACCAGTATAAAAATCTATTTCGTATAGAAATCCGCAGTGAAACTACTGGACTGTAAAAAAGATAGTTATTGGCTTTCAAAATTATTCAAAAAAGTTGCATGAATGCATCTTATGCGTTCTTCTGTAAAATAAAAGGAATTTCTGGATGTAATTATGATCACAAAGAGAAAAGACAAAATATAAACGTGTGAGGTGTCAGATGTAATGACAAATAAGTCAATTATTTTTTACTTTTTTTTTGTTTCAAAATCCATAAGCGTTCTTATGTTCACATGTGAAGTTCTATCGAACTGCATTGCCAATCAACGAAACCGAACTAATGCAACTAATTAATTTTGCTCTATGCGCTCATTAATCCTCCGAAAATTATTAGAATCGATAAGTACTCGTAATACGTAAATCCAATGTGGAGTAAATTACAGTAATACGATTATCTCTAGTCACAAGTTTTTAACTGTTGTCTATCCCGCACGACTAAAAGCTGTTATTTTTCCTGGCAGTTCCTTTTTTTGTATCCTGCGAACACTTGGCTTATGAAGCATCAACGAAAGTCTTACATGAAATGGAAGAAGCAAACATGCGAACCATAATTGCTTCGCAAGTTCTCTTTTAAAGTCTGTTACAGTAAAATTAAATGCAAAAATAAGGACGACGTTAAAACTTACGTTAAAGTATAAACATTGATATTCGTTGTATAAATCAGATACGGAGTCGAATATATATATATATATATATATTCAGCACATTCTTCCCATACAGCACATTAATGTTGAATCAACATCTTAGAACGTTGAATTACAACATTGCGAATGTTGCGTCAATATCGCGTAGATTCAACATTGAAAAGACATTGCAGAAACGTCTCACATCTGTTGAATTTATGTCTTACATACATTGCGATTCAATATTGATTCAACATTTATTCAACATATATGCAATGTAGATTTTATATATATTATGTACATTTTATATTTTCCAAAAAATTAAATAAAATAAATGTGTAAGATCATTTTTTTAATTGTTGAAAAAAAATCTAAATTTAAAAAATAATATTAATTTTTATTATTTAAAATTAATTCTTTTACTTTCCCAAAATGTGCTTTCCTGTTTATATGTTTAAAAATATTAGATCCTTCAGTTAATTTTTTTCACAAAACTAAGCAAAATATCTTCAAAATACATTTTATTTACTTTCATTTTGGAGATTGTCTTCAAGGAATCATTTCATTAGACCATGGGTGAAGAATTTTATAATGCTGCGCCTTTTATCCTATTTTGTGTAATTTTTTAATGAGAAAGGCACCACCGCGGCCATCTGTTAGCGGTTTTGCGTATTGCTTCCGGATAAGTTTTTAGTGAAGAGTTTATTTCAAAAGTAATGTTAATTTCAAAGTAATAATTTATCCAATGTTGTTTCAATGTTGCAAAAACATTAACAATCAATATAGAAAAATCAATTTAGATTCGATGTTGAAAAAACATTCAATAATCAACATTGCAATATTTCTGCAATGTTTTTTCAACGTTCTGTGCTGTATGGGTTTTTTATTGGACCATCGCATCAAATACATAGATTGTTCGCGCTACTATCAAATCGTAGATCTCGAATGCAAAAATATCGTAAGCGATATTTTTATACTTCGCCTCTGATCCATCGATTCTAATTTCCGCGTGTAAAAATAGGTTTTTCAAGCGTCATTCTGTATGTTTTATCATTTTCTCACGTGCCAGCATCTAGCTATACGCGCCATGATCTTTCCATCTTTGATACCAATATATACGAAATTTTTCAATAAAAAGCCATTGGGAATTCGAATAATCATTAATGAAAATTAACACGATGCAAGCTAGTTTTCCACGCTTAAAAAAAAACAACTTACATGTATACCATATGTACAAGGCCGTCTTTTTCGTCGAATACGAGTGGTCGATTGCGTTCTTATCACACATAAATATATACGTTATAAATAATATACGTTATAAAAAGTTTCATTTTATGTCTTAGCGGTGTAGAAGTAAATAGGCGGAGATAAAATTTTTCCTTCGTCATTTGATATGGTCGTGATACTTTCTTAATATGCATGTCATTGCAGTACCGAGTCCGATCAACATTCAATCGAGACCGTTTATATAATTTCGAACGATCCGATTATTTCCGTTATCAGTTCTCGGCCTCGGTTCACCTAACAATTAACGTATCTTACGAATATTCGATGTGGTGATGATACCTATTATTATTATATCGATACTGTATACTAAGTATTGCATTAATAGCGTAATAACTTGTAATGGGCCCATACAGATTATTACTTAATCCGAAGATAGAGGACAGTCATTGGAGCGGAGATGCTATTCGAAATAAATATCATTTTCTTATCTTAGCTAGTGGACGCGACAAAATACTGTAATACGAATAATTATTGCGGAACCAATAGTTTTATCTCGTTCTGTCCTGATAATCTATAACAGGGAAGTAGTAGAGGAGATCGAGATATAATATTCGCACCATACGGAAATCGCACAATTTCGGAAAATGGCGTTCGCATAACGATAGAAAAATTCAAGATTACTCAAAACACGATATGATATAATCAAATCTCTGAAGCGAGATCTATATATAAAATATATCAAAATGCCTTGTACAATAAAGATGTTACTCACTCGATTATATGCAATGTAAACACGCACGATGTGAAATGTTGAGTTCCACGTAGTCTACACGGTTTGTGACGACATTATTGGGATACGCAATCCTCGCGCATTCAATGATTAATGAGCAAGCATTTTCCTTTTACAAAAGAGTAAAGTTCCCTATAATTCATTATGCGTATATAATCGATACGAAGCGTTTAACATGAAAGCCGATTACTTATTCTCGCACGAAACCGCGGTATTCACGGATCCCTCCTCCTACGGGAAGAATCACCACCGCGTGGTCGGCGCTCGTCAGCCTTACCTCTCGACATACAGCTCCGCACAATCATTACCCCTATTGCAGTATTTCCGATATTCAGAGCCTCGCAAAAGTAGGTCACATTAGCCTATAGGCAGCTGTCGACCACAATTTCGCCTATTTTCGACACGACCTCGTCAAAGGTCGGTCTCTCGCGTGGATCGTTCGCCCAGCACTGAGCTTGCAGCTCTTGAAGAGCCGGCGGTGCTGCCTTGTGCGGCTTCCACGTGAGCGTTTGCGTTTTGAGTTGAGCCAGCACAGAATCGTCGTGCAACTTGTTGAAAGGCAACTCGCCTTGGTGGAACATCTCCCAGACCAGGCACGAGAATGAATACACATCACTCTTAGTGGAGTACTCGTCCTCGTATACGGCCTCATAAGGCAGCCATCTCAGTGGAATCACCTGATTCCGATGTTTTGTGTACTCTTGCTGATATGGCTCTTTGGTCATGCATGGTAGCGAAATTTTGATCGTCAGGTTGCTGGCAATCAAACAATTACGCGCGGCTATGTCCTTATGGACCAGTCGGTTATCGGCTAAGTGTTTTAGGCCCTTCGCAGCCTGGTTCGATAGTGACAATATTTGTGCCACTGATAGCTGAGGTGCACGCGGTGGTTTTGATTCGTGCGATGGGCTAGGATTGTTATCCTTTCGTGAAGCAATCAAAAACTGTTTCAAGTCGCCCCAGTCGGTGTATTCTAGAATCATATAATCAGGCTCCTCCTCTCGACACAGACCAATCAACTTAACGACGTTCTCGTGGTTAAGTTTATGGACAAGATCCAGATGTCGTTTAAATTCCTGAAGAGCAGTCTCGTCTTTCGTGTTTGTCAGACTTTTGACCATGACCAAAGATTCCTTGTCGCCATCAACTTGATATTTTGTAGAATAAATCTCACCAAATTCACCCCGACCAAGAGGTTTCAATTCCTTTAGGTTGCTTCGTGAAACGGCAATTTTGTCATAATTCGACTTGGATTTCTTAGATTGATTGCTACTCTGGCTGTGAGCTGTATCCGCGCCGTCACTCTTGTTATGGGAATCGCGGTTTTCCTTTTTCTTATTTGTTGAATTCACTTTATTCCCAGTTTCTTTCAATTCTGTTTGTTCCTCTTGTATTTCGCCGTTTTCTATTTTTTCTAGAATTCATAGATGTACACATTAATTTAGATATATGTATATTATTTTATTAAATTATTACATACATTAATATTGCCAATATACCTTCTGTTTGTTCCTGTAGATATTGTTGCTTCCTACGGCGACGACGATAACGACAATATAACATGAGACCAATGACGAGCACCATATATCCTGCAGCTGTACTGAGAGTGATCGTTACAGTCTTAGTCATCATCGTTCCATCATCAGTAGCCTCTAGATCCATATCGGCTCTGTAATTATCTCCAGCTGAAATAATAATTATTCTATTATCATAAAATGATCGCATTAATTTCTAATTAATTTAAAATAATTATTTCAAGAAATTATAGACAATAACGTAATAGTTTATAAAATAATGTACCTTTTACATTTAATTGAACTTCCTCTCGCTTTAGACCACCGCTATTGCCAGCAGTACATCCGTATTTCCCTTCGTCACTAAGATACACCTCTTTAATGTACAAACTTCCATTACTTAATACTTCGAATCGAGGATTATCTAGGTTGTTCATGCGAGAATCTTTATCCCATTGAATAGTCGGCTTAGGATCACCCTCAGCGGCACAGTGTAACATTACTGGATATCCTTCAATCGCCTCCGTTGGATTTTGCGGTTGTACCGTGAATTTCGGCGCAACTATGAAAAATAATCGAGCACATTAATTATTACATACAATTAAATTAATTGATTTATTATATTAAATTAAAATCTGTTGTACATTTAACATTTACAAGCATCGATACGTACTAACTACATCAATGCTAATTGTGTGATTGATAGATCCCTGAGCGTTGCTGGCGACACAAGTGTATCGACCCTTATCCTCCTCTAATACGCCGTTGAAGTGTAGAGTGCCGTTAATATCCTGAACGTGTTTGGGGAATTCCTCGTCCTCGCCCTCTTTGACCCATTTCACCGTGGGATTCGTGGCACCCTGGGCCTTACATGATACCTTCGCCGTGGAGCCAAGCTCCAGGCGTTTATTGACAGGCTGTGGCGAGAATTTGAGCTTCTCTTCAACCGTGAGGACGGCTGGGTCCGAAAACAGAGACGGAAAACCCGTGGTAAATACTTGACACATGTAGTGCCCTTTGTCAGACAGGTCAACGCTCTTGAAGTGCAGCGTAACATTGCCGTGATTATCGGTCACGCGGTATCTTGTCGGACCGCCCGATTCTCTCAGCTGTGTCCCGTCCTTCAACCAGTGCACGTGTGTGACTGGCGGTTCCATACCGGAATACGAACAAGTCAGCGTCACGGAATCACCTTCCATCACGCTGAGTGAATCTGGAGAGCTTATTATACTTGGCGGGGCTAAAAATTAAAATGACAGAATATTTCTAATTTTTCTGAATCATTACGCGATAAGAATTTTAGTTAAATTAATCGTATTCATAAAAAAACATCAATTACGCTTATAATTTTCGGGAAAATTGTGTACTTACTTGATATAACTATTTGGACGGATATATCCGTTTCACCGGCGATATTCTCGGCTACGCAAGTGTAATTGCCGTCATCCTCGCCCATTCGTGCCCTCGCGATGATGAGCGTGTTGTCTTGAACGCGCACGGGACCGGTATCGCTTATAATATGTCCCGTGGGATCTCTCCAATAAACCTTAGGCGGAGGAAGCCCTAAGGGCTCTAGGCAACTTATTTGGAACTCTTGATCCTCGCCGACAATCGCCAGCTGAGTTGGACGTTTCGGTTCGAAGGCAGCCATTGAAAAGTTGAGCAAATCTGCAAGTTACATTTATGTCTGAAACTCCATTTATCTTTTCAAGAAGGACAATAAGTTTACTTCAAAATATGAATAATTACTGTTTTATACTATTTATCAATTTGTAAAGCAATACTATTCGAATAGATTAATATTATATAATAACTTATAATATTTAAAACTTTTATGATTTATATATATTTTCAATTCTATTATTAATTCTATTGTCTGTTGTTATTTAATTTCATTGTCTTCTTATATTATTTGATTATATCTCTTGTCTACTATTTTTAATTTTATCATCGGGCTGTCGAAAAATCCACTGGTGCTTACAGGCGATTTGTAATTCAACCGTGTAACTGACTGTGGTCTCGTCCCTTGTTCCATGGCATGAGTAGAATCCCTGGTCTCTTTGATCGGCGGCGTGTATCAAGAGAGTACCGTTTTCGAGGATCGTCCGCTCTTCGTCGGATTCCAGCGGACCGATTTCCTTGAAGAACCACTGCACTTCGTCGGCGTCTTCGAAGACGCAGTGCAAAGCGGCCGGTTCGCCGCGCTTAGCGATCAGATTTCTCGGAACGACTTTAATCGTCGCAGTTTCATTTCCGGAAACGATTAACGGGTAGCCCTCGGCCATCGGTGAAGATCCTGCCTCATTCTTGGCCATACAGGTGTACATACCGCTGTCCTCGGGGACCGCTCTGTGTATGTGCAGTTTCTTTTTCTTGATCTCGATGCGATCGCTTCGCGCCACACTCACTGTGTTCCTGTAAAACGAATAGCCGATCCTCGAATCATCTTTGCGAGACATACAGATTATCTTACAAACATGCAATCAAATTTTATGTTATATTTTAAGCTAATTACATCACTGTCTCAGTGATGTATTCAGGCAGAGACTTATCCAACAAATTAAGTCTTCGTCTTTGTATGATTTTAGCGTTCGATTCTTGCAACGTGTTCTCTCTAAATAGGAATCAGTGTATTATTTACTGATTTGCTATACTTATAACTGTGATTATTAATGAGTATCACTGTTTCTTAGCGATTTTGATTAAGAGGGGAGTACTTTCACTAATTAGAATCAGTATATTATCATTGAAAGACAGTGCATATATTAATATATATAGATTGATAGTTATAAGTATAGCACTGAAATCAGTGAAATTTTACTGATTTCGATTTAGAGAGTTCATTTTTCTTTTTGTTCTTTAAAATATTTTCTACGAAAGACTAGTAAACGACCTCGCACGATAACTTCGTTCTCGCTCCTAATTCAAAAATAGCGACAGACATGATGATTCGAAAATATATAAGGGAAAGTTTTTCCGACGCGTGATATTTTCAACGCGTGGCACAACTGACATCATTAAATTCCGCACGATGCACGACGTGTTCCGCGAGATACGGGCGTCACGGCTTTACGACGAGGGGGATGACTCAAGGTGATGGCGGAGGTGAAACTCTCAATGGCGCACGCCGAAGTGAGGGAGTGTCACTTCATAATTCATCGGGCCGGTCCTGTAAACGTCGGGTGTCAGTTACGTTAGGAACTTAGTTCGCTCCCTTCATTTCGGTCGTGCATCCCGCTTAGCTTTTCCGATATTAGTTGCCCTCTCCTCGCGCCGGTTATCGCGCGAGACGCTCAGGTAAATGGACAAAGTTAGAACAGATGAAGCAACCAACTTGAACCACTCGTATTTCATGTCGCCGGAACCGTCGACGTGACATCGAAGCTCGACTTCGCTGTCCACGCGGATCGCAGATTTCGGTTGCTGCAACTGCACTCTCGCTTCGCTGATCCCTGAAACAGAAATCGATGGTGCCCTATGACATAATGATCGGTTATTAACGAGGATTTGCGGTGTATTTACGATGCGTTATATTGTTACGCGAGCATAGGCAAGAAAGCAAAACGAATATTTAATAGAATTTCGGATTACGTTATGTGCTTATTATTGTTAACAAAATATTAGAGAAAATGTTGCATCGGGATAATACTTATTTCCGTTCCTCTAATAACTGTGTGTGTCGATTATTATTAATGACAAGCATGCAAGTTGTCATTCGCATGGTATGCCGCGGATACGCGTCTCGTAAACTCTATACCGCATTTACGATGCATTACATGGATACGACGGCAAGAAAGAACGAAAGTAAGAAAACCGTGAGCTATTAAGTGTCACGAATATTAGACGCGGCGAATTCGACGACGCTAATAACTTCGAGATTATACGCGATATTGCAAGCGGCGAAGCGAGTGCGCGTAATTACGCGCGGTGCCAATTTTTTCCATCGACACTCCGTCCCCTCGACGAGATTCCTCCGTGCTACGCAGATCGGCAAAGAAAAAATCGGAGTGCAGCGACGTCGAACGAGAGAAGAGATGAACGAGACAAACGACCTCCGTTTCCAATTTCTTCACGTTCGACGCCGTCCGTCGTTGAGGGCGCCCGGAGGAAGGGCGCGTCGACGCCGAGAACAGCGGCGAATAACCGCGCGCGAATATCGGCGGCAGACCGGCTGGAATAGAATGTGAAAGAAGCGCTCGCGCGGACAGGACAATAGGAGGGAAAGCAATTCTCCGTAGAGATAGAAGAAGTCGAAAGAAGCGAGAAGCGGGATGACGAAGGGGAAGAAGGTGGAGAGAATGCTCGGTTCCTGAGAATGTCAGATCGATTCCTCCCATCGCCGCTCTCTCCGTTTTTGTGCCCGCTCGAGAATCAAACCCACTGTCGGTCTTGTCTGAAAATGAGAGCGCTCGCGGGACTCCACTCGACGAATTTAATCGAGTCAAATAAAACGCCGACTTAAGAGGGAGGACGCGTTCCATTCCGCTTATCCTTCGTTTCCGCGGCTATTCGCCGCGACGAACACGTCGCGAGCGAGCTCGTCAAAGCCTGGGGCCCGTACGAAGGACGCGTCTCCATGTATTATTCGTAAGGGACTGACAGAACTCGAAGGAGGAGCCTCGAAGGGTCTCGGCCGGCTGCCCTTCACGTCGGATACTCGTCCATTTTTTTCCCAACTTATCTGGACTTTGCGGCAGGAGTTGTCTGAGGTTTCAGTGTCCGAGGATGCGGCGAACCCGTATCGATTCGACAAAAACATTTAATCTGTCGATACTCGCCGTATCATGGCGGCATTGTTTATTATACGCAAAACGAAAGTTTGCGTAATTTTTAACAATAGAAAGTCAACACAAAGAAACAATAATATTAACAACAATGAATTATAGTAAAATATAATACATTTGATGATACTATTCCGATTGTTTGTAGATGAATAATTGTCGATAAATCTTGGCAAGCTTTCTTAATGAAGAAAACCAAAGTCAATTCCCGTTTAACTATGCGGCGGGTAAATAACGTCGGTTAAACGAAGGCGAGAAGGCGCATCGTAACTCACAGGGCAACAGTTACCGAAGACCGTGTGGACGATAAGGCTTCGTTCATTAATTTGATTCGTTAGTCCATGCCATGAAATTGATCGGCCGCGCCGGAACCCTCGACGGATAAAATGAAACGTAATTACGCGCGCCTGGGGCCTCGTTAAAAAATACGCCAATAGTTGAAAGAAAAACGCGCGTCGTTAGCGCGCGGGGGAATTATATTCGAATGAACGTCGCAAATTGCGTGCACGTTACGCACAACCGGAACGGCTGGGTGTCTGTAAGCTCGCGATAATTTACTCGTTCCCGCGAATGTAACGATTCGCACTTCTACAAAAGCGCACGAATAATTTATTACTACACGGCGGTTGGATCGTCGGCCGAGTCGCAACAACGGCTTTTGATGTACGTCTCAATTAACGGACATCAATTCATAAAATAAAATCCTAATTGCAATCAAAGAATCTGATTTCATACATTTGTCTAAAAATGCAAAATTACGATCCGCGTTTTTAAAACTTGCTTGGTTCCAATCAAATGACAATATAATATTTTCAAATCAAATGAGTAAAAAAGCATCAAATACGAAGCTAAATCTTGATGCCTAAATATATTTCTATGTAAATTTTAAATACATTTTTGCAGTCTTCAAACTGCGCGTTGAATACAGTCGATCTTGAAATGCTTAATATTTTTAAATATTCGTTTTTGCAGCACACACACACACACGCGCGCGCGCGCGCGCACACAATGCTTACACACACAAGGATGTATGTGTCACATTTTAAAACATTACCAAAAATAAAAATTTCATAGATTGTTCTATTATTAAGTCTAAGTAAGTATTTGTGTAAAATTTAAGTACAATTCTCTTATTGGTTTAAAAGTTAGTTGATTGTTTTATTTAAATTGATTTTTATATAAAATCATGTTTATACTTATTTGAGTATAACTTATTTGCAAATTTGAGGAAATAGTATTATAAATTAAATCAAATTTTTTACATATACTAAAAAATTTTAATACATGTTCGTGCAAAAATTCATTTAGATCCACTTGCTCGTTTAAAAATTATTTATCTAAAACTACAACAAAATATGATCGCTGCATAAGCGATTATAAATAAAATTACTTGTTCTTTTTTTTGCAGTTGATATAATTATGACAAAATTTTTTGTCTTTTTTGTCATTTTTGATCGTTTAAACTTTAATAAACTTTTAGCTGATATTATACAGTCAAAACACTTTAAGTTATAATATCTATCCTTTCGATTGATCTCTTCAATTATAACTGCGTAACAAATTTAAAACATTTTTCTGCTCTGAAACGGAATTAAATAATTTCGATTAACAAGTAAAGCTAGAATCTGCGAAATATCTCGTTTTGCAATCGGCACGAGTGTATGTTGGCCATCCGTGAAACGGAAACGACTGCACTCTCGAGTTTCCCGAGGCGGCATTATTAACACCTCAGTTGGTTCGATCTTTTTACCTCTACCTACGAAGCGAACTCCCGTCGTCGGCACTTTTTTCTTGCATCGCGTCTCTCTCCTCTCTCGCTTTCGTTGGCAGCCGACGGCAGACTGCAGACTCGGCGGCGCATCGAGAGAGAGATGCTTCATCAACGAATGGTGCACGTGAACGCGATTACTTCGAAAATGAATCCTCAACGCGAACTACGTAATAACCTTCCTCAAGTTGATGTGGCGTGTACGTATTGCATCATTGCACGAATGTATTGCAAACAATTATCTTTTCGCCGTTGTGTCTGGCATACGCTATCCTTTGTAATAAATCTAATGCACAGGATACATTCTGCATAAATTGATTAAATGCAAATGATAAAAAAGGATTGATTTAGCGATCGATGAAATCAATTGAATTTATTGCTTTGTAGCGACTGTCGAGAACGAGATGCGTTTTCAATGTCACTGTTCGTGGGAGTGAACTTTGAAATCGTCACGTGTTCACGTGACAGTCCCTCTTCGCTTCCGGAGTTTGAACATTGATCGACCTACCACTCCACGGACCGTCTGGCTCGAATTGTTGCGCGAAATTAGTGGTGAAAATTTCCGCGAGCGATTCGCAGTCGGACCCCGGCACTCGACGAATCCGGGATGAAACGAGAGGCGGAATCGTTTGATTGTTATTTCTTCTTCCTTTCTCTCTCTTCCTTCCATTCCGCCCCCTACCATCCGTGACGCGTGCTCGTTGGTGAACAGACGAGCAGTTTAAAGGGCTTGCGTCGAAAACGCGCTCCTCCACCATTAAGTCCATTAAAAAGCATTAATCTCGAGGAGTTATCATCGAGGAAGCGGATTTAAAGGGTGCTGACAATTTGGTGCAAAGCTACGACAAAGAGGCTCAGATATAAGATGCGCAGTGTAGTCGCAAAACAAGAAAGAAAAAGAGACGCAAAGAGAAATCTCTGGATTCTGGGAAGGAAATTGAAGGTTGGAGAACTCGTTCGCAATGACGAAAGTCTCTCTCGCTTTACCTTTCGTAGGTCCAGATGAGATTTTACCAGGGCACTCGAGCCATTTTTCCCCACTCATTGCAAAACCGTCTCTTTCTCTCTGCTTCTCTCCGCCATTATTTTCCCCTTTCTCCCTTTCGATTTCTGCACCCCTTTCCCGCTTTGTTTCCCTCCTGCCGGCGTGCTCTTCGCTCCGTCTCTTTCCGCCTCTCAATGCTCCACTCCGCATCTAGGCGACTCGTGTTTAAATGCACAAACGAAGCGACAGATCAAAGCAACCGCCGGCAGGGCACACACAGCGCAAGAGTGGGTAAAACGGGAGAGAAAGGGAGAGACGAAGGACGAAGGGAGTAGGCAACATTTATTATTATCATCGTACGCGCCCATGTGGCCCTTCCTCATCGTCGTTCCTTCAACATCTCGCACAGTCGAGATTAACTTTCGTGCAAACAGAGCCGTCGTCACTATCGGAGTGCACGCACGCGTCGCGGCACACGTGCTACGTCACGGAGTCGACCGTGGTATCTTCGCCGGTTCACGATCTTTTCTGATCACCTGCGCATGAAGTTCGCAGGCAGAGTTTTTCATTTCAATTCGATCGAGATTTCGAATATCTATACGACACGCATGATATTAACACGCTTGTGTTAATCTCACGAATTCAGGCAAAGTGCTCGAATGAATTCACGAATTTTATCACTGAAAATGACCCTAATAATCTAAATCAAAATAGAGAAAGAAAATAATAAGCATTTTTGGCTGTAGAAAGTTGTACATTTTGAAAAATTGTTTCTTTGCGGACTATATGTGATCTTCTTTTTCTCTTTTCAGGCGCGTAAATAAATGCCTGTTATTTCTCTCTGTCTCTCGTTATTTGTTACGTGGGCAACCTTGGAGGCCGACCCTGCTATCTTCGACGGCTCTTCCGACCGGCTGCTCGCAACGTAGATTGGGATTTTAATTGCCCCCGTCGACAAGAATTTTGAAGCGGCACTCGAGCATCGATTGCCTCGCGGAATGCATACATTATAATAACGTTTCAGACGTTAGTTACGAGTATTGAATATTCAGTAGGACAAACTTAAGAGACTTCTCTTGCAATTCACGTGAACTGGATCAAGATCATATCTTGGCCTTTTTGAAGATACAAATATATCATGCAGGAGCGATTTGTCGGTCTAAACGAAACTGACAGTTAAACGCACTACGCCCACCATATGGACAGACTCTAATAAGTCGCATCGCGGTAAGGGGTATAGCTTTTTTTTTTTAAAGGCGATCATCGACGAAACGAGAACACGTCGACAGATGCGTGTCATCCTCTGGGAGTCGCGCGCGGCGCAACGCGGACCACCCAGATGTCCGGATCGGTTTATCATCAGACATAACAGTGAATAACGCGCGTCCGCACATTAAACCTTCTGTTAAACACACGCGTGTCCAGATCCAGACGAGTCGTAATCGTATCCCGTTTAATATCAAATAGATTTAAATCAGAAAAAGAAATCTTCATTAATCAAAACTTTCCCTCGTCGTTCAAACAACAAGTACAGTACTCTCGTTTCGTGTCAAGAAAGATGACAAATTGCGCGGTCGTGCACTCATTCTTTGAAAAATCGTCATAACATTGGAGTTTATCAGTTAATGAGTTAATGAAGTACTGAATGGAAGCTATTAGGAGCTAGGGCTCAGGCGAGAAAGTATCGTTCGGAAGTTCAGGAGTACAAAAAGAAAAAGAAAGGAGTGCTGCGTGAGCAGCACGGAAAAAGGGGAATAAAGGACGCAAGGTGTGCTCCGCGTTCGGGAAGAACTTGTTGATGAGATTCACGAAATCGATACGACTTAAATGCGAATCTTTCGATAGGACTATTGAAATACCAGCTGCTTCCACGAAAGCGTTTCGGGAAATATGTGCTGCTGTAAGATCTCGTCTCCTTATTAAAGTTTTAATATCGATGCAAAAACGAGCTATCGAACTTTGAGGATAGCCGGTAAAAAAACGTATGGTACTTTTCCGTTATTTCGCGATTATCGATAAACATTAAAAAGTGTAAAACTCTGAGAAAGAAACTTTTTCTTTAATGAACTTTTAATTGAATAAATGATTCAAGTGTTCATTTCGTAGCAAAGACACATGTTAGCCCAACGAATTTTTCTCAATAAAAAAAAGATGAAGAAGCGACGCTATCCATGGCTGTGTTCCGATATTCACTGCACAGTATTAAAAATTTATAGTACACGTGACGTGCACTGTAGATTTTCAATACTGGCAGTGAATATCAGAACATAGCCCATGTCGCTACATTTCTTTTAATAAAATATGTTATATAAATTATTTCTGTTTACAACATGTTTAACCTAGCGTTATACATGAAAATGTGTAGCATGACTATTGAGATAAATTTTATTAAATCCTAGCTAGAAGCTTAATGTTGATCTTGATTCAATTTACTCATCATCTTTTTCTAACACTAAGTATTAGAAAAAGATAAAGAGTAAGTTGAACTGAAATTAAAGTTAATCTACGTTAATGGGAAATGGGTCATAAGATACGTAACATAAAATTTTTAGAATATTTTAAATGAAATTTTATCTTTAGACCAAATTATATCAATAAAATCAGTGTGATTCGAAATTTTAAAACTTTTTTATTACAAGAGCACAATTGTGAAAATAATATCTGCAATATAGAATATAGGATTTATTATATCGTACCTAGTTAATATCAAGTGTATGTTCAAATTTTTTTTTTTAAATTTGAAATTTCTCAGTTTTTTCTACTTGCGATTTTCAATAGTTTACTGTAACTTGGAAAATCGCAAATATTTCGCAAAAAAGAAAAAAATATTCTTATAAAAGAATAACACGATATGTAAACGCAATTATCGAGAATGATATTTATTTTATAAAATCATAAATAAAATAAAATCTTTTGATAATCGACATTCATACACAACGATGTGAAACATTTTCATATTTTGCAGTAATTTGTTGATATCGGACAGTTCTCCACGTATATTTTGGTATTTATTACCGCATCATTCATTATCGATGCCATTACTCTAATATTCATAATTACGAGTCTCGAGTGGTCGCGCAATTGTTCGCGACAACGTTGGACATTCGTTTTATCTCGATTTATCTCGTTTATCGTTTGGTTAATTTAGCTAATATTATGTTCCACAAATAACTCACATCTCTGTTCCAACAAAAGAGATTGAGACAAAAGACGGATCCTCGAACAGGACGTTGAGACGGTAGTCCGGTGAAAGGTATTCAAAACGATTTATATCCCGGTCTGCTTTTCTCAATCTGTCGTTTCTCTCTCAAAGGCGTTTACCTTGTAAACGCAACGCCCGGGAGAAAACGGGTCTTCCAAACAGAACGGGACTTGAAAGAAGGCCGCCGAAAAGGATGTAACGGGTGGCAGGAAAAATGGTGTGCTTTCATTCCCTTTTTGACAAGTTTTCTCAAACATAGCGACAACGGAACTTTTCGAAGTGGAGGAATTTGCAAGATGTCGCTAAGCGAAAAGCCAAGTTCGAGAGTACAAAAGGGAAGTATATAAATTACTTTTACATTTTTTAATGTTGTGAAAATGCGTTAAGAATACATTAGATTATTTTATATCGAAGTAAAATGCGTTTTAAGCAAAAGATATTCATCGAAAGAAATTGAATCATTATACATCAATCAAGATTCTGAAAATCGATTCTACAAGTTAATGAATAGCTCTCGCAAGAAATACTTTCATGATAATAGATCAAGAAATAATGAGCGCAAGAAAATATAATAAATATTTGACATTAATTATATTACTTTCATTAATAATGTAACAGATCTTCATTTTAAGTTTTTAGAATGATAATTCTTTAACGAGAATGTTTTAATGATTTAGCTTTTGCAAGATGAGAAAAAATTCCTGCAATCATCCACACAGACTTTCTAGGCATCATAAACATGACATCTGGGATAAAGGTGAGTTCTTCAATCTAATGCCAGCTACGAAAGAAACGAAGGAAGAGAAAATTTATGACAAGGGAAATATGATAGATTGTAAGTGAAAGATACTTTAAGTGACGAAGGATTTCGAAGAAATATAAAATATTCTTCTTTCAAGAAACATTAACATCTGCTTCACACAGATTTGAAATTGAATGCACTATTAAACTCGACATCAAATCTACCACGTCATTCCTTCATTTACCAGACTGTTGAGAGAATTATTGAGATTTTTTTTCAAAATATAATGGAAACCAAATTGCGATAGTTAAATATTATTTTAAAGTAGAAATATATTTATCTTTTCATATGTTCTGATATTTTTCAATTTGAAATTTATTTAAAAAAAAAATTTAATCGATCTTTCGTACTGTTTGTGAAATATTGAAATACATTCAATATTAAAGTACCAACATACTAAATTATAAGCGTACAGGGCTCTCGTGTACAAGAGCGTCATTTAATTTTGCACGTTCAGCACACATTTAATTACCAGAAAAATCGTCTTTTAATTACGCCGGTTCGTTGCCCGAAAGCCATTAAAGCATAATGCTCCCTTATCAAAGGTTCGGTATGTGCGTCTTGTTCCTACCTGTAACGGCCTCGTCAAGGCTTTTCCCCCTTTAATTTGAAACCCTGACGACTTCAAAAAGATGCGGAAGCTCGGCGGATCGTTTTTCCCTTTCGCATATACTTTAAACCAATCGATTACATTGTAAACAGAATTCCTTGAGGTGACAAACTTTCTCAGGATCAAATGTGGATGTTAATATTGAGTTTGTACCTTGTACTCAGATAAAAACCGTCTTTAAATATTGCGTATCTGATTGCTAAATTTATAAAACGCGAATATAGTCTATAGCAATTGAACGTTAATCTTTAGAAAATAAATTTTCATTCTTTGTGAGAAATTGCTCGAATGATACGCTGTTAGCTGTTAAAAGAAGCATACAAGTTAGAAATATCTTTCTATATGTGATTTAGGCTTCACCCCCTTGTAACTGCGGCGTGTAAGAACGGGCACGAGAGACGCGTGTTTCCACGAGTGAGCTATTTATTCTGGACGAACAAACAAACCGCGGTTTTCTCTCAACAGCCTCTCGTCGAAGGAGACGAAAAGCGACGAGAGAAACGCGCGCACGCCCGCACCCGGGTCTAGCCTTGTTGAATTATTAGTGGATTATGTCGTGCCGAGAATGCCTCTTTGTCCTTTTTTTTTTTCGCTAACAGCAGACATTAGCCTCGCCTCGCTTACGGCGAAAAGGAGGACCGGAATCCAGGGGTAAGTGAGACAGAGAAACCAAGGGCAAAAAAAAGAGGTGAAAAGCGTGACAAGCTAATTCGTCGCCAAGAAACATCGTCGGCAAACGGCGAATGTAATACGATATGACAGATAGATGGGTAGGTAGGTAGGTAGGATACAATAGAATGACGCGAGTACGAATGTTGGATATAAAAGGATTCAGTTATTTTAACTACCACCGGTCCTGAGGGGAGGCAAGCGAAACTGGTAACACGATTGACTGCTAATGCGGCGCGTAGGATTTGTTTCTAAATTGTACACTCCAAGTAAAAATTCAAGTATATAATGTAGACTAAATTAGAAAAAGGTAGACTGAACGAGAAGGTGAGAAAACAGAGATAAGAAAAGAATATATAGAATAGACAGAGAATATTTGGACGTTAGTAGTTGTGGCAATAAGAGACAGACAGCTCATGTCTGCACAAGAGCAAGAAGAAGATGGCAAAATCCATGCGTTGAAAGAGAGAGAGAAAAGGGTGGGAGAGAGAGAGAGAGAGAGAGAGAGAGAGAGAGAGAGAGAGAGAGAGAGAGAGAGAGAGAGAGAGAGAGAGAGAGAGAGAGAGAGAGAGAGAGANAGAGAGAGAGAGAGAGAGAGAGAGAGAGAGAGAGAGAGAGAGAGAGAGAGAGAGAGAGAGAGAGAGAGAGAGAGAGAGAGAGAGAGAGAGAGGAGGCAGAGTATATACGTACGTGCGTGGCAGAAGGAGAAACAAGCAAGAGAGAGTGAGAGAATGAGAAAGATGCAGGGTAGCTCCGTTCGGGGGTCGGTCGTTGCTATGGGGATAGGCGGTGAGGGGTATGGTGAGACTAGAGAGGAAAGGGTCGGTCGATGCAAACGCACCATAAAGTTTTATGGCTCTCCAGAACTGTACCTATCCAGCTTGCGCCCTCGTCTGTCGAGTTGAGGTTCTCTCTCGACGCAGGAAGCTACAAACAGCCTCGATATAATATTCTCCTTTTTTTTAATCTGTTTAATAAAGGGCGAACAGATAATCATTAATTTTGTAGTCGAAATATACGCGCTAGGTACATTCCGATTATAAAATTAATGATTATCTTGTGATAAATCGATAATTGAATGTCGGGAGCAAAGCGAAAAGTCAAACGAATAATAATTTATCAAAGAATAAAATTCTTTGATGAATTTCTTCAATCAGATGCAGAATCAAGAAACATTTCCAGTCGTATTACTATTTGAAAACTTTTACAATCTGCTATTTTTTCCTTATCTCTTGCATCAACATAGCAGAGTCATAGAAGGATAATTATCAATGCTTCAAAGAGTTGATGTCAAAGAGGATATGAAAAACACAATACTCTATCGAATATTCATTCTCATTTATTTTTGAGTAGTCTTTCTGTGAAAAAAATATGAGTAACTACAGTTGATCTTTTTTTTTTGAAATCTGAAACTACTGCTTTTATAGTTAATAAAAAACTCAGATATGTCAGATCAGAAATAGTTAGGAGCTAATGAGATCACTCATTCACACGATTCGCTCGCAATATTCCCGTTTCATACGATTACAGGATAGAGAAGAAGATATTATAATAATGAATATCGAAACGAACGCAAAGCAATTATCTAAAAAAGATTTTTGATCCCATCTCGAGGGGAGTAGGCGCGAAAGAAATATAGGGGCACGGAATAACAATTAGGGAAGAGGTAATCACTGCGAGAGAGATAATCACCGGCAATTACTTGCGCGCGAGGCGATTTTCTCACGCGAAAAAGAAAATACACGAAAGTCTGAATAATCTCGTTAACTGAGAAAATCTAGTTTTCGTTTATAGAGCTCTACAGCAGAAACGGAATGTGGTATTAATCTCGCTAATGAAGAAAGAGATTAAAGCTACGCTGTTTCTTACGAGTTAATTCCAGGAAGAATTTAATTTTTTTTCCTTTCTTAGTTCATGTATTGTAATTATAATTGTATATTGTAATTACAACGTCTCAGATTTCAGAAGTGGATGTATGTGGCGCAAGAGAGAGTGCGATCGAGATTGTACGCGCTGTCAAGCTCGCGCGGATCACGTTTCAGAATGAGATCTCCACACTACTCGCTTTGCCTTCCCGCGGCCACCGTAAGATTGTATGCGCGTATTTGCAAATGTTTGAAATGCTTGCGAATGCGTGGAAATATGTATCTATCTTTGACTTGCGCGCCAACTGAACAAATCGACCGAGGCACTATTCGCGCACGTTCGCGTATTCTACGTAGCTCTTTTCGGAAAGCAAGCATGATACGATAGCGGTGAAAAGGGAGATTACGAGGAAAATAATGAGTGGCGACACGCGATATTTTTTTAGGATGATCTAATTCCTGATTCAAGCGACGAATGGTACAAAGAGCACGCATTCTGAATTATCTAATTTATCGTTAGGTGGATGGAGACGACGTGACAATCGTGGGGAGGACTCGAGTATATTGCGAACGTGTCCCGAGTGCCAATCCTTAAAAAACGCCCTTTACGCGCCACTACATAGAATATAAAAACCAAGGTTGAGGCAAACTCGACGCGAGCGGGAGAGCACGGTAATTATTTTCGAACCTACCGTTAACCCTACCCCTCGGCCAAAGTAGGGCGAATAGTCTGTATTCGGAAGTCAAGGGTTGTCTCTCTGGATAATACTTGAACTTTATTAGAGGATACGCGCGCGAACAACCACGTATCGCGCGGATTTGCGAAGTGCCTCGTTGCCCTTTCGCTGCGCGCTTGAAAACTAGCCCCGATATACATTTCTGATTAATTAGGATAAAGTACGACGGACAATAAAATAGCAGACTATAGTAATAATAATTTTTGCAATGCACGAAAAGAGAACAAGGAAAATATTGTCTGGAAAAAAGAGAATTTAATTCCTGTTATTCCTGTTATTCAAAAATTCCAATGTTGCTGATAGCTAGATGTATTATTGTTAATTAATTTAATTATTATTAAATTAAATATTAAATTTTAAAATTAAAAATTAAATTTCAAAATGTATGGGGCATTCTGTAAAATTTTTATTGCTTTAAATAGAAATCAAATTTTGTACATCAAATTTAATACATGTCCATCTACGAAAATATCCTCGAAACTTTTAACGAAGCAGCACATGACAAGCGCTTAACATCGTTTGAAATCTGCAGGAAAGATTTGCTCAGTGCGCGGAAATTACTGTAACTTAGAAATGGGCAATTTAAAACAAGATGAGAGAACGCCGGATGAAGAGATCGCGGAAGCGATTCGCGAAAAAGATACAAACGAAGGTAACGCACTCATAAAATAAAAATACATGAAAAGTAGAAAATGCGTATTTTTTTTGTTTCTTTTCATTAATTAATTTACAACAGAGATCTACCATTTACTTCAGACTTATTCGGTAGATATTTTTTTACACACGGAAGAATAATTCTTGCGCTCAATGCTTGTTTTTCTTTACGGCCGTCCGGCGCAGATCGGAAGGTATAGTCGCTTGCAATCGTTAAATGAAATCCCGGCGCACTTGTATTGCAATTACGTAGAGGATCTCTCGTGGGATATACGAAGCGAAAAACGGAGAAAAACAAAGCGAAAGAATAAAGAGAGAAGACCCGTTGCAAATAACGTTCGCACTGGTATCGCTGCGTCCTTCCGCGCCCAAAAGGCAGTTCGGGGAGCAGATAAAATTGCTGAAAATAGTGTCGTCTATCTGTGAATACAGCAGATACATGCCTGCACCCACGGAGACAGCGAGACTCGGAAGATAAATCATTGTTCCCTTTGACATGACTTCCTGCGGCCTGTATAAGCGAGAGATAAAAGCATGAAGACTTCATGTATAGAATGGTTTGGTGCACATAGACAACATAAAGAGTATCAAAGCTGTTTTTCGAGATATATAATTTACGTTGACGGATATATCTCGGAATTATCTTTTTCGGGGAAAATTATTTTTATTATAAAGTAAAAGTTTTTAACATTCTAGCCAATATTTAATGTTCTTGCTTATTTTATTGATACATGATTAATTATACAGCTTCAAAATTTTTTATTACCGAAAAAAAACTAAAAAAGAAAAAATAAATATCAAAAGAATTTTATTTCCATTATTCATATTTTATTTCTATATTATGTATATTATGTATACATAAAATTTATATTATTTGCACGGTTATAAGAATGCATAACATCTTTGAATTATAATAATTATTTCACTTATGTATCATTTTGAATCATTCGAGCGTGTTGATTCACTTTCGTTCGGTCAAACCGCAATTTATTTGTTCCCGCTGGCGTTCGCTATTAAGAAAGCAAGAAAGAAAGCAAGAAAAAAAAGGGAGAGAAAAAACCCGTCTGTCTTTCTCGCGGTCTACCGCTGCGCTTCCAGTGCAATTCCAGAGATGAAAGGTGATTTGGCCTCTGTACCCCATTTCGCTGTAACTACATCGGCTTACACGCGCCGGAGGTGGCGATGCGGGAAACAGAAGTGTACGAGAAGAATATCAAAAAGAGGAAGAAACGCAACTTTGTGGTCTCGATAATATTGGTGACCACGCTCCGCGATGGACCATCTACGGTCGTATAGCCGATTCAAGTTTCATCGAACTCGTCGATCCGATCCTCTTCTTCGTGTGCGCAAATACGAGATAGATGACAGATCCATCGAACAAAAAGCGAACGCGATCATCTCTCCAACCCTTCCGTTCTTCGTCATCATTACGCGCGCGAGCGCGTGAAATTGTGCCGAATGGACCGCGCGCGGTTTAATGAATGCTGCATAATGCTTTCTTTTATCGTGGGTGACGGTACAAATTGCGATGTTGCGATCGTGAGTTGATGCTTATCCACAATGTAGAATCAGGTGCTAACGATAAATGTCCTTCAGAATCATATATTCTTTCATTATATATTTTTCATAATTCATTGCTCATATTTTACTCTTTCGTAAAATGTACTTATTTACGGAAGCAAATAAATTAAAAACTATAAGAAAAAACACATTCTATCTTTGAGAAATATATAAAAAATATACTAATGGCGGTGCAGTACAGGCCCATAAATTTTATACCGCGGTGAAACGTTAGTTGCTTTATCCATCAGATATTAACTGTGGACCAAGCAGAGTCAGCAGGCAAATGGACGACTTCTTCGACAGCACATTGTTTTATTTTCCGCCGAATGACGCGCGGTTCGCGTATTAAAGTGCGCGGCGTAGATGTCGATAAGGAAACGCCTGCACCGCTAAAACGAACAGCATCGTAAATGCATCGTTCTCGTTTGTAAACCGTCGAGATCGAGGATCCGTCGAGTGAAGAAGTAGGCAGAAGTGCATCAATGCCGGGCCGTGACAGATCATCGTGCATATGCAACTTGAGATCTACGATCATCACGGTGCGCATCCATCAGCGTTCGACGTCGTCCGCCGGTGAACGTGCAGAAGAAATTAATGGACCCCTTTGCCCGTCCAAGGAATTTCCGTTCTTGCATCGTTTAGGCGCGTTGCATCGCAGATTCGTGCGTTGTTTGTTGAAAAGTTAGGCAAATCTTTTAGACGAACGATTGCATTACATTATAAGTATTTTCTCTTTTCGGTCTCTGTTATGCATTATGTATAGGGTATTATACATGATTTACAACACAAGTAAGTCCTTAACTCTCATTTCTAAATGTGAACGGAGATTTTAGTAGAATAATCATTTTATTGATTATTCACACATACGTGATAATCAATATAACGCATAGTGTTATTAAAATTTGAAAAGACTCGCAGCAAGAAATGTAGTTTCGGGGCGCACATTTTCCCGCAGCTCCGCGAGCTCGCCATTTTTCTCTTGCAGTTTCTCGCGAAAGGAAATTAAAACATCGCCACGAGACGACGTGGCAGACGTGGCAGAATCCACCGAAGGGCGACTCGTTATGTTCTCGCGGCAGAACGCCATAATATGAAAAATACATTCCCGGAGTCGCGCAAAATAACCAATTCCACGCTCGACGTTGCCTCTTGCCGCATTTTTTATCGCAGCTTTTCCCGTTTGTCGACTATCTAAAAAAAGAGAGGAAGAAGAGAAAAAAGAGAGAGAAAATTGCACCCTGATTTGACTGGGACGTGCGTTTCCCGTATCGTTTACATCGAAAACCGCCGCCACGGGCAGCAAAATAGAATGAGATGATCCGGCAATCTTAACAAACAACGTATTTTTTTTTCCGAGCGCATCGTTTGCGTAGCATGCGATACATATCGAAATTGTTTCCTTGTGCATCATTGATGTCTTGTAATGTAAATATATATTAGATATACACAGAAGATTCGTTCGTTATCGTTTTTTGGATTCTCGGCGAATGAGTAAGCGAATCTCGTTGTTACTTGCGAGCTTCGCACGTGCTTTGTGCAAGTGCGAGCTTTTTCCGCGCAGTCGCGTAACTAATTAGCAAAAGCGCGCAAAGTTAATTACCGACGAGCAAAATTAATGATGAGTCGAGCCTTCCGCATTCAATGGTCGGGTCCTCGCGCCGAGAAACCCCGTGTCTTTTTTCTCGTGTCTCTCGTCTTTATTTTTCTTTGTCTCCTCCTTCTGCAGTCTTTCTTCTTGGTCTCCTTCGTTTTTTTATCATTTTGCGCGTATCATACATCTTTACACCTCGCTATTATAATTGCATTCGTATATTGTTTAATGTATCATGCACTTTTTTAATATCCGTATACTTGAAGGCGCTTATTTGTCTCGAATATAATTTATTAATTGTAGAGTATACTGAGTGATCGCAAAACATTCATATTAAATGGTGTTACGTATATTTTATAAGCTTGTATTCATCAAGTTATTTTTATATATTTATTTATATATTTAAAACACTTATCTATATATTTGAAATAATTTACAAACCTGTAACTAGAAAGACACAACATGCGTGAATGAGTGATAAGAAATAGGCTGAAGAGAATAAGATCGCATTCTGAGATTATATTATTTAATGAGATATATATTATTTAATAAATAATTTTGAATAATTTTGAATTTAAAAAACTAATATTTATTTTGCTCGTTCATTGGCCTGATTATATTATTGTTGTTAATACGAGCCAAAAAAAATTAATTTTATTGTATATTTTTGTTTATAAACATTTCTTTGTATTAAGTTTGTATCGTAAAATCAACATAATATTTTTATCAAAATCAATTTTGCTAAAATTCAATTGACAAATTAAGAATCACTTTTATTACGGCAGAATTTTTAGATACAGAGTATTTTTAATTCTCTTGTGTGACATTTTAATAATCCTGACATGTGATAATATGATTAATAATATAATTTTTCGATATATTGTAACTAGTCAAGTAACTCGCATCTACGAATAATATTTCGACGAAATTTTGTTGAAATTTTTCACGCACAGAAAATTAAAATAATTTTAATCGTCATTCGTTATGGAAGTTTCTATCAAAGTCAAAGATCTTAAAGGTCGAGCGCATTCATCAAGTTAATATTTTACCATTAGTTGTAGCAATTATCGTTAGATACGCGCGTATGGAATTTCTAGGAAGATCCTTTCGACATACCACGTTTAATGGAACAGATTGCGCACCTTTATTTTGCGAAATATAATACTGACAAATTCCGCTCGACTCGACAACAAACATAGAAAATACGTAAGCACTAAGGAAGTAAGAAGCTTAAATGCACTGCAGAATGCCGCGCAAACTCAACTTGCAATAATGAAGTGGAATCGTATTTTTTATATGGGAACCGCAAGTTGTTAAAATGCCCAAGTGCACCGCGCCAACAATTCTCCTGATGGATTCATGCAATCTCATCGCTTCGGGATGGAACTAATCCTGACGAACAAAAACGCGGGCGAAGGAAGCGCGGGTAACTGTATAGTCCTCATGCGCAAGAAAAGTCTGCGATATTTCTTATTCTTCTCGCTCGTCGTATTCCATCGTTTATTCACCCCGTATTAAGAAATCGCAAAGTGAATTCAAGGAGCCTAGATATAAAAAAGATAAGATCGCACGCTTAAGCAGTCGTGGGAAAAAATCGAGTTATTAAGAATTTTGATTCATATACCGCGTTATAATTTGTTCCTAGTTCCACGAATCCGACTTATACGCGAGGAAAGAATAGCGTTGCACCGCGGGTGGAGAACGGTGTGTCACTTTGTTGATGCAATTCTCGCGCTTCCATTTACGCTACGACTAATCAGACCCGGCGCACCTGTTAGCGATTACGTTCCGTTGCGCCTTTCATTGCCATGTCGGAGAGAGAAGCAGAGAGGAAAAAATAGACACCACGGAAAGCCATGATTTACGGCGTTAACGCGTTTTCTAGTGCCTCTTTTTGAGGTCGCTACAGTGCAGTAGCCGCGCCGTATACGGACGTCAAGTGTTGCACATGCTGCAATTCTGGCGCGTATGTACAATTCAGTCTGTACAATGCAACGATAAAAAAAGAAAGAGAAAAAGAAGAGAGAGGCAGAACAAACGATACAGAAGAAGAGGCAGTGAAAATGGATAAGAAAACCAAGCATAATGCTGGTGATTGTCATACATGCAGTGGAATTTTCAAAAATGCAGACGCATCTTTGCGCGCATGAGCAACGATTAGTTTACCATCGTCCTTCCTTATATCTTCTCTTCTCTTTTTCATTTCGCTCTTTCGTCCTCTCGGGACATCGTCGATGTCAATGTCAACGACGACCGCGACGGCAGTGGCGACGACGACGACGAACGGCCCGCACACAGAGCCGAGACAATGAAAATGCAAGCAAACCCTCCCTGAATTGACTTCTCCGGCCGCACAAGCGAAAGGGATCGAGGAACAGGCGGATGAAAAGGAGAGAAGAAGCGAGCTATGGTCGAGTCTCGACTCGAGAACGCGGATTTCTTCCTTTAAAGGGGATATTATAACCAAGCAGGTATCTTCATTTTCATGAAATAGACGCGTGCATTTAACCCCGAGAAAAATTGTTCCAACTGAACAAAAAAGTAACTCAAAAAATATACGTGAAGCAGGAGCTCGATAATGATATATTCTAGCATTATAATGAATGAAAGAAGATATAATATTTTATATTCGCATAAAGGTGAAGAAAACAGAAAAACAATTGGAGTAAAATAATTAATATTAATGAGAAAGATTTGTTATTATTATAAAATATAATAATATTAAAAAATATAATAAAATATTAAAATAATTTAGTACATATGATAACATATTTAAATTTAATGTCTTTGCGCAAATGTAAAGTAGGTTTTGTTAATCTTCTAATATTACAATTTGAGCAGGCTTGCGTGTTGAATCTCTTGCACGATAAATTTCACGACATATTTGCAAAGTACTGCTTTCCTGCGTCGTCGTAGTCGGGGGGAGAGGGTGCACGCACTCCACTCAAGCAATGAAAAATAGTCATTGTGTGAGACACAATACGTGAGGCCTAATTGTCGTTTGGCCTCGCGCGTTATGCGGGAAGACTACGTGCAGTGCAATGATGCAGGTATCCTTCGACGCAGTTGTACATAAAAAATTTTTATATATAAGTACGTTTATAGGGAACATAAAACGTTGCGCAATCCATAAGTTGGATAATAAGTCTTGAAATTATGTAGTAGCGGTAGAGAGACCTTTCATTATTAGCAAACGGCTAATGATGTACATAAAGTCCAATTTAAGATATAAAAAAGAAACCATTCCTTTTTAAGCTTTTAAGCAACTATATATATATATATATATCATACATAGAATTATGCAATTTTACAAAAAGATGAGCATGCTTTACTGAGATTATAAGACACATTAATGTTATATACAGAAAAAAAAACTAGTCTTAAATCAAGACTAGATATTTTCATACATAAGCAAAGATATTGTAATTTTCTTAGAAAGATTTTAGTCTTGATTTGATTGAATTTGTATTGATTTGCAAGTATTACTTTTGCTTGCATCTTTTCTGTGAAAGATATTTTTAAAAAAAAGCAATGATGCATATGACACAATTCTTCTGTCTGAGAATGGAAACATCGAATCTTCGCAAATTATTTAAATAAGAAAAATGGAACTTGTGAAACAGAACGCGATAGAAAATGATATAAATCATGTTAAACCCGACATTGCATTAACCGTCATTGCATTAAGATGATTGGGAAGATTGAAAACGAATGGCGAACGTAGATATTCGATGGTTAAATCGAAAACGGTAGCTTCGTTTTTGCCGCGATCGTATTCCTGGCACGCAACCGTTAATCACAAGCCCTTACCACTTATTCGCATCGGAAGAAGGCGAAGACGAGATTTTTCTGCATGACTGCACGCACTTTGGATCTTATCATCGCGTACGCTGGCACTTCGCATTGCGTTAATAGCCACGTAATGCGTCTCTTCAAGAGTTTTCTTCGTCGTATTAACGTCTGCATCGCCGCAGGCTGATGGCGGCCAATTAGCCGCTCGCGAAATGATGAATGGCCGAGCGCTTTATCATTTTATGCGCAGCAGTGGCAGTGGCTTTGCAACAAGAGATGATAAAGAGACATCCACATTAATATTACATCACCAATATTAGGAGAAATGAACGATCTGATAGAAAATATATTTAAGATAATACCACAATGTGTATATTCCACAACTAATTACGTCTGTAATTATCAAAAACTCCAGCGACATGATTTGAAATTACGAGACGATGATGATTTATTCTAAACCGAAATTGTTCCTCTTATATACAAATTAATTTCATAACAATTGAATTAAAGCATTTTATATTTTTTCATATTAATGAATAAAAATGAATTAATAAATATTGTGTCAAAAATCATTCTTGAAGAGAGAACAGTAGATGAGAACAGTAGTTTTTGTCCGGAATAATTGTTCAAGTAATAAAGAGTAAAACTGGTTACAGTAAAATAAAATAAAAAATATATTATAATAAAATGTATAATTGAACATGAACATGCGCTCTATTTTTTAGAATCGTTTTATGCAAGCATGCACGCGCGGTTCGTAAAGTCAGAGTGACGAATTTTATTCTAACTCGCCTACGTTATTGTGCATAAAAATGGAAGCGACTAAGTAATAACGAAAGTAACGGCACGAGTCCAGACGTTTCTCTGACAATAATCTGGTAAACAGTAGCGGCGAAACTCCTTAATGCAAGGTGTCGAGGCAGAGTGCAATCTCGAATTTGTGTTCGTGCCACATAAATCAGATACGATCTTCCGCAACGTCAACGATACACGGTTGAATCTTCCTCGCTACCCCTCTTTGCGCTCCGCGCTTTACCCTTTTCCACCCTTGCCAGAGGCCGAATAACTTCCCACCCATTGTTGCGACACGCAGCATCTTTTACTCGTCGCAGCAAGATGTTATTTTTTTATTTGAACAAAGGGTCTTCCTTGCTGTGTGTTATTATTCTTCTTCCCGCTTGTCTCGCTCGTCATCCCACTCGCCGATGCCAAGGGGTTGGAAATTAAAGGAGGGGATGATTGACACGACACGAAACGTGGAATGATCCGGGTGTATATGCTCGAAAGATCACTCATTAGACGCTCGACCTTACGAGAATAAAAATTAGAATCTAACGTATAAAATGGCTTTATTTAATTTGCGAAATATCTACGAAAATTATTGTAACAGACAAGTAAAATAATGCATGTGTTTATGTTCTCTTTAGAAAATGTCAGAATCGATATCGTTTTATAAATCGTTTTATAAATATAGAAGAATCGCGGTGAATTGCGATGAATCGCGAGTCGCATTTTAATTTTTTCGAATAATATTACGGGAGTGGTTCTCTTTATGCCGTACTGAAATTAGAAGCAATTTATTATATTTTTAATTAACGAGCATAAAGTTGTGTATTTAATCTTACTCGCATTCGACTTATTAAATGCCATTTAATTTTAATATAATTTGGTTCAATTTTATTATATTCGCATCCGAAATACTCGTATCAACGACTCGTACAAAACACAATAAAATACTTTAATAAAATACAGTTTTTAATAAAATAAAATAGTTCATAAAGATAGTTTAGTTTATTAAATCGTTTAAAAGAATTCTATTTATGTTATTTCTAGAACATGAAAAAAAAAGTTCAAGGAATTATGTGTCATTATTTAACAGAGCTAGAAACAGTATATCCCTCCGCTGTCTATCTCATTATTTATCAAATATTCTGATTCTGATTTTTTTTGAAATAGAATACATCATTTAATGCACGCAATTAATGCGTATTGTACTACATAAAGCTGCCGTTTTGAACGGTAATTAACGATTATTTAGTATCGCAGTTGTCGAAATTTCAATCGTACGAAAAGCAGCGAATGCATGTACTCAGCTTCATCAGCGTTGTTGTTAACGTATAGCTGAATATTAATGAGGAACGTTAACCCGGTGTGTTCCGGACCTAATTAAAGGTTATATTATTATACTTGCAAATAAATTGACCGAGATAAATTCGTTCGACATGTTCGTTCGCCGTATGGCTCGACGTTTGCCGCGACGCTAATTGATTTAAGTAATTATTATCTCGTAGCCACACGCTATCAATCCGTCATTCGATACTTCGTCCGGGCTTTTTAGATATAATTTATCTCGTTTCCCATTCAATATTCTGCCGACGCGTTTATCGATCAATCGCCCGGACGACTATCTAATTGATTTCGTCGCGACCCACGGCATTGGAAAGTAACAACGAGTTGTCTCGTCTGGACGCTAAACTGCTTAAAATTGTAGTTTCATCGGCCGGTAACCCTTGAAACGCAAATTACTGCCCCGAAAAGGACTCGTCGCCGGATATACTGAAATATGGTTGATCATTAAATTTAATGAAACGAAAATACGAAACGTGGGAGAAGTACCACTTGCGCATGCACACCGTTGTCCTCCCTACGTGCTGAAGAGATTTAGGTATTAAACCGTGGTTTAAGGGATTGACTAAAATGGTCGTTTCGAAACGAACGCTTTGGGAGTATATGCTTGCGCGCGACTAACTGCACGTGCACGTTATAGTATAAATACACGTGCGCTACAGCACTATTTTACTTCTTAATCCTTTCAGTGCCACCATGGCATATGTCACTGTAGCGTACTGTAGCATATCGTTTTTTTTTCACCCAAAGTCGGGTGGAAACATATGTAATTGCCAACAATGGTCAAATTTGTACAATTCGTAATTCGTTATTAAAAATTAATTCATAATTATTATTTATTATTTTTTATTTGACACATTACACAGTTTTTTCTGTTTTTCTCAATTATACATTCTATTTGTCATATCATCGCGAATAAAAATTATATATCAACAAAAAAAACTTCGTGAATAAATGCGCGCAAATCAAATCTAATAATAAATAAATAAAATTTTTCGTTTTCTTCACGCAAAATCTTTTATGCATATTCATGAGCAATTATTCAAAAGTAACTTATCGCTGCAAGAATATCACGTTAATAATAGACTAAGAATAATAGACTGAGCTAATTAGCAATTGGATATGCCGTCAGTGTCACCGTTAAACTAAATTCAGCTCTTTACGAGGACAATTAAAAATCTCCATATTTCGGTACGTTAGTTTATTATTATATTGAAATTATTTCTCTCAAACAAATTTCCGATTTTTTGCAGAATTGGCTTTCTCATACCTTGATCGCGCTGCAATGTGATGTGTCGCGCGCAAATTATTTCATTTGAAATTGTCGGAGCGTTGTACTTTTCGATGGGATTAAAATAATCAAATATGGATTAAAATCTCAATCGATGAAAACGACTCATCTATATAATAGTCGACCAATATGTGACGTGTATTCTCTTTCATTTTAAATCGAAATTAAAACAACAGGAAATAATGTGGTGCGTTAACGAATTGCATACATTAATTCATTGCACCCNTATATATATATATATATATATATATATATATATATATATATATATATATATATATCATTTATTAAAAAAACTCTGCTGATTAGACGAAACTCTCAAAACGACGCAGGATGAAGAATATCGGGTATGGGATAAAGCATCGCGGGAAACGCGACATCCGCGTCGCCGTTATCGCTGCCATGTTTTTGCAATTACTAAATGAAATCAGCGCGCCCGATATTAAGCGCGCACTAAATACACTTGCGTCTGCCCGGTGCACTTTGCGCGCGTCGCCGGTAACTTGGCAGCTGCGTGTAATAATAATTACGAAGCGATGATAACGAGTCGCCACCGGTATGCTAACGACGCACCCGCGTCCGTTTCCCTTTCTCGTTTTATTCCTTCCCTCGTCGTCTCCGCTCGCACATCACCCTCTTCTATCCTCTTTTAGTGTTCGTGATCTAATAATATGTACTTTTCTGCAAAGTTCTTCATTACTCATTCATCCTCGCACGCGTCGACGACGTATCTCCGTTTTATTTTTTTATTTTTTCTTTTTAAGCTTCCGCATCCCTTCACATTCTGCGTTTTTGATGCGCATAAATATGCTTACATAACGGACGACTTGGCGTACACGTAAACGCTTTCACATAATCACTGATTCTCTTCCCTCTTTCTTAACATCCGCGAAATTATATTTCCAGCCAAAGAGCAAGACCTCGGGCGTACGTGAATTATTAAAATGTGAACGCGAGAACGGCAGCCGTTTCTGCTCTCGGTCGCCGCGGACGCCATATCGGGCAGCGCGCGGTTCGAGAGCAAATTATCTTGCTTAATTAATGTCGCGCGAGCGAATAATTGGAGAGGGTAAGGGGGAAGCCGTAACTCGAAGCCATCACGAATCGATTTCTACCTTCCTCCACGTTCCCGTATCCCCGCGGAACTCCCCTATCGTTTTCCTCTCATTCCCTCTCGAACCCGACTCCTACCCTCGCTCTTCTGTTTCGCTCTGTTCGGCCCGTGTAATTTCTGCACAGGAAGCGTTTGATCTACGCTTTTGCGGAGACGGGACGATTAAAAAATGCCGCGGCGAGTTCTTTTTCTCGAATCCCCCGGGGGCGATGATGACGAGGTCCACCATCACCTCGCGTCCCTTTGTTGACTAAGCAACGGTGTCTGTCGAACGACGGATTATATCAGTTTATCGGACCGATGCAGTCGCATCATTGAATAGCGAGTGTATATTTTATGAGGGCCGCTCACCATTATACGACTCACCGATTTTTGTCTCGCCCCGGAAACTCTCGAGAAGACCGTTTAACTTATATTTCCGCGTAGATAGTGACACAATGCGCGCATGAATAAATAATAAAGAATCATATTAATGTTCGTTAATACTGAGACGCTCCGTAATAAAGTTCGTCTAATTCGGCAGCTGACAGCATTAGATGAGCGCGATTGCATTAGATTAAGTTATACGAATTCAACTGCAGCATTTGACAAGGATAAGAAGGAAGGTGCCTAACTATTTATTTAAAAAAATATAGACAGATTTCGAAAATAATATTTGTAAAATTTAATATTTGTTACTTTCGTTAAATATCAAATTTAATTATTATTAAATTTGCTGTTTCACATTTGTTACCTTTATTGACAGCGATTCAATTAAAGAATTTAGCTAAAATTTATTCTTGAAATATACAACTTAAATTTTGTTGTTCACAATTCAACCGATTTTTAAGAGTGTATGTGTATATGCATTAATAGTTTTTCAATCATATAATGATTTTCAGAAGTGATTTAATAAGCGAATGATTACGTAAAAAAATCTGAGTTGAGGTCCAAGTTTAAATTTTACTTTTTAAATAACAGGTTTTTAATATTATTTTTAAATAAAATTAAAATAAAAATAATCGATCATTTCAATTGTTATAAATATATGTATATATCGACTAAATGGAAACAAATTCTCTCGTCACTTACAATGCAACTATATTTCTGTACCAACGCGCTTTCTTAATTGAACGAAATTAATTATTATTTCCGGCGACGTTGACAAAGCACAAAAAATACATAATAACGACTTATTTTTTAAAATTAGAGATGCAAAACTAGAATATACATTGATCGACATTAATTTCATATTTTAAATATTTTATGAGAAGTATCTATTTTAGACTTTAGTGTTGTTTTGATGACGCTCGTATCCGCAAATCGCCGTGTTGTCACTCGAGCGAGCAAGTAATAAGTGACATGAATCGCTTCATGTATCGCCTTCTTTATTATTTTTCATGTTCTCTTAACGCGTGATTGTGTGATAAATGTTAGAAGATCTTTAACGTTATCATATCTCACAATCATTAACATGCGATTACAGATATTAGAATAAAAAAGTACGATTTGTTTAGCGAATTCATAAATGTATCGAAGCGATGACTACTCTTGCTACTTTTGCTACTATTTTTGAAGCAAATAAAAATTTCATGCGATTTAAAGCAATTAGGGAAAGAGAACAATAGGATAAATTATAAATTATTCTTTCGCGATATTTATGGATGATAATTAATGTCGCTTGGATATCTTTTGTATCGTACGTTGAACTTGTAATGTAATTTATTTATTATTTTGAGATCGCGAATAACGAGTCGCCGATTTGAATCATTTAAATATCAAGAAGCCATATTTCTTGATAATTTGAAATAAAAGAAATGAGAAATATTTAATATAAATTTATTTTACGATAAATTTACGTTAAATATTTCGTAGCGATGAGGCTTTTGGTTATTGGTCTTGATATTCATTTTCGCGACAAAGCATTGAGTGTACACAAAATCATCGCGCGGTGAAACTCGACTGGCAGGTGGCATAATATCTCCTTAACGATCCTTGTCAGATTCGAACATACCTCGTACCGTGCACTGATTTAAACATAATTCGTTTATTATCGAATTTAAAGCACGAATGAATCGCGGAATCACGAATGATTAATTCCTATTCTATAATAAATAAATATCGCGCGATACTTGCTTCGTCGTTTCTTCGAAAATAATATATTGATCGTGTTTATTAACAATAGGAATATTTCATTTTACGCGTTCGAAATGTATTGCGCTGTTTTAGATTTTGTTGTTCTAATTGGCAAGATTCGTTGGTGTCAATCAAGCTACAGTTTCATATTTTTTTCGCGTTATTCTTCTGTTGAATATACAACATAAATACAGTAAAATGCGCGTTTATAATTATATAATTATATAATTAACGTTGAGAGTGTACAAAGTGCCGTGCGATTATCCTAATCTGATAATTAGTACGCGCAACCATGATTAATCGTCTTCTCATGAATTATGTTTTACGAAGGTAACGAATGGATCTGAGAAGAGAAAGAGGCCTAAGAAGCAAAGGTGTAGGAGAGTGAAAATGAATATGAATGTCGAAGTAACAACATAGTGGAATAGTAAATGATTTTTTTTTGTTAATAACATCCGTTACTCGTGTGCGAAATTAATCATTTGTCATAGTCATATGCTATTTTCATGGCGTCAAATTTTACAATCGTTTTATATTTTATATTTTCCACAATTAATTAATTAATTCATAATTGTTCTTTTATCTAAATGTAATTTTTGAATCGTCTGAATTTTGAATTTCCACAAAAACGTCGAAACAATTCCCTTGTTAGAATAAACTTTTTAAAATCTACATTTTTTTAAATATCAAATTTTTTATTTTAATTTGATATTTTAAAAAATATGAATACACCATTATTAAAGAGTATAAAATATCATAAAACTTTTGTATGAAACATTTTTTTATTTATTACCTCATAATTTTGAAGATATTCGCTGAAAAAAATCCGTTATTTTCAAAGGAGTGTTTCAATTCCTAAATCTTGAGATATGCTAATAAAATAATATTCTCTTTATGCTCTACAACATATCTAAAGTCCATCAAAATCGATGAAAGATAGTTCTCTTGTAAGTATCTTTTTAAGTTATATAACGATTATAAACGGGATTGTACAGGATTAGCCTAAAGCTAATTCGAGCATTTGTTATCAGCGAGAATATTGTGTATCGCGCGCGCGCTTCATGATATTTCCACATTATTTTTGTTTCACGATATTTGCGCGACGCCAAAACAAGCTGTAATTAATTCATATTTTCCCGTTGCAACTCTTAATCGAAATTAATACCGGCAAAACTCGTATATGATATTTCAGGCAATGACTGTGTTGCAATTTCATGCAAATGAATATCTGTCTAAAAAATACATAAAATATAAGTTATATATACAAATTAATGGTAACTGTAATCAAATGAAAATTAATGATAACACAAGTGTAATGTATACCAAATTTCAAACTTGCTGTACGTTATGCACAATGTTGTAATATAGAAAACAAAATTGGGAACGCAAATAAAAAAATATATTTACAAAATAAAAAGCAAACAGTGTATAATTATGAGTCACAAACATGCGTTGATATATAATGCATCGATATAATTCAAATGATAAGTTAAAAAGCTAATACATAGATACACTATATTTGAGATTAGCCTCGACTTTGAAATAAACAAATATTAAAGAGGCTAAATATCGGTCTTGCAGTATAAACTGCGGCGGATCTTGGTGCCTACTTATAATTTGTGAATTTTTTACATCTCCTGCGAACTGCGCGYCGCAATTCGTCGGACTTGAAAYACAACGCATAAAGC
>JANQDE010000014.1:1970813-1985303 GCA_037157785.1 Cephalotes varians
GCTTTATGCGTTGTRTTTCAAGTCCGACGAATTGCGACGCGCAGTTCGCAGGAGATGTAAAAAATTCACAAATTATAAGTAGGCACCAAGATCCGCCGCAGTTTATACTGCAAGACCGATATTTAGCCTCTTTGATATTTGTATTTGTTAATATATAGGCTCAGTAGAATAAATCAAAAATTTTATTGGCAAGGGGATTAATGAGCGTTAGATAAGATTGCAAATATTTTATTTATATAAATAATAAGTTAATAGACAAACATTTCAACCCTAACTCTGGTTACCTTCAGTGCCAACAAACAATAAACTTTAATAATTACAAAAAAAATAAACAAATGTCGAGAATAAACAAAAACTGACATTGTACCTGAGTCATTGATTTTAAAAATTCGCTTGCAACGATGTGATGTCATATGAAGTCCATTATTATGCAAACATGATCAAAAAATAAAATAAATGTCCAAGTTTTTCCTAATTAATTTTTCCATTTGTTAGCGTTAAAAATCTTTGTTATTTTTCTTGCGTCATAGTGTGAATTGTAAACTGCTGAGATCCAAAGTAAAACMAAAAAAAAAAAAACCAAAAATTGCGCTAGACATGATGAAGTTTAGTAAAACGAAGGAATTTTTCATTTTCAAAGATATCACAGTAAATTAACTGTATCGAGACAGAATCTAAATTGTGTGAGGGGAGAGTTTTGAACAGTGGATGAATGTCAATTCAAATGATAAGACTTACATTGAACGTCGATCTTGGTGGGCGAGCTCTCGATCGAAGAGTCAGTTTCCTCGTGTGTGGCCACGCAAACGAAGTTCCCGCTGTCCAAGATTCGATTGACCCTAGTGATATAAAGATCACCCTCGACCTGATGCCTTCGCGGACTGGGAGCGAGCGGCTGTCCATCTATTTTCCACGAGTATTTAACATGCGAGCTTGGCTGAGCCTCGCATCTCAAGCGAACCGGAGATCCTTCGACAACCGAGTGTTCGGCGGGGCTGACCGAAAAGTAGAGATCGCTATCTTGACCGTGAGCAGGTGTCGCTATGAAAAAAAGAAATCATCTTGTTAACAATAAAGTTTCACTCAATCAATAAACATCGCAAATATCAAAAATTGGACGAAAATCATTGTTTTACATTTAAATGGATCGGTAGACACCTGTGCGAAGTTAATCTCACAATATTTGAAAAAAATAAATTTTTATAAGTCATTCGATTGCTTATTTGCATCATATGCATATTTCGAATTTTCGTTTGTACTTCTAATAAAAAAGTTATTAACGATACAATTTTGAAGGAGTTAACTTCACACTAACTCCCAAAATAGAAACAAATTAAACTAAAATAACCTTAATTGATAGATTTTCATTTGCACATTTCCAAACAATTCGATTTTTCGTTTGCACAGTTCTCGACAGTTCGTTCTTGTAAATTTAATTGTCAATAACTTTTTAACTAAGAGAGTGCAAACAAAAAATCAAGCTGCTTAAAAATGAAAATCTATCGATTAAAGCTATTTCAATCTAATTTGCTCGTAATTGAGAGACTAGTGAAGTTAGCTACCCAAAATTGTTTTGTTAATAACTTTTTTACCAGAAGTGTACAGACGAAAATTCGAAATATACAAACGATGAACAATTGAATAGAAAGTTATATTTATAGAAAGTTATAATTATATCTATAGAAAGGTATATTTTTTCTAGCGCTGGAGAGCTAACTTCACACGAGTGTAAGTGGGGGGGAGGGGGTGTAAGTCACGACATCCCGCACAGTTTTCAAAAAACTTTGTTGTGGAAAAGGAAAATGAAAAATATTGTCTAAAAGAATTAAAGTTCATTATTTTTATATTCCTTTATTTCATAAGGGTAAAAACTGTAAATTTAACTTAATATACTATATAGCAAAAGTAAAAATATATAATAAAAATATAGTAAAAAATATAACTATAAAAATAAAAGGATGTAAAAATTTAGGATGTTCTAAGCATTCCATTTAGCAACTTGCGCATCTTTAGACTACTTGTTTAAATTAACTTTGTTGTTGTTAGATATGAAAATTATGTCTTTAAATAAATATTAAAGTTTCTGTGATATAATTTCCTTTTCAAAGAATAAATTTGACAGCAAAAATTGCGATAATTAGCCATTGTGATAAAGAGCCACGTATCATCATCCTCGTGCGATCGTCAATGAAAAGAGTATACCTGTGTCCAATTTCGTTGAACGATCATAGGAGATACAAAGAAACGGTCGAAACGAGCGACGTCAAGTATGCGGTGCAAGAGTAAAATGCCCGCATATGAGAATCGCGCGTTCAAACGATATTTCTGTTCGTCGAGTGCCAAAAAAGGGAGATGAGAAAAAAGGCTAGATGACTGGTATAACTGTACAATATGACACACGTAGATTCGTGATTCGCCAGTCTACGTCCGGCGAGCGTTGCGCGGGTTTTGCATACACACAATGGCCGCACCGGTGTGGATTAAATCCTCTGTACCGGGGTGAAAATCGATCGGTGTGTTTCTCCGCACCACGGCCGGCAACATGTTGTATGTATGTTGCACCGCGCACGCTGACTGCACCCGTGCCGTTCGCCGTCTCTCGTACACCATCGATCTCTCGTTTACGCACCGCCACCGCGTCTGTGGAAGTGTCTGGAAATAATTAATCCATCGCGGTTGCAATCGCGAAATATTATATATCGCATCTGTATTACAATATACTTTGCGCTCAAATTTCAGGGATCATGCTAATGGAAGTGTGCTTCTCTCTCAATCTTCAATCGTGCCGCATACGTAGTAAACAATAAATCGGTGATTTCATGAAAGAGTAATATGAGACATTTTTGACGCGTTCAAATACAAGTTGATTTACTTACTTTTGTCGCGCTTGCTACATTTTAAATCTGACATTCGTAGTTGTTCCGAATTTGTTACAGCGCTCCCAAATGTCCTACTATAAAAAATATAATAATAGGTATACACTCCCTCCCCCACACACATACCTATTATTATATTCTTTATAGTAGGACGACATTTGAAAGCGCTGTAAAAAACTCAGAACAACTACGAATGTCAGCATATATATGTAGTTAGAATATATATATATATATATATTAGGTTGGCAAGAAAGTTCTTTCTTTTTTTAGCTCTAAAATTTCTATATTTTAAACATTTCTATTTTACAAAATTAGTATAACACCATTTGATAGAGCAAAGTTTCAACTTTCAGAATCTGTTTTACAAATTACGGTACGATGATTTTTAATGGAGTTATGAGCAATCAAAGTCAGAATCCCTGTTTAACTTAACTTGCGAATAACTTAAGAATAAAAAATCGTAGGAACATTTGTAAAAAACGATTTTGTAGGAAAAGCTTCAAACTTTCACAATAGAGTCAAAAATTTTCTCAAATTTAATTTGGGTAACAGTGAGAAGAAAATTTTCCATCTTTTTCAGCTCATAATTTTCTATATGTAAAAATTGCCAAACTCACATAAACTTAAAAAATATGATAAGCTTTTGAAAGTAGAGATTTCAAGCTTTAAAATTCTTTTTTTTAAATTTAAATTTCATTCATTTTTTACAAAAATATTGTACATACAATTTTAAGCTAAAAAAACGAAAGAACTTTCTTGCCAACTCAATATATATACATATATATCTGTATATATATGTATAAATATATATATATATATATATATTTTAACGTTCGGCGTGTAATTTATTCGGACTAGTAATAAGTGTCCCACGGTGATCCTGAACACTATTAGTTTAACCGTCGCACCGTGTGCACTGAGAACCATAATGCATGGTCATAAATCTATCAGAGAGCGGGACCCCGAGCTCTTTTATTTATCTTCGCGCGGACCGTGCCAGTCTCTCCCTATCTATAATTGTGGATCCAGGTATTTCCTTTGGTCTTATACCGCCGCGGTGTGTTCCATGATTTTGAGTTTCATAACTGTCGAAAAGCGAAGCGTGCACATACCCGTATATCTTACAAGCTTTTCCTTTGATTTTAATAACATAAACCTTGCGAATATTTACCTAAAAATAAATGTACAATCGGAAATAGAGTTGAGCGAACACTGTTACTAAATTTTGCGATTACATGATCAGTATAGACAGTATTGACGTGACAATATTAATAGTATTACCAGCAATACATTGTTATATTTATAGACGAATTTGCATAAATATTGTACATTTCTACGCCAAGCTCGCGGTCCATGCGTGCGCAATGTCAAAGAAGCCATTGATTCAGAACCGCGTCTTGTCAGAAGACGAGTTGCCGCTTTTTTGGTCGCAAAAAGCAAAAAAAATGATCTTCAAAAATATTGTCGGTTTATCATTCTCTGATTACGACGAGATATCAGGGAACAGCTAATGCGGCAGGCTTTACGACAGTACGGCGCCTTTTTAACACAATCATTAGGCGGTATCTCCGAATGCGGTTCGATGTCAATCTTTATCAGCAAGAGGGAGAAAGAGTCGCGTCGCATTCTAAAAAAAGAACGCGCGTTTACGCCAGTCGTCTTGGTTGTCCGTCGTGAACCTCCCCGAGGGGTAAACACGACCGCTTTTACGACCTACTCCCGAGATTGGCTTCCTCCCCGAGCTAAACATTTCGTTCTCCTTTCTCTTACTCTTCTCCGCGCCGACGACAGCTGCAGCCGCGCCGCTTTATAACGTTTACACAAGCGGTCCGATTTTTCGACTACATCGCCGATGTTGAGTGCTTGCGCACGTCCGACGTCTGCGTAGTGACACGTGGAATTGTCGACGGGTAGTAGGGCAGTTGACGTAACATGACGGATTTCAAAGAGGTGCAGAAAATCCAAAGCCTCGTGAACATTAGAAATCTAACTGTTTAACTGAGAGTTCCATTTTACGATGTTTAAAACCGCCTTTAGCTGGTAATTAAATATATATAAAAAAATTACAATAATTTTAATAAAAATAATAAAGTAAAAGTCGAATTAGTTGAAATGAAAGAAAATTAAATAAAAGCAAAATATTTCTCATTATATTTTGCATCCATGGTCATTCTTAAAAATCTCTTACAAATTGAAATAAGCATGTAGTAAAATGGAAATATCACTTCGTTTTAAAAGATAACATCATAATAAAGAATCAAAAAAGGAAATTTTAGGATTTCTTTTTTAATAATAAATAAATAAAAAATTAAATGGAAATTGGGAATTTAGAATCTTTATTTCGCTTATCATAAAGTATACAAAAATTTTTCTTTTTATTTTAGAATCAAAATGGCGGCGCAACAGTTGCGCAAATAGAAGGCGGTTTTTCCGGGAGGCCTCCGGGGCTTGCCGCAGAACTGCCGTACATCTTCACCTAGAACAAAAACCAATTTTTTTTAAATTTACATTAGATTTGCTAGAGAAGTATACGATTATGTTAAAATATTGATTTTTGCAAAAATGACAAATATTTAAAAAAATATTTTTGTCTAAATAAAAAAATGGCACAAAATTGTTTTTAACAAAAAAGTTTTTAACCGATTGTAAAAATCGTATGTACTTCTCTAGAGAATTTAGTTTTGAAGCTATAGTTAAAATTTCAAGTCAATCGATCAAAATTTGTTCGAATTATGCTTCAATTTGAAAAATGGTTTAGAGAAAAATGCGTTTAAAGTTTTGAGTGAGTTATTTATAAGCAGAAATTTGTTATTTATCCTTACTCAGCTATTCTTGCTCCATAGTTGTTCTTCTAGATTAAGATTTTCCTCGTTTTCTTTTTTTCTGGATGACCGCTAAGCCTCCTTAGTTTTCTTGGTGAGTGAACGCTCCAAAAATCTAACACGGCGCTCGTCCGATTCAACACAGAATTTAGCAGTTTTAACCGATTGTCAAGTTCAGCATTTGCATAACCTCCAATATACTTGTACAATCATCGTTGAAAATAGAAACGGCGAAGTCACAGACTGTATCAACAATAGTTTTCCGCTTGACTTTGATTTCGGAGCGATCGACCAAACGAATGAGTTAAAACATTCGTTCAAGTTTTGCGTGTTTCCTCCGAGGTTTCAGTTCGATAGATCATCGTTGCTTAGATCTTTATATATTGATTTATATATTGATCTTTATATATCTTATGGCATATTTTTGGTTATACTGCTCCGAATTGCTAAACAGCGCTCTGACTCTTTTTCGACAGAGCTTAGAAGTCACTTAAAAAAATTTTTTTTTTCACATATAAAACCAATTGCATATCATTTTTAAAACATCATTTAAGCAAAAAAAAAAAAAATTTTGAAAATTTTACTGTGATATTATCCCTTAATTGTAATTTCTTAACATGTAAAAATCTCTGCTCAGTTAACCCCCCCCCTCATTTAAGCAAAATTTAAGGAATTATATAATAATTCGCTTTATAAGTTCACAAAAAATTAATTAATAAAAGATTAGTAGAATTAATTAAATAACAAATATATCGCAATTTATCGAGATATTTCTGATTTTAATTCCTTAATAACTCTAAGGGTATCATAAGATAATGATAAAATATCTTTCCCTTATGCGACTCCTTCCGGTGAATCGAAAGTGACGAGAAAGTAACTCGTCTCGACGCGGACACAAGGGGTTGTTTCCTCATAGTCGTCTAGGGTAGTTTCGCGAGCACGGTCCCTCTCACCGGAGCACTTCTTGATTATTATTCGTGATACATAGGGCACGGTCCCTCTTCCAGACGTCATAGGTCTGGAAGGGAGAAAGTTCATGCCAGTAGTAGAAGTGGAACTTGGCTCGTTATGCTACGGAATCTTTTTCCCAATGTGTACACGCGACCCTGGTAACGACAGCCTTTAAATCGAAAGATTGCTTTTGGAGCAAGACAAAAAGTTTTCGCATTTCCATAAAATTATCCGTAGTAAGTTTAAATCAGATAAAATGACAATTCGACTTAAGTGTTGCGATTAAAACCTTAATAAGTCGATCTTTCGATAAAACATCTGAAATCAAATTGCGGTTTGTCAATATTGATACATCGTCGTGGTATGTGTTTGTACAGATCAGACATTCCTCTCTATTAATCAAGTTAATCATATTAGTATTTTAAATGTTGATTTTCAATTGAATAAAAACTAACACATAATTATATATTATCTATATATTACGTCTATACATTATTATATGCGAAGTTCATATATGCAATTTTTTATATGCGTATATATATGCGTTTATATATGCGTATATATAATTACGAATATATGCAATTATATCTTAAGCGAATTTCTTATAATATATAATATTATAAATACATGCTGACACAGAGTAATAGTGATATTTATATATCGAGCCTTTCTAATTTCCCAAAAGGCTCTCTCACAGCGCTTCTCTCCTTGCAGTAGAAACTTCCTGTATCAATTAGAACGGCTCCCAGTGCGTATATATGTAACGCACGCGAATGCATAATTCATTGCGTGCACGTAGAATGCGCACTTTATCACGCGGCTTGCAGCCGGTAAACCACGCGGACATAAATTATGCGCGGGCCATCATTTACTCGCGAAACTTGCGCGCGCATGTAAAAGAAAAAAATTCGTCCTTCTCCACCCGCGCGTACCTCAACCAATCCTTCAACACCCCCTCGCGTCATCCGCGCGCACGAATCGCCGTGCGTTTTCACAGGGGTGCCGAGTGTCTCACGCACGTTACGGTCTTTATATGAGACGCTGTTGGGTGCAAATAATTGTGTTCACCGTGCCGCCTTCTAGACATCCCGAGTACCATATAAAGTTCACGCTCTTAGGACGCTTTCGCGGCTCCGAGGCTCGTCCTAAGAGCCGCTGCTCCCGAGAGGCTGCGCCGAGACAGGACGCGTATACATAAGACGCGTTTATTAAGAGAGAATAAAAAAAGAAAAAACAGGACGTACAGAATAAAAAGAAGTAAAAGCAAGAAGACGCGAGAGCCCGACGAACACTGACGCCCTTTTAGCGAGAGTAAAGTGCAACTGCTCGCTATTGCCCGGGAGAAGCGCGCGGAAAGAGCAAGAGAGAAAGAGAAATAAAATGTGACGGACGACAACGTGCCCCGAAATGATGAAGACAACCGCGACACCGTTATTTTCAAGAACTCGCTATTTGAAGTTTGGGTACATCATTTCATTGCGGACCAAATATAAAACTTATTTTTAACTCAAATGTGACAAAATTGAATAATAAATAAGCAACCGCATCAGCCTTCATCATTTTTCGCTCTTAAAATTATTTAATTATTCATTCAAATCAATTATTGTTAGATTATTATTCAAATTTTTAAATACATTATCAGTTCATAAATTGCGCGCTGTTATCAAATTTGAAACACAATTTTAAATTGAAGCTAGAAAAATAGAATTGCATTTCAATTCCGACAGCAATAGCGCGCAATTTAAAAATAAATAAACTGATAATGTATTTAAAAATTTGTATAATAATTTAAGATCCAGTTTTGACCGTATTTGGCGTTGATTTGTTTAATTGATTTATCAATATAACAAATTAAACCTAGTTATTGTTAATTAATTATCTTTCGCAGTATTAAATAATATCACAATTTTTATAAATTTTTACACTCGTTTCATTTTTATATTCGTTTTAATATTCCTTTTAATATTAAAAGATATTGCAATCGTTAAATTCGTTCATTCGGTTCTCCGCTGGTCAAACGAAAAAGCGATCGGGAACAAAGTTACCGCAAAGTGCAACTGCTATGTAGTGGTGCACAATGGAAAAAAATATAATACAAGAAAGAAAAAGCATTCAGATCTGTTTGTGATTCCCATTCACCCAGTCAAAGGGAGAATTCGATAGAAGAAAGGAAGAGAGATCCGATTCGAGTGTGCCATTTTCGGAGTACGCGTAACGACACGTGAGCGAATTTCAAAGAACCCGCTGTCGTCTATTAGACGTCTCTCCCTTTGCTCGCTCTTCGAAATATATTATCCGCGTTTCCCAAGCGCTATCGCGGAGGTCATCAAACGCCTGTGCGCTCGCGGCGAGCCGTTTTACGCGCTTTGACCCCGCCGTGGCCCCGCAATCGACGCGGTCGGGAACGAGAGGGAAAAGACGTCGGGGAAAGAGACGGGAAAGGCGTGTTTCCTGTCGAAAGATGAGCTGGAATTTTGGTATCACCGACGATAGAAAGTTTATCTCACGATTCCACGTGTCCCGACGGGACGACGAACACCGGATGAAGGAGTTCTGTTTCCGAGAAAATTGCGGCCTCCGATGAGCGTGCATCTCTCAGATAACATCGATTCGAGATAACTCAAGTCCGCCGTCAGATGCTCGTTAGTAATTCGTTATCTGCATGCAACGTTTCCCTTTACCGTTTAAAAGACCCAGTCGTTTAAAAGATATTTCAGTTTGTGAAAAATGAACAAAAAATTTTTAGTATATTTGTAACGTATATGTGTAATTATTTGCGTCAAAAAAAATATACGTGCGAGAAAAGGTGTCGCGCGGCAAGATCTCGCGATGCTCAGAAATAATTGGATTGAAATTGCACGTACGCATCCGCGTCGCAACTGCAGTCGTAAGAACATGTCCGAGTATGTGCGCGTGTTGTGGCCGGCGTCTCCAAAAAAAGAACGTTTCGTTCTTTATACATGTTACGCGCCACCCGCGTCTTTATTAGCCTCTCTTTCTCTCTTTGTTTCTTTCCGGAGTCGTTTCAGCAGCCCAAGGGATCAAAGGGCTAATATGATTTCTCTCTCTTTTTCCTTCTCTGCCGCTCCCTACAGCGAGACACGCGTACGCCACGACGTCACGCAACGTCTGAACGGGAAGAGAAAGAACGCACGAGCGAGAGCGAGCGGCTAATAACCCGCGAGCGGGAAGAGGACGCGATACGCGCCGCGAGTAATCGCGCAGCACGCTGAATAACATTCGGCGTATAAAATAAACGCGCGCGTCGGCTGCGTACAAAGGACCCTTAGTGGCGAGCGGTGTAAAAAAGCCGTCGTTCGCGGGAGAGGGAGGTAGACGAGTTGGCGAGAAACGGAGACGGGAGCAGAGCGAAAGAGAGCCTGGACTTCACCGAGACGAGAGGAGGACCGATGATCGCGCGAGCGGGTGACGCGGGGGGGGAGGCGTGTTCTGGCGTGCCCTCCCCGTCTTCTTTTCAGAGGTACGGGACGTCTTTCGAGCTCCCGCGGTCCCGGTTCTCGTCCGTAACTCGAGACGTGTAATTAGGAGCACCGGACCAAGATGAATGGCCAAGTGCCGGTGAGTGGCGTAGCCTAGACGGGACGAGTGAAAGGGCAGAGAGGAAGATGAAGGGAAGAGAGAAGAGGGATATCCACCGAGAAGGGTAGCAACCACGGGGCACCATAGCGCACTCGAGGGTTATCTCGTACATTGCGCGCACCCCCCCGTTTCAGCCCCCTCACCCCCTTAACTTCGGTGTACCCGATATTGGGTACAGATGTATATATATATCCACGTAATACCGCACGGCAACCACCTCTTCCTCCCCCCCGTGCCCCCCCGATGTGCGCCGAGCCTGCGTACACTCGTCTGCTTCTCGTGTAGGTGTGCGCGGCTATCGAACCGGTTCCTCCTCTTTGAGAGGAGAGCCACCGTCATGGTGGAGAGTGGCAGCATCCTTTCCTCACCACTTGGATCTCGTCTCGCCGTCGAGTCCTCGTGAGAGTCGAGGGAGGATCCGCGAGGAGGGCGCAAATTGGCCAGCTCCGATTTAGATGAAAGAATATGTCTCCTTTTTTTTTTCCTCGCAACTCTTTAATTTGCGTTGCTGAGAGAAGAACGGTATAATGAAAAGAAAGTTGTGATCTTCCTCTCTCATTTCTGTTCCCTTTTTCGCCTTTTTTTTTTAAGGACGGCGTGATAGCCGAGACAGTCGAATAGACAGAATGATAATCAACAGAGAAGGATAATAGGTTTTTAATAAATTCGCAGCCTAGAATGGCTAAGTTTGAAGTGATTTCTAATCCCGCTCACGAATTCGGTGAGAGAATGCAGGTTTGAGAGAAGAGTGGCATACAAATGTGCGAAAAATGATTAATGCCCGTTCCCATCAATGTGGATTGACTTTAATCTCGATTCAACTTACTCTTTTTCCAGTTCTAAGAATTGGAAAAAGTTGAAGAGTAAGGTTGATTATAATCAATCTACGTTGGTGGAAACGGGATATAAGTCAGGGAGCTGCATTTGTCATTTTTTTATGGAATATGAGCGCGAATTCGAAATCATAGCGGTATTTGCTTGCATTCCGCGACATTCCAAACCGTTGAAAGTAGTCGTTGTAAAGTGTCAACGATATGCAAACAGTGCGCAAAATAATATACTCCGACGTCTTTAAAAATATAATCACCAATGTCACGCACAAATGCAACTTGAGCGAAATAACAAGCGTGTAGAAAAGAAGGGCGAGTATATAGATCAAAGAGGTCCTGCAGGACTCTCCGAAATCCTTTTACTCAGAGTGTTAATCGTACGCTTAAAAAGCAGACCGGTAACGAAATATTTTACTCGGCGAGTTACGCGATTTTATCGCGAAATAACAGTGCGCAACGAGCGTGTAACAATGCTCTCGGCGTAACGTATCGTGCTTATCGTATCGCGCTGATCCATTCATCAGATACCCTCGCGGTTCCTCGCGCACGAAACGATATCCTTTCCGACCGCGCGTAACTTCAAATCAACGGGTCGCGATATCTCCCCGAATCAATAGCACCGTACAAAATCTCTGACGATAGAAGACTCGGGGGGGATCGAAGAGCGAGCGGTCGTTTGCGATCGCTTCGAGACGCGCCTGCGATATTTTCTTTTTCTTTTTTTTTTTACTTTCAAATCGCCCGGTCAGACGAGGCGCGCGATTCGGACTCAATTAGCCGTAATTACAACGTCGGGCGGTCAGAAAAGGAAGAAAGGGAGAGAGACCGCGCGCGCGCGGGTCAACCGGTCGGAGCGGACCGGAATCGCGAGACGATCGGCACGGGATCCCCAGGGGGTGGAGAAGGGAGGAGATGCGCCGTTACGGAAACTTCGATCGGCTCTCTTCTCTCTGCGTGATTCACCCCGACGGGCAGACAGACCCGCGGCGGGTAGAGCGGAAAGGGAGGGAAGAGCTCCGGTACGCTACTCCGTTTGGTGCGGTACTTACACACGCAGGCGAGCAGGGCCAGCAGAGTCGCGAAGCGCCGCATCCTCCTGGATCAACCGCGCGGATCAACCGGGAACAACGTACACAATCGCTATCGCGCGCGAGAGAGAGAGAGAGAGAGAGAGACACCCTGTGACCGCGTGGCGAAATTCACGTCGCGATCATTTTCACGCCTGATCCGTCTGATAACTCTGCGAACGGCGTTCAAGCGAGAGACGAAATCGAACGAGAAACGACCGGCGCGAAGAGACGCGCGATACTGCGACAACGAACCTACGCCGGCGCGAAGCGACCCCTGGACGCGCTCGGTTTGTCGCTCTCGCCGGTCAGCGCGATTGCCCGCGTCGCCGCCAGAGAACGCAACCTGTCGGTTGCAACTTCCAAGAAATACATATATTTATAAGTTTTACCCTTTATATTTTAGTAACAGTCAATTGGATTTGTAAGTCGAAAGATGTGCTCAAATTAATGCTAACATTCTAATGTTAAAATATATTTTAATTTTATTAAAATGTACAAGCATTTATAAATTTTTTTATAAACTTTATAATTTTTATAAACTTTTTTACTCATTGTAATTCGATAATAGTTTTGATAAAAAGATCCTTAAAAGACCTTAATTTTTAAAAGATTTTTGTTATTTTTGCATTACTGTTAATATCAAATTAATATTAAATCCTAATATTAGACTTGCCGGTAATATGGACACAATTCTAGCGACATTTGTTGTAGTTTATTTCTTCTAACAAAAAAAAGAGATAATATCCCGTAGGGATGACTGATCCGCATAGTCATGTGAGCTTAGCCGAACACATGATATACTGTGGACACTCATACACATTTACACGTCGTATGCACCTTTATTATACACACGCTTTTGTGAACGATAGTACAATGAACGTTTGAGGAAAAGCGGAAGCAAGGATATATAATTTAAAAATAATAAGAAAAATAAAAAAATAAAAATAAGAACAAGATCCATGTACATAAATCAGAAAGAAACCGGACTTATAAAAATATGAATATTTATCTATCTTAAATCTGGTCTTTCTCCTCTTCAAAGTAATTTCCTTCTGTGTTTATACAATGATTCTACATCGTTGACTGTATCGAAATGCTGTTTCTTTAAATCATAAGATTGTTTTTGTTTCTCAAAATGAAATTGAAGATCAAGAAGCGGCATTTTAATTCAGTAAAGAGCATCCAAGCTGAACAACAGATGCTTAACATGATTCGAGACGAAGATTTCCAGAAAACGTTTGAGACATGGCGGAAGCGATGGAATCGCTGTATAAATGTAGAAAGAAACTTTGAAGGTGATAGAGACCAGATTTAAATTAGATAAATATTCAAATTTTTATAAGCTTAGTCCGGTTTCTTTTTTATCGACCCATATATGTGTTTACAAATGTGGTACAAATAAAGCGAAATAAGCGAAAGTTCCTTTTTTATTTATAGTCTTTAATTAAACGAAAATTGGCAAGATAATGTTACTTACAAATTTTTAATTTCTACTTACATTATCTCCAATATTAGAAAATTTCGTTTAAATGTTATTGTAATTAATTTATTGCTTGGATCTGTTCGAATATTTAGTGAAATATTCTGAAATTTATGTTAAATAAATTATTGTTGGAATTAATCCAATTCAACACTGTTGTATTTTATCTTTTTGATTATTTCGTTATTTTAATGAAAAAGAATTCATACGTATATTAAACAAATAATAACTATTTTTATTAACTACAAAACTATTATTACTAATTAATTAAAATTAATTTAAATCGATCATTTTTAACATTCATTTAACTACTGTGTCAAGTTAGCGCTATATCGGTTTCAATATTTCAAGAATTATGACATCACGAATTTTTATCTTTTAAAACAGAGCTGGGATTTAGTTGCACATTTCGAGCCGATTTCAAAGTCGACGCCCACAGATCTCTTGCCGCTCGTATCCTAGCAACGAGCCTCCGGATGCTTGTAAACAACGCTCGTGATGCTTCACCTCAGGAGCGTTCGGATTCTAAGATGATATTGTAATCCCCCTGAGCTTTGAGTAGCTAATTAGAACTTTTCTTTTTTTTATTTATGCTTTGCATTTAATTTTACACTAATAATTAAAATTTCTTTTGTTACTAATATTATTAATAGTAAAATACTATATATATTAATATTATAATACTATATATATTAATATATTGGTTCTGGTTCTGGTTCTGGTTCTGGTTCTGGTTCTTGGTTCTGGTTCTGGGTTCTGGTTCTGGTTCTGGTTCTGGTTCTTGTTTTGGTTCTGGTTCTGGTTCTGGTTCTTGGTTCTGGTTCTTGGTTCTGGTTCTGGTTCTGGTTCTGGTTCTGGTTC
>JANQDE010000014.1:1985401-2015338 GCA_037157785.1 Cephalotes varians
TGGTTCTGGTTCTGGTTCTGGTTCTTGTTTTGATTCTGGTTCTGGTTCTGGTTCTGGTTTTTGTTTTTGTTTTTGTTTTTGTTTTTGTTATTGTTATTGTTATTGTTATTGTTATTATTATTATTATTGTATATTTGATTACTAATTCTTAGTTTCTTAAACATCTTTTGCAAGGTGTGGTGAAATATCAGATATGATTTAAGCAATGATTATAATGCCGAGAGATAGTATTTTGATTTTCTCTGATATAAATAGATGCGACTATAACAAACGGACGAAATGTAGATCGCGCGATGCATACGAATCCGAGATGCGACGTTGCGCGAGTAGCCTGTCATTACAGTTTGCCAACTCAATTATAATATCATGTACAACATAATTATGTGCTACATACATAACCCTATGTACGTACATACCCTATGTACGTACATACCCTGTGTACGTACATCATACCCTATCCCAGTAAGCGAAAATGGATTGAAAATTTGTAATCCATTTTAATTTATTTGAACACAAACTGAATTGAAAAAATAGCAATTACATTATTTCAATACTAAGTCCTGGAATAAAATAGATTGCGTGGCCAGGAAAATTTCTTTTGGATTGAAAGAATACAGAAATCACTTCGTTTTAATTCCGTTTCATAGATTAAACTGGATTGCGTGGCCCGTGTATTATTTTGGATTTAAAAAAATAGAGGACTCCCGTAGTTTCAATTCAGTTTTATATATTACAATGGATTTACGAAATTCTTACATTTTAATTGGATAAAAATGAATTGTGTAGAATTGCTGAATTCAAATTTTGGATTTTTCCGAATCCATTTCCGTTTGCTGGGATGCACATACATACCCTATGTACATACATACCCTATGTACATACATACCCTCTGTACGTACATATCCTATGTATATACATACCCTACGTACATACATACCCTATGAACATACATACCATATGTACGTACATATCCTATGTACATGCATGTACGCATGCATGTACGCATGCATGTACGCATGCATGTACGTAGGGTATGTATGTAGGGTATGTATGTAGGGTATGTATGTATATAGGGTATGTATGTATGTGTGGTATGTATGTGGGGTATGTATGTATGTATTGTATGTATCTTGGGTATGTATGTAGGGTACATAATGAATAATTAACTAATAATTAAAAATTCTTTTGTTACTAATATTATTAATATTGTTAATACTATATATATTATTATTAATAAAATACGTATAATTTCTAGTCATTTTATAATTATCTATTTATATATTTTATTTAAAACTCCTATTTTGTGCGCCATATTTATAATAAATAGTATAATTAATTTACTGTTGCAATATGTATTAAAATATTAATTAAATTAAAATTTAAATAAAACATATAATTAGATAATTATAAAATGAAGAAAATATACGTATTTTATTAATATATATAGTATTATAATATTAATATATATAGTATTATTACTATTTATAATATTAGKAACAAAAGAAATTTTAATTATTAGTGTAAAATTAAATGCAAAGTATAAATAAAAAAAAGGAAAAGTTCTAATTAGCTACTCAAAACTCAGGGGGATTACAATGTCATCTTAGGGTCGGAACTCTCCTGAGGTGAAGCGTCACGAGCGTTTACAAGCATCCGGCTGCTCGTTGCTAGGATACGAGCGGCAAGAGGAGAACGGTGGGCGTCGACTCTGAAATCGGCTCGAAATGTGCAACTAAATCCCAGCTCTGTTTTAAAATATTTCAAATTATCTCAGATCGAATTGTCCCGCGTGCTGACCGGCCGCCATGACAGTTCAATCGGCGCCTCGGTTCGGAGTGCAAAGCACGAATCGTTCCGCAATTAATCGCGAATTTTATCCGTTCGTAGTGCATAATTAGCGCGAGTTTTCGTCGGGAGTGCCGATTCGAGTGACGAGCGATCTTCGGAACATATCGGTCATCGCGGATCATCGCGGATCAATACCGCTTCGTGGATCGATGCGTCGCGTCATGGTTAAACCGTTAAAAGTTCTGGTGAGTACAGATTCCAATACCTAAGGCGCGCGAAAATAGTCTTTATGCTTCTTTGCTTGAGAGATTCAAAATGCGTTAACGTACTTTTCATTAGACATAACATGTCGAAAATTGTAATTAACGTGATTATATCGCGCGTGTCTATTTCCTTTAATGAAAACTACGTCACTAGACATGATATATTGTTAATGGATACGATATATCACGGTAACGCGATGCGAGAGATTCCGTCAAATGAACTTCGTACGATCGTACATATGTTTTTTGAGGTGATAGGATTCTCTACAAATTGATATCCGTATTGATTATTAACGGAATTTATTAAAAGCTGTAATTACAATACGTAGAATTTTAAACAAATTGCAATTTTGTTTTCCTTTCTCAAATTAATGCTGAAATTATTAAGAATATATGATTTGTACTTGAAAAATTGTATTTCATATTTGGAGATTTCAAAAAGAATTATTTATTATTAAAATCATTCTATTCCTAATGAAAATTGTATCGTATAATTGGACATTGATTGAAAATGCATCGACGAGATAGTATTAGGTGGTGTACTCTGTTACGAAAGTTTGGCTGTGCACTAACGCCCTCTCAACGAGTACGTGACGAATATAAGAAGCGATTAGTCAAAACAAAGCAGATGATAACGAGAAAAATACAGTTCCCTACCTACGAAATATCGAGATAAATCGCGAAAGTCATAATTATTGAAATATATGACTTCTCATTTTATATTGTTAAACCTTATATTCTTTTTCAATGCATTTAATTTGTCAGGAATATGAATAAAAAAAAATTTAATTAAAAATTGATTAATTATAGCATTTTTGTTTAAATATTAAATAATTCCTACATAAACATATCTAACATAAACATATCTTTTTAGGAGAAAAATTATATTTACACAATTACTTTGATATTACAATCATGATCTTATCGATATTCATAAAAATAAAAATATTGATAATTAGAAAAATCAGAAATGAAATGTATATTTTAGAAAATGCCTTTTTATATTTCTTTTTCTTATTATTCTTACTGTTACAAATATTAATGATTGTCTAAACTTTAAGACGAGGAGATTGCTGCGAGATAATTTATACGAAAGAAAAGCTTACAAATTTTACAGATATTAAATGTACAATACGAATATTTAACAACACGCACATGAAAAAAAAACTAATATATAAAATTTTCGAAAATATTTAACTTTAGACGTGCAGTCTCATAAATATACAAAATGTCTAACATAAATGTCTAAAAATTTTAAAAATCTTGAATCTCAAGACGTAAATACAAAAAACAATAAGTGTATAATAATTTTAAAAATAATAATTCTCTATAAAAATCTAAATCATTAGATATAATAATAAATGATAGTATAAATTGTTATCACTTTATTACATTATATGTAGATATGATGTAATATAACGTAATTTTACAAAAAATAAGATATAATAATTATTATATTATAAAATTATATATATAATTAATTAAATATTATAAAATTATATATATAATTAATTAAATATTATAAAATTATATATTTTACTATAACAAAAAAATTAATAGATAATGTTTAACATTCAAAAGAGGAAATTTTGATAGGATAACGAAATTTTTTAGCAGAAAGTTGTAAATGGAAGGAAAGTAAGAACATACAATTCAAATTTGTTATATTATCTTCATACATCTTGAGACATGTACGTCGTTGTTTTCCGTGTCGATCATTTTATAAGTATATCGATAATATTTATAATAACAATCTAAACAGTCACATACTTATATTCCTATAGATCTTAAACCATTTTTTTCACTTTACATATGGATCTTAATTTTTTTCTATACTATAATCAATCAATGTTCATCACACATCTGTGTAGAGAACAACCGGCATTCAGTTTAATTTTAATTTTTTTTTTTTTATAAAGCTCCATTGTCGAAGATTTCTTTTCTCAAAATATTGACAATATTGATTGATAATAAAAGTTTTACCAAAAGCGATACGCAAATTATTTGATTGAATTTGAAATATTTTTTGCACATGGATAATAAATAGATATCTATAAAGAGTTCACAATGTAATCACTGGTCCAAAAGTTTAAGTATGTGTATAAAGTGTGACAAAAATTGCCTGTAAATTATTGCTATGTTAAAAAAAAGAATGACTTATAATAGTGAATGATATATTTTCATTCAAATATTAATTTGATAAAAATTGCGTATTACAATATTTAATTGTTCAGAGATAACAAATAGAAGATGTAGCGAGATTCGTGCAAAGTCGGACAAATCCTCGTGCAAAAAGAATTCAAGCGTGTGGAATAAGATTCTTTTTAACGAGTTTTTGCGAAAAAGTCTGTTTTGAAAATTGGGGAATTAATGATGAGTATCACTTTAAATGTTTTTTATATTCTTGCCCTTTTTGTATACAAAGATAATATCGTATAAGAGACAATTCAATGCGAATTTTCTGACAGCCGGACGGTATATGCTATTTGTTAGATTTATAAAAGGTAAAATATTTTATTTTGCATACGAAATAAGTCTCTAAAAAGAAAATGATCAACAACTTCGATGTCATAACGAGTCCATTTCGATATTCAGGTAGTGTATTTCTACACGAAAGAATGATACATATTTACATAGAGAGACTTGCACTATATATATATGCTTTTATATATAATTTATGTACATGGTACATATGTCGCGTGTGTATCTATACATACGCATATACCTCCTTTTGAAAAAGTTCTTTTTTATATTGAGAACTAAATCGTTTCAACGTATTCCACTATCTTTTTAACATGTTTGAATCTAAGTTAAAATTTCCTTGAATATCATAAAAGTATTTATATTATGTACACAGTATAGTTATTTGTCCCGGAGATCACATAAAATGATTATAGTACATTATTAAAAAGTCGTCATTCATGACAATAGAAGATTTACTTGAACTATTAAAATCATTGCCCGAATAATTCATTAACATCATGATAAGATAAGGTATAATGGATAAAGTAATGATTTATGCAAAGAAAGGGCATAATTACATTACACTCGTTCTTTATGATGACTTTATTTAATGTGTTAATTTCTCAATCGTTATTAACGTGACTAGTTAATTAATTTTGCACTATCAAAAAATTTTGAAACAATTATTAAAATATGAAGTATCTTTATAAAATTTCATCATTTCCATCAATTTGAGATCTTTATGTATTTCTAATATTGAACAATATTAAACAATTACTTAATATAATTTGATACAGGTTTCGAGATGTAAATAAGACAGATTATGTGGTAGTTAAAATTACCTCATACATCGCAATACATTTCACAAAGCTCATGCGAATCGAAATATCTCAAAGAATATTACATAATCGCATTATGTGTCGACAACAGAAAAATAATTATACAGGATGTCCTATTTAACTTTATTATCTGAAGTCTTAAAAATGCAATACATGTTAGAATAAAACAAATTTTATGAAAGTTATATCATGTAAAAAAGAACATTGTATAATAATAGTAATCTTTTCATAAATGGAGTATATAATGGAGGTGCCTTGCAATTTACATAAAAATTCTTCATCTTTATTTTTTAAAAATGAAAATAAATTTTTTAACTTTCATAAATTGAATTTTTTTTCATTTTGCGTATAAAAATATTAAGATAAGATAAAAATATTGAAAATTGATATATATATGTGTGTGTGTGTGTGTGTGTGTGTGTGTGTGTGTGTGTGTGTGTGTGTGTGTGTGTGTGTGTGTATAAAATATAATTTTACAAAGTATTTTATTCTAAATATATTCAATAATATATCTTGTAAAATATTAAATAAGTCTCATATAGACATTAATGTTTTTAAAATATGTTTTTAAAATACTTGTACTAAATATTAATAAATGTAAATACTTTTTGCGAAATAACATAATTATAACATTAATAAATGTAAATACTTTTGGCGAAATAACATAATTTTTTATAGAAAATTTTCTGAAAGAGAATTTTCTAGTAGCAAAGAAAATATTCTACATAGATAATAAAATTAAGTATGTACAAGACATCCTGTATAAACTATGTTGTATTAATAAAGGATACGTATGGCACTCTTCATCGGCCTGCACATTCTACAGCGTCCGAATGCTGGCCGAATTATTAAAGATATGTTTAGTCTGTATCGACATTTATCAGAAGTAAAACTTCCTCGTTTTATTTGGCATCGCGTTACGATAAACTTCGATTCAAGCCGTATAACTTCACTATTGTCGATGATATGTACTCAGGCTTCGTTCTTCGATTCTAGGTTCACTTACGATCGCCCCATCCGGCGCTATTATAAAACCAAGATGAAGTACCTTCGTCTCTCGTTTTGCTCCATGAATTATCAAGGCCGCTACCTCCGTTGTCCTAACAATCCGATATTAGTGCTTTCGCTCATTAATTCTAATTATGCTGTTCCTCAAGCATTTTTTACTTTACATGTACTTTAGTGGCACATAACATATTATTACATATATTTATACAAAAGACAAATTTATAAAAAAAGAAATTTATTTTACCACGTTTAACTGATGCGAGGCGGGCGAGAGGTAATCCATATTGGTATAGTAGGACGAATAATTTTGATAGCACTGTTGTTGGGAAGGGGTTGTCGTCCACGTTAACCTTTGATGATCACCCGGAAATGCTCCGCCACTCTCCGTTACTGCTGGACTCCAGATGCTACCGCTACCACCGCCGCTGCTGTACACTGTGCCTAACTGTTGAAGAACAGAATTTGATAAAAATTTTATTAATCGACTAATCGGATAAATGGATGAGAACGAACATTCCATGTAAAAAATCATTCTTTGGTACGATTTCTTGTCAAAACGTAAAATGCTATAACATAATAAATTGACCTATGCGAATAAACATATGCGTCGAAAGTACTGCTATAATCCATTCACTTACGCTCGGTGGAGTCGTGCTAGCTGCTAACAGCAAACTAGCGTTTCCCGCAGGCTTATATTGCGGCGAGTCCCTTAAAAGCGCCGGCGAACTTGCCGCTGAACCGCCCGTGCCTCCGCTCCTAAATACAGAAATGCAATTATAGCAAACATATACAAGCACCTAATTTTCTACATTTTCTACAACGATGATCGATCGCATCGCAATAAGCGAATTCTAGACTTTACGCGGTTAAAGTCCAAATATAAGAAAGCACATCTTGCGCAATATGATTATCTGTCGCGCGTAGCTGCAATTAGAGTACTAATTATCAAGCTAATTTTAAGTTGCCGATTATCTCGCACGTTCCCGAGATAAAAGTCGTTAGCGCGATTACGGGCATACGCCTAAGATAAACGCTCATTAAGATAAGTGATATTTACAAGGGCGTAGTAGCAGGTACCGCGGCAGCGGGCGTGGGCGGAGTGGTAATTGAAGGACTTTTTCCAGGGGGTGGATTATTAGCCGGGCTCCCCGAAGGCTTTTTCGATCTCGGCGCCTTATCTTGTTGTTGTTGCTGCTGCTTCTGCTGCTGTCGGCATTTAGCTCTCCGATTTTTGAACCACACCTATAAACACACGTGAAATTATCCGTGGTTTTATAATCGTCCCCGTAGCACTGTGTGTATAGCAGTGGCTGTATTATCATTAAAAATAATAGTAAGTCGCGCATCTGTCGCGAAATGATTCAGGCGATATTTTCACGTTTCAACGATGCGTAGCACAAATGTGATTCAGAACGAGTCCGGAGAGCCGCGCAGAGCTTTTGCAAAGCTGGCGTAATAGCCAATTATAAGGGAATGCCGGACTGGCATGACTATCAATTACCAATCAAGCTGACTGCAGCAGCGCGAACGAAAACGCGCACGCATATCGGACACGCTCGCTACCAGGCTACCGTTAATGCAACAGAATTACGAAAACCGATCGGAGTATAGGTCGTCCCACACACCAAGCAACTTCTCTGAATAGAATAAGCCGATTTTGCGTACCAACGGGCTCGCTCCGGTTCAAAGTGTCCACTGGTTTTACACGAACACCTTATAATGAAGCTGCTAATTATACTTATGCAGAACTGAAAAGCGTTCTTCTCTTCGCCGGCGCACGAATGATATCGATTACATTGGCGGACATCGTCGAGCGTTTTTTGATAATGTTTGATTATTTTATCAGCAAATGTTATAATATTTGCTCGCTATCAATCAAGAAAAAAATATCTTCAAATTAAGATTCGGAAATATAATTCGCGAATTCGATTTAATTATTGTATTACATATGATAAATGAAAAATGATGCGATGCTTCTTGTTTGCTCTTGGAAATGGTACATTGGAACGATAGAAAGGGACGAAGCGAGTGGAAAGAGGTAGAGGGAGAAATGCGACAGGAGGAGAGAGTGGAACTTAGAGAAGCCTCGCGCGATCGATGTTAGAAGCGGAGAGGTGAGCTTGGGTTTCTACGGATTTTCTGGGGGATACTAACAGTTTGCGTTCTTCCGTCGAAAAAGTCCGATGTATATACCATAACACGAATTCTTTGCTTTCAATAAAACGCTTTCAATATAACATCATGAAAGTAATTTATTATGTTCGCATTTTTTATGCCTATATCAAGAAAGAGACATCGATGACTTATGTACCATAATAATAACACAATAATAACATAATAACACAAGAAATCAATTTTCTTTTGTTTAGGGACGATTATAAATAATAGGCTTAATATATATTGATATTTAACTTGATTCGTCCTTTTTCTTCTTGACACGATATATATATATATATATATATATATATATATATATATATATATGTTCATATGTCTGAATTTATCGATCATTAATTCATTAATGAATGTAATATTAAACAATTTAATAAATAGTGATAATATCATTCATTTTCTCTAAATAATAAATAAAAGGTAAACGAAAAGAAGTTAAATTAAACAAGCACAACTGTACATGAAAAGAAAAATATTTTATATAAGCACTTACATCTAGCTTGGCTTATAATTTCTTGTTTTTAATTGTTATATTTTTCTTTTCAACTAGTTATGCTCGTTTAATTTGATCTTTCTTCATTTACCTTCTATTGCTTAAAAAGTTCAGTAGTCCGTTTATTTGACTGAAAACAAAGTTCTTTTAAGAAATTTAATTTTATTTAATTTTAAGATATACTATCGTGAAGTGACATTACTGCATCGATCGTAGAAGAAACTAGTTTTAGCGAAGCTATAATACAATAGAACGAAACCGTCTGTGATCGAGAAGTCATGCGCAGGGGTCCGAAAACGTCGATGAGTAGGGCAGTCGTTAGTTTTGCAGTCGTCCGACGAACGTGCGGAAGACTATGGCCCGTGTTGGGCCCATTCATTCCGTTTACATGGCCATAGCCAGGTGTGTTGGGTGGCGATTGCGGATGCGACGCGTCCTTTCCGGCCTTGATGAGGGTGGGATATGCGCGAACACGTTTTCGGACCCCGTGGACGTCGAACTCGGCACGAGCAAACGGCACGGTGTCAGTCGAGCAATACCAAAATGTTGATTCCGGAAATGTCATCCTTCATGTAGGTTTTCGCGGTATTGTTGCGCAGAAAAATTCTTTCAACTTTCTGCTATTGAGCAAGAATATCAATGGGGGAAGCATCGTTTGCGATTTTATATGGCCAGAGTGAATGATCCTCTGTTGAATCATCAAAGAAAACCGAGAGGAAGCTTTTTCGTTCGATGCTTTTTTGTATATTTCTATACTTTTGATTTTTATGATTTTTATGATATTCTTTTAAGTTTGCACTTGCCATAAATAATTACGCACATAATTGCAATTGCATTTTGATTGCATAATTGCAATTTTTGTCCCTTTCTTTTGATATTATGATCTTATATGATCACATCGAATAACATTATGATGCTTCGTATATTACACTTCATATAATATGTTATATTCGCAATTTGTATTAAATAGAATTCGCGTTACAAACGTATTTGAAATTTAATTAAATTCTATTAAATTTATTTTTTATCGTAATTATAATACTAAGGTGTTTGTCCGAAGAATATGTAGACATTTGTAAGACGAATGATTAAATTAACGAGGTTAACTTCAACGAGGGACATATGAGAAAGAATCGATGTCCGTACTGTCTGCGTGCCGATAGTATGTACCCCTATTCGTGCCGATAGTATGTCAGTAATCAGATACTCTCGTGCTCTTCGTGGAGAGACACACGTCGAATTTTTTTACTGCAAATATTTACGAAAATCTTTTTTACGCGTTTGAAGTTACTTTTCTACGTATTTCTTGAGTAATTTAAATATTAGAGAAAAACGCTATTGAATTACCACACACGATTTTTTACGATACATGTGTGATACTTATAAAAAAATACTTTTGTGAGAAGCATCATCAGATTGCTGCCAACGACTTACCTGCACTCTTGATTCCGGTAAATTGATTTTCATAGCGACTTCTTCACGCATAAAAATGTCAGGATATTTTGTTCTTGAAAAAAGCCCCTCTAATACATCCAACTGCGATCGTGTGAATGTTGTCCTCTCTCGTCGTTGTTTTCTTGGATTGCCTTTAATACAAAATTTTTAATGTAATCGAATATTACGATATTTTTGTTTTAATTTGTTTTTTTTACTTTTTTACTAATTTTTCTCTTAGATATTTATGAACGATTGATATCAATGTCGATAATCGAGCGATTTAATTAAAGCGTGTAGTAAAGCGTTTCTGAAAGGCTTAAAAAGAAATAATGAAAACGTTTTTCTTTCGAAAATAATAGTTGATAAATCGGGAAATTTTTCTTTTTAAATCTCTAATTTATAATTGCATTATTTCGCGCAGTATAATATCAACAATAATAAATGAATAAATTTTGCCTACATTGCTTGTACGTTACAGTGTACAGGTCAACTACATTTAATAACTAATCGATAATGATTAATAAAATAAATAGATTAAATGAACCGGTTACTAATAATTAAATTAATAGCATATAATAATATTTTCACGAGTTGGAAGCAACTTCGGTACATAATGCAAAAGCTTTTACATGAACACGATTAATGAATAATTTTATATTGTATTATTATTAGTGTTTCTGCGCTTTATCAACGTGCTTTCTCCAATTACAGTACAACATTATAATTCATTACAACAATTTTCACGCATTTTTAATATAATTATACTAATAATTATAAAAATTGACAGCAATTGTTTCGCACTTTGTTTACGTTGGTAAACATAAACAAAGATAAACATACACCGATATATATATATGCAACTCAAAAATAAAAAGTTACTCCCAACTCGATTCAATTAAAACTAATAAAACATGATGGGCACTCACAGTAGACGGACTCACCGGCGGATGTACAACCGGGATAACCAATAGTGGAGTGTAACGCATCGATCGGCATGCTGAGACCCATGTAGGGTGCCGTTTTGAGAGCACCATAGGGCCCCGCGGCGGACGCGCCGAACGCCGCGGGCCCAAAGAGTTCGGAGGCCGAGGTGGTGGAGGCGGCGAGGCCCCCGAGATCGGCGGCGCCGGCGCCCCCGCTGCAGCCGGAAGTACCTCCAAGACTGTTCGGCCACATCACCACCCCCTCGGCCCCCAGCACGACCACCCTCCCGCCGCGGTCTCCTTAAAGAGACGTTCTCAACGCCCAAGTTATACGTTCTGTCTGAAAAACAACAAAAACGAAATTGAAATTATGTAAGAATTATATAAGAACTTAAGTCAATAAACGACACAATTTGTCTTATTAAAAAATATATATTTGCAATCAATTCATACAAATGACAATTCATACAAAATAACTTTATACAAATTATAATATACCTGTCAGATAATACTTGTCGGTTGGAGTAAATTATAAAATATTTAAAAATGATATAATATAATGCTAATATAAAGTATGCAGAATAATTAATAATTATTATAAAATGTCGAATTATAAGATTCAAGTCAAATTGTCTTTCTATCAAAAAATTGCAAACATTATTTATTAAAAGTACATAAAATAAGAAAAAAAATTCTTTCTCATCCTATGTCTTTTTTATCAGTAATTTTACCTATTTTGACTATTTTCTTTTACAGAAAAGGACCGCCTCTGAACATCACCTCGCAGACTTTTCCAAAACTATTCTTCCGTCGATTGTCAGATAGACTGTCTCGCGTCATCAAAGAGAGAATAGTAGGTGCTTTAAACAAACACAAGCCGATTGTGTTGTCCGGCATGAAAATAAGAATGACGCGATCGGCAGCTGCGGGGGATAATCCAACGAAGGTGCAACAGGACTCCGTGGTATTCTCAAGGGAGCCACAGCTCGCAACCTAATTCCAAAATGCATACGGCATCGTCGGCCCGAAAACCGAGAACGGCGAACAGGAACAACGAAAAACTCGACCCTGAATACGCTCGCAGCCTTTCCGTTGCGCTCTTAGCCGCTGACTTAAGTCGCATTTTATCCTCTCCGATTACAAAGTCAGGAACGACTATCGCTTCCCCCTTCCTGCACCATCACGGGCGAGCCACCTTCTCCGGTGGTGACGACTTGTTAATTTGTTTGCCGCCACGTTTATTACGTCTATGCACATCTGCGATATGTCGAACGACGATGAAACATGTATTGTTTCCTGTCTCCCGGACGTCGCCGTCCACATGTTTCGGATTAAGGGATGCTAATCGGTAAGTAATTAATGCACAGTGAGAAACAATCGAATGATGACAACGTTACAAGCGTCACGATGCGAGTGTTTTTTGAATATAAAATGTAGGACATCCTGAAGATGTTGATCAGTTTTAAATATTCTTTGTCACATTACTAATTATATCGTAGTGCCGTTTGTCATTATCCGTGACTAATGATTTAATTAAAAAAATAGTCTTGGCACAAAAATTAAATATAAATATAAATTAAATATAATTAAATATTTTTCGAAGCGCTGAATCTTATACAATGGCACAATCTCTAGGCGGTTTAATCTTTTCTGTACAAACGGGGATATTTCGAGTCCAGTTGATTTTTATCCATGAAAGTTTCTCATAACTTCCCCCACCTCTTTATCTTCTCCTAAAAAACCTTCATAATTAGGGGAGATATTTGTGTGGTAAAGCGACTGAAATCATCAATTTCGAACAATCGAGTTGATTTTTGTGTCGAACTCCAGTAACTCTCGTTTGTACTGAACGTCGGCCTTTTGTGAAAAATAAAAATTTTGCAAAAATCATTGTAAATATTCTATTTCCATTTTAGTATTTGAATGTTTGTTTTTATTTTTAAAAAATTTTTCTAGAAAAAATCATTTATTTTAGAAAAAATGAATTTAAAGAGAAATTGAGGCGTCGAATTGTTTTATTATGAGCGAACAAAACAACATCGAGTCTTTCGGAAGAAAATCTTGCAATGAAGAAGTTTTGTATTAAAAAAATACTTGTATTCGATTTTTCCTTTTTGCCTCTTATTGAAAATCATTTATTTTCATGTACCCAAATAATTATACTTTTTGAAGAATTTGGAGTTCCCTATTTTTTTCAAAACTTTATGCCTAAACTAGGAAATCCTACTAGTTATTTTTCTATGTGCATTTATTATAAAAAGTTACAATTTTTTGAAATTTTTTGAAATAAGACTTTTACCCACTCTTTAATTTTCGGTAATTAAATTATATTACATTTTATCTTTTTTCAAAATAAAGTACAAACATTTATTCTACAAACTTGAAAGTTATTCATGAATTTTTATACATTTTTTGAATCATTTTAAATAGATGAAACAGTGATCGGACTCGAATTACATCCATTTGTATGGATAAAGTGCCATTTTTCATATGATATTGTAAGGGTTAAATTAAATCTAGATGAATTAAAGTTGAAATTTTCAATACAACAGTTACAAATCTTTTCATGCGGAAAGATTTTTATTTGCGGAAGACACTCGTTTAGCCGATATAAATGTGGCTGATTCGAAATGTGTGTTTCCGAAATGAAATCTTACACCAGATCATCTTTAATAACGTATTGTTCCGTTTCCTCTTTTAACTGCGTGCTATATTGAAACTAGATTTCGTTGAATAGAACTGCGTCATATGTACAAAAGGCCTCTTCAGAGTACTAATAGAGCTGCCGCAGCGTGAGTCTTTTCGCGCAAATATACATGAAACATCCACATTCACCCTCATAGCATATGTACATTGCATCCTGTTGCATCCGCAATTGAAATTTGTGCCCGACTACTGTTGAAATATGTTCTGCTGTAATTTAACTATCGGACGCGTAATACGTATGATAAGTGGCTTTATGACATACTCATCAGATCGACACACTCATCTAAATATAATCACGGTTTCTCATAAACAAAATGCTACGAGTTTACGTAATAAAAGAAATTTTAATCTCAAATTAGAATGTTAAATTTATCATTCATAGAAAATTTAAATTTAATTTTATTTACTTTATGCAATTAGATACGATCCGTATAGCAATTTACACTCTGAAAAAGATGCCGATGAACTAACGCTTCTTTTTCCAAAGTATATAGAGCGCTTTATAAACGTTATATATTGCTCCATGAAATTACGAATACTTAATATCGTAGACGTAAAAGGCTGTATTGCGTTTCTAATATTACGTCTCATTACGTTCGCGTGCAAATTTCCTCCGATCTCCCCGAGACCGGAATAAAGTTGCTCGTTGAAAAAGAATCCATAGAGTATACACTACCCCGTGACGACGCCTCTCGTTCTGGTTATATTAAAATTTTGCTCCCTATGAAAGGAAGGGCAAAGGATGAAGAAAGGCGGAGTATTCTCCCGAGTCCTCCTGAAATCAGTCAAGCGCGAATCTCCACTTTTGTGCACTTATGTGCCTCGCGCCGGCCACAAAGCACTTGTTACATACCACCCAGCATGGGCGAAAAACGCCGAAAACAACTGTCACTCAAAAAATTTTTAACAACGACTGCACTGAGCACCCTCACGCATTGTTGTACACGACATAAACTTTTTTTTTCTCTTTCTCTTCCCTCCTCTCTCTTTCCTTTTCTCTCTCGCTTATTCTATTTTAATAATAAATATACATCAATACAGCTTTTTTCTTAATGATATTGTCGATTTGTTGTAAATTTACCGCTGCGCAAAACTGCAAAACTCGAATATAATCTCACTTAAGCTTAATCTCACTTAACCTAATTAAATTTTTTTATTTAAAAATTCTGCTTATTGCGTCGAAGATAAAAACATTATCGAAGTGTACCATCGACAAAGCGACAGATTTATTTGCACTTTCGTCATATTAAAATGACGTCACGAAAGAAAAACAAAGATAGAAACAGAAGGAGAGAGCGAGAACGGATATTCAATGGTCCTCTTATTGCAGTAGCCAGAAGTCTCTTTATCTTTGTGCACTTTGGTGGGTGTGCACGGGACAATGCACTTGTTACAGACCGCCAAGTGTGGACAAAATGCCCATTCGATTGGCCCTCGAGGGCACTCGAGTAGTCTACGACCCTGCGAAGAGCCCGAGAGAAATGGTCGAACTAGAGAAAGATAGCTAGGGTGCCTTTTACACCCGCGCGTACTTTTCCGACCCTCCTTTCCGAAAAATCGATCTCCCGCTGCAACGAGTTGCATCCCCACCCCGGCCCTTCGACAGTTCGGCCCTAGTGCAAACACTTTGCGTTACCAATCGACAGATATATATACCGGCATGCCGTCCCTAATGACTGTTAAATCCCCATTATTACGTCCCGCCGTGTGCGCTGCATGGGAGGGAGAGAGATAGAGGTTTACCCTCTCGTCGCCAAAGAATACGATTTACGGATACGTCCGGCAGATCGTATCTGTGCGGATCAGTTAAGCCAACAAGGCGCACGTGCGCGAATATGCATTTCGCTGTTGCATCTTAAATCCGCAGTAAATTCCTATAGAACATATCCCGATATTTAAAACTCTTTCTGTTATCTACACTATTTTTAGACAAGTGGAATTTTTCTTACCTACAAACACCTACAAAAAATAAGTGACACTTCCGAGTAAGTGATTCTGGCTCCGTAAGTTTCACCAGAGATTACATTAGTTGAATATTTTTTAGTAGTTCGCTCTCAATTCGCGCGGTAATAATTCCCGGGGGAAATCATAACGCAAAGGGGAACTCACGCAGATGCGATCGCGACAAGACGCACACATCAGAATCAAGTCGCAGCATTCGGATTCATCCGTGGGCGATGCAACGTCGTTTCTACATTAGGTAGCGCGGTTTGCGGCTTCGGTACATCCAGCGGTACACGAAGAACGACACACTGTCGTAGCTATCCCAGAAAGTTAAGTCGCGGCCGCATTGTTTCCAGGAGTATTTGCACACAACCGCATTGTTCCTGAAGAGCCCGCCCTGTATAGTTTCACAATGAACGTGTACGTACGTACGTTGCGTGAAGTACAGCCTCGCGAATATCGTGGAAAGCCAGAAGGTACTTGTGAAACGAGCGAGGCATTAACTGATTTTTCGATTACGTCGGTGCTCGAAGACTTCGGCACAAATGCGCGTACGTGCTCTCGTCGTGATAAGTTTGCAGTCTTTACGCGTTAAGTACATTTTCATTTTTATTCTCAAATACTTAATATTCTCGCTTTAATAAAAAAGAAATATAAAATTTGTATTCTCTCGATATTGCACTACATTGCAAATTGTTATAATTCGCTTCGTTCGAACGGAAATATTCATGACCGGTTCATCCGATATGCAAAAAACACGAGAAGCTTTCTCGTTAAAATTATAATTAATTCAATTACCTAAAAGTAACAACACCGAATGCTCGCAGCTGCGCCGAACTCGTAGTTGGGTCCACGTCGGATTATAGCGTCTTGCGAAATAATTATCTCGGCATCGAGCTTGAACTTTTCCTTGAAGAGGCGGCTTTACATCGCGGAGTCGCCCACTTTATGTACCCTGAATTGTATTCGGATACCTCTGTCAAGGAGCCGCATGCATGTAACCATGCGCACCGAGTCGTGCACGGGGAAGCGTCTCTACGAGGAAAGGAATCGCATTGAATGCAATCTTAGCCTTGGGTATACGGCGTTTTGTTGTGCGTTCATTGAGCGTAAAACTTAATTCCCGTAGAAATTCCACGAGGTATACACGGGATATATCTCCGCCGAGGGCTTGTTCTCTGATAGTTAGTCTTTATTCTCGGCCGGCAAAAAAGGAGATACCAATGGGGGCTGCAGCCCGCCGCCGACGGGGATGAGCCTCCTTCGCTTCGCTGTCTCTCTCCTCCCTCTCTCGCCTCCATCTGCCTCCATTCCGCTTCATGCTCCTTTATGTTCCGCCTTGACGGACGGTGGAACTTACTGATTTCTCGGAGCCAATTTCGAGGAGGTTTTGTTCCCTCGGGCCGACGATCACGGTTCTACGGTGGCCACGTCAATCCGTCGAAGGCACGGCGTGACATTGGGACCCGTTCGCACGTGATAACATCGTCCAGGGATTCCGAGAGACTTGATGCTTCGATGCCGAAGCCGAGATTCAATTTGTGACAGTAAACCAAGACTATGGCGTCTCTTTAAGATCATCGATTAAAGGACTGGTTTTTAGTTGAAATAACATGTCCTCTCTTATGCGAATCTCTATATTACAAGCTTATTAAAATTAAAAGCTTGTATCTTTATAATAAAATCTATCACTTAGTTAAGTGTGCACTTTCATGTCAAGATATAAAATTTCCATGATTGCAAAAAAGAATAAATTCTTGTTAGAAGATAAACTCGTCCTTGCATATAGACCGTCCATCGTAGAAGCCTTGGAAAATCTCGTCAACTTCGTTGTTCGGCTTCCGTATCTTCTTCAGTATTAAAGTGATCGTATAATTCAAATGTGTACGCGGATTATAAACTACGTCATTTCTTGAAGTTCTTTTGCTCGTGTAAAGCATTAATGTAAAATAATACAAATCTAATTTGTTTTATATTTTATTGCACTATTTATTAGAAAGCCGCGAATGAATTATTTCTAGTGACTTTGTGAGTTATTCAAAATTTTTTTGCCGATGTTAGAATTATCCTCATTTAAGTCAAATCGTCATTACAATGCATTCGTCCTTCTTGGATATTTTCATGAATATCGTTCATGTATTTATCACGAAATTTCAATATCTACTTCGTCTCGATTCAATGCAATCTATATGAATTTTTAAATTCGTAATCGTAACTTCTTTTTTCCATCAAACTTCAAGGCAGCTGCATATCCAGATGGCAATATCGCATTCGCATACCAGACGGCAATCGTCTTTTTATACGATATGACTTGCAGACGACAAACAGATGAGATTCTTTTTAAACGAAGACCAATCATCTCTGCAATGCAACCAATCATCTCTTGATTTGAAATTCTCACGAAGCACGATTTTTTTATTCCAAATGTAGACTAGAATTTTTTCGGCACTATTCGATACGACGTCATCTTTTTTCGATCTTATTGATCACTTGTATCAAGTCTTATACATTGGTACTAACCAGTCATCATTGCATCACATATTTGCGACAATATACACAAAAATCTAACGCAATGCTCAAGATCGCGAGGCACATAGCAGCACTCTTCGTTCTTCACTTAAGAAACACGCGTTTTTTCGTTTTGGAATCGCACGGAGTCGCTCGCGACAGAGTTTCTGCATTAGATACGAAGATCGAGCACCGACTAGGATCCTAAATGTCCTGTGTTACCGCGGAGGACGCCAGTGTGTATAGACTGACGACGACGGCGACAAGGAGACGAAGGACCTCCTCGTGGAAGGCGGACCTTAACCGGGAGGGAGGCAAGCCAAGAAGATTACCGTAAGCAGATTATTTCCGTGGAAATCCCGCTGGCCAACTCTCTCGGCACGCTACCACGCCGGGGCATTTCGGGATCGAAACTTCCCGCGAAACTGCAGGCGCGAACGGAAGTAGTCGAAGCTTGGCGCAGCGCGTTACAAGATCTGTTCTGACAGCAGCCGTCGGACATCGTAGATAAGATTATTGAAGGATCAAACATCGTACGATGTAAAATAGATCCTGACGAGCTCTGTCGCAGAAACCATCCGCTTTAGGGTTGCTTTGTATATACAAAACTCGTATAAGGTCGTTAGTTCAGTCGTATTCACATTCAATTATTATAATTTTAATGACTAACATTGTTAACCATTAGAATTAATAAGTAAAATTTTGTCATTAACGTAATTTAATTGATACGTATAACGTTGAAGTTTTAATGTAAATGTAAGATTTCATTTTTGCGCAATTTCTACGTTGTATTTAACGTGATTTTAACGTGATAATCTATTGATAAAATCGTTGTGTTCCACTGATTCAATTATTTATGTGTATGAAGCGCATAAATTCTCGCAGGTAAAGGAGAAACATGGATTTCAATCTGTCTGCACCGATCTGCATCGCATTGTACTTTGAAAAAGTTTGGGATTTTTTATCGGTTTGATCCGGAGCAACAGATATTTCTCATTTTTCGCGAAAAATACAGTATTGTGATTGATACAGAATTATTAATCGTGCAATGCGGGATAGTGGAATTTTGCCGACGGCTGGATCTTTTTCGTATATTATATATTGTCTAATAATTCTGGGCGTGGGTTCAATTAATAACCTCCAGGCAAATGCGGTATGCTTCTTTTAGCACGTAAATGTTAACGGTGCGTATTTCCTGGGGCCACGCACTTTTTCCCCGTCACTCGCGAAATTTCCCTCGCTCTGCGGAATTTCGCACGGTTATTTCGAAACAAGTTCGTCGACGAATTTATACATTCTCTCTTTGGCCGGATGAAAGCTTCCATGTACGCTTCGCCGATTAAATGTCGGCGTTTTCGAGGTATTCGCGCACCGCAGCGCTCGAATTCGGTTGATTCGCTCGGCCGGGATTCTCTCTGTCTCTTTTTTTTCTCGTTTACCGCGGGAAGTAATCGCAGAGGATATCCGCAATCCGCAGAAATCATAAAAACCGTGGCGTACGCAGCCGAATTCTGTTCCGCGAGGGAACCCACGTAGTTGGGAGAAAGAGGAGAAGTGGTTATTAATCATTAGTTTATACCAATCATGATGACGTTTTTGACTGAATTTAAAAAGTCAGTTATTATAATTATGTATATAGTTGTATTATCTTATATGAATTCATTCATCGTTATAAATAAATTTTGTATCAGTACAATCTTTTCAGAGAGCGCACTTTTTTCGAACAAAATATCACATCATTTCGTACGCTACAAAAACAAAACTCGGCTATTGTAACGTTTGTAATCTAGTAATAGATAATTATTAAAATTCTTGGTGTTTACATAAATGTAGTGGAAGCTTTATGGTTGTTACGAAACGAATCGTTAGCTCGATAGAAATGTCGTGATTTGCGATGAGCCTACTTCGGTAGCGATAAACGATATACTCAATCGTTATCTATACATACAAACTTATTATCTTATATCGATATTGGGATTATTCAGGAAAGATATATATATATATATATATATATATATATATATATATATATATACACTTCAGTTATATCATTATAACGCTATTTTTAACTATAAGTCCACAATCCACACTTTGACAATGTACAAAAAATTATGATAATATTAAAACAGAAATAGGAATTAAATGAATCACAATTTTACTTTCCAGATTTAAATGCTTCATTGAAAGGAAATTAATGAGAATCTAAAAATACTATCGATGTTATCACGTCTTACTAAACACACGCTTATCAAAACTCGCGACAACGGAATTAGGTCAATCTCTCAGTTAACCAATTAGAAGACGCGATCCTATTGATTAGCCTCGAGCAATCGGAGCATCAGGTTGTGCGAATAGATGAACGATATTCTCGCATATGTTTATGAACACGTGGACCTATGTAGGTCAGTAAATTGTCAGACAACGAAAATCCAAAGAGCACCGTGGCAAACCAGGAAACAGAAGTGGCACCAGAAAATGCGAGACGAGACGAACTTGACAAATCTAGAGAAGCGATTTGGGAACGGATTCGATCCGCGAATCAATTGATGCACCCTTTGACTCTGATCACACCACTTCCTAGCGGAACAATCGGCGAAAATGCCACGACATAACGTCTTGGAAATAGCGAAAGAACGCTACTCACCCGCGAGCACTTGTAATTACCGGCACCGTTGCTCTCGCGTCGATACTCCTCGTCTTGAGCTCGATAATCCAGACGAAGCCCCCGAATTCGCACTCCAACACACACCGTGGCCCGGCGCGTAATACTCGCCGGCGCGCTCCAATGTCAGAAAAGAGATGGGCTAGGTCGTTCGATCTCTCGGCACCGCGCACACCACTGAAACCGGCGCTTCGCCACGGCGTTTCGCCACTCCACCGACGACCGACTCACCGAACAAGCGCGACCGATAGCTCGTAGAATACGGATGTATACACGATAATGACTATTCTATTCCCTAATCCACCGGAGTCGTCCACCGGCGTGGCTCTTCTCTTTCTCCCTCCGTCTCGTTCTCTCGCGCTTGCCCTTTCTTCCTTCCTCTCTTTCTCTTTCACTCCTCTCTCTTTCTCTCTCTCTTTCTCTCACACTCTCTCCCGTTTCCTCCCTTTATCCGCGCACGTCTATCTCGTTCTTTCTCTCTCTTTGCCTCACGGAATGTGGGACAGATGGACAGAGACGGGAGACAGCGCGAGAGACGGCGACGATGGTCGGTAGAGAGACCAGTGCGAGCGGCTATTATAGCAGGAGGGCGTAGGAGAGCGCCCGGCTCAACTTTTCACGAGAACTTTAGTTGTTACAGATCGCTCTCTTGGTCGAGGGGTTATGCGCGAGGGGGATGTTCGCTCGCCGGTCTCCGGCGGGGGAGGGACGCTCGATGTCGAGCGCATGGAGAGGGAATGGGGTGCGCGACGCGATCGCGAAACGACAGAGAAGCGGCACGATGGTACGAGCGAGGCGAACGTGGAAGCGAGAGAAGATGCGGGACTGAAGGTGTTCCGAAAAGAGGGAGAGATGCGCAGGAGAGATCCATGACGGGAGGGGATAAGGAAGAAGGAGAGGGAATAGATGGGGGAATGGGCGAGAAAGAGAGGGAGGCAGAAGAGACGAAAGAAAAAGAGACGGGGATCGATTCTGTGCCACGGTACGAAGCGAGAAGGAACAACATGCGCCGTCGAACCGCGTCGACTCGTTCCAGAATTGGCGTGGCAGGGGCTGTACCATCGACGTTGTCGCCGACGGTGGGGCACCAATGGCGGCTTGGGGTACGCCAATCTCACCAACCGCGATGGCAACGTCGTGTGACAACGGCGTTAGGTACAGTCCGTCTCTAAAAATATACTCAAACCCGGAGTCTCTCTCTTCTCCCGCTCTTCCTGTCTCTTTTTCGCTTCGCAACGCAGGCTTCTCTCGTCCTCATCCGCAATGTATCTTTCCCGCTCGAAGGTGTACGAATAGATTACGAGAAAATGGGTAAGAGTCGCTGGCCATTACTTTGCGATGTTAAGAGCGAGCATGTTTTGGCACTCCGTATGGCGAACGCGAAAGAGCAATCTTTTATTCGTGGTTATTCAGCAGAGATTGAAGTTTTTAAGATGGAGAAAAGATTAACACTTGTAACAGAAAGTCAAACGTTAACGCGAACAAATTTTATATTATATTTATATTTGTAAATTATATCCACGCTCTAAACAAGAGAGACAATTTTATTGAAAAAAAATCTCTCTCGATGGCATCATTAAAATATTAATACTAGAAGGATTAATTATTCTTCATTCATTTTCACATTTAGCGAGCATAAACTTGGGTATTATCACGTTGAAGTCGTAAATGAGCTTTGCTAATTTATTTATTCGCACATTCATCTCGCTTATATAAACAAGTTATAAATCTTAGCAATCAACAAGAAAGTCATATTAAGTATTTATCGGAATGGATAAAGATTTAGCAAATTAAATAAAATACAGCATATTTGTTATTAACATAAACTTGCGAGTTTACTTTATGTTTATGTAAGGCATGAGGATATAGCAATCACACGCGATAATTTCCGCGATCGCCCATCGTAATAGTAAACGCACCGACGGAGTATAGATCATGCCTTATTAGCACGTTATCGAAAATCACGTTACAGCCTGTCTCAAAACCTGATGGCACGCGCGATAATAATCCCGATGACTGGATTGTCGGCTCAGATCCGCGGCGTCCTTTGGCACGCTAGATCTCAATGTCTAATCTTGTTACCGCTTCAAGACGTCACTGCGAATAATTTTTCTGCCCGATGATGGGTCTCGCCGATCCGCCGGCGATCCTTCACCCTTTCTTTTGACGCGCTCTGTAGCCAGGTGATAGCTACATACCCGCGGTATACCCGCAACATAGCAATTTAACTTGCTCACGTGCGAGCGGTTAATGCTCTTACGGGATTTCGAAAAGATCAGCCAGCATTACTATGCTATTAGCGTAGCTAAAACCGGCTTGCTTCCATAAACCTATACTAACGCGGCCACTTTATTCACCGCCGGGGCCCATTCATGCGCTCTTACGCCAATTTTCCTCATTGACGGATCGGGACTACGCCGTGCGAGACATCGCGATTAGGCGCCGCGATCGTCGATTCCGCATCTGCGCGTGCCATCGATTTCACGGCGACGACGCTGAGTCGGATGAATCTCGCACGGCACGTCCATTTTGACAGACAGGTGAAATATCGGCGAGACACCGCCGTCTCGCTCCTTCTCTCTATATCTCGTTCGCAGCTCGTGGGAATTAGCAATTCCGGACGCACGTGGCGCCGGTCGGCTAATGTAAATAATGTCGTGTGCCGAGAGTAGTTTACCATGGAATGTGTTTGGTCTGTTCTCTTGAGTTCCTTCGGAAAAATGCGAAGGAGAATGAAATGACGTATGTACATAAATCAAGTATTCATATGTTTTTCTTATGATAGTGGGTGGTAACTGGAAATTGGTAGAAGAAATTGTTTGTCTTAGCATTTTTTCATTCTTTATCTCATATACTTAGAATATTATAATAGAAACATTTGGTTCATTTATTTGTCTAATAAGAATAATTAATATTGTTGAAATTTTAATATAAATCTATCAATTGTATTGACAATGAATACATACAAGCAGATTAATTTTCTTAAGTTGAATATGAACAAAAGAACGAAGAATCATTCGCCAAATTATTTGTTGTTTAATCAAATGCTAGAAATTTTTGCAAACGAGATAATACGCATAGAAAAATTATAGATTTATTGCCAGTTTTAGCTTAAATTGCGCGATAAGGTGCATAAAACGTTCGCAGTTTTTGAACCGTAATCTACTCTGGTGGCATTAAGAGATCTGCATCAAATCGATAGTGGTATTACAGGTATTACACGGCATTAAAGTAAGAACCACCGATCCCAGTTCGACACGATTAATTAATTAACCGACGGCAATTCGACCAACGCTGAAATTTTATGAATGTAATATTTGTGGCAATATTGAGGTTTACGTGAACGTTGATCTCTGATCGTAAAATGTTCTTCCAGACATCGTGCGTTATAATTTTAGTAAATACTATCATCATTAGTTAGTATCTGAAATTGGCTTGCTGTCTATTTATATTTGCTGTAGCTTATCCCGCTCGTAACGCCAAAACAGACAGGCATTCGCACCTCTGTTATCTTGTGCACTCGCTACGCTGATTTCAATTAATGTAAGACGGCACTTAAAGATTATTATCCTCGTCACTGAACGACACAAATGCCCGCAGCTGCGGATTACTCCCATTGAATTCCATTCGTGACTGCTGTAGTGAATTCTGTCGGTAGATTTAGAAAACAATTATTTTCGGAGACATGTACCAAAATACAACACATATATCGTACTTGTAATTAGTTATAAATTAAGATTGTATGTTTATGTAGTTGAACTAAAAACTAATTAAAAATTGCTACGATGTATTGCTTTATACTGTAAATATTTAAATAATTACATTACACACACATATAGGAGATTGATACAGAAAAATCGAAGAATAGATAAATCAGATTCATGCGTTTAATTTGAAGCAATATAGAAAAAAGTGGAAATATGTGCTCAAAGCTTATATATGTAAATCGGAGTAGGAATTAAACAAAGTGACGACAGATCTCTCGACACGAAATTAAATCGCGAATTATGACCTCGGTGCGTTCATACAATCTTCCAAGGATCTCAACGGGGGAGATCAGCCCCGGATATTCGGAAGGTCATCCCCTTTCTGCGGGCGCCAAAGTCGTTCCCGAAATCTCTTCTTGCACAGACGCTTAAGGACGACTCTCGTTAAACGATCGATGCGCGCGAAAGCGCATTCGTGCTTCGGCGCTTGAAACGCTCCCGGATTTTATATAGAATGTAGTTCATGCTCATCATCCCGAAGATCAGCCGGCTGAGCCGTTCGACAAACTGTTCGAACAAAAAGCACTGAAAAAAGACAACTCGGTGCAAATAACCTTTGCTACGTTCCGCCCCATCGTTTCCCCCTTTATCCGCGTCTTCTATCTCTCTTTCTCTCATCTTCTTTTCTCTTTTGTCCCAGCAGTGTTATGTCCTTTGCCCAGGATTGTCCGTCTCTTTTGCGTCCCGGCGAAGGCTCCCTCCGCCGCGACGAGGACTCTCCTTGTTGCGCTCGCGCGATGCAGGGCTCATTGACGAGGAGAGAACGGAATTTGAAACTGAGGCAAGCCGCTTATGAAGCTTTCGTGTAAATCACCGGTGAAAGTCACCGAGTTACCAAGTCAATGAATTACCCACCTCACTATATCCGACGGGGTCACGTGCGTCTTGGGGTTAGTGAGAATGATAAGTGTCTTCCGGTTTTAATAGGATACATATATCTCGCGCTATGTTATTTAATGAATTATATATATATATATATATATAATCATTTAAGTTATATCATCGTAAAAAAATTTTCAGATTAGAATGTGTGAGAAAGAATTTATGTAAAATTGTTCAAATTTTATATAAATTTTTCTTTAATCTCAACTGACAATTATAAATAAAAAATAACATTAAATATATCGCTCCATTGAAAAATCTCATTAAAATAATTTTTCAATAGAGCATTTTTTAAATTTTGAATTGAAACAATGTTTTAATTAAGATAGTGAATATGCATAACTTCATTTTCTTTCCATGTTATACTTTCAATTTTGATGTATTCTTTAAAATTATATTACGAGTCTTGAAAATTTGAACACTGCAGTGCTATGGTATAGTGTAAATTTCATCCCATATTAGAAGAGTGACACTTTTCTATATAAGCAAACACAAAGCGACAAACGTCATTGTGTCGTTTTTCCTTAAAAATGTATTAGTCTTTGTCGATTTCCTCTTATTATCTCAAAAGTGCTAATTTTTTATTTGTATTATTTTTCTATCAATGGATCAAACGCGATAATAATATATAATATAACTAACATAAAATAATCATTTTTATTACATACTATGTACACAAATAAAAGTAATTCTGTCGGAAGATTGAACGCGTATGTCGACTAATTCAATCGATTCAAACGACTTTCATTAGATAATCTTCCAATCGTACATCTCGCAAGATTTACTTTCGTCATATGACTACCGTTCGATCCAGCGTCGTAATGTAAATTCGATTGACTCTATCGACACGACGGATTCCATTACAAGTATTGTGCTCGGAATGTCCACCCACCGTCTCGTTCGGCGAACACTATCCGGAGTGACAACGAATGCCATTGATAATGATTGATCACGCGAGTTCAGATAGAATCGCGGGAGAAAAGTGGGCTTTAGATGCTCCACAGGTTTCGAGTGGATTTCGTTGCGGATGCATAAGTCTATTCTTTTCTAAGACAGTTTTGCTGGTCATCTCGATCGTTCTAGCATCATGAGTCTATAGATGTACAGGTGTTTTATGAAACTACAATTTCCATAAGAAAATATTTTTCATAGAAAATTAAAAAGATATTTTGAGAAACATCAAGATTAGAACTATTATATTTATATCATATTCATTGCGTTTCTCAAAATCCGTGAAACTGAAATATATTTTTACATTACTAATGATTTTGATGATATTCGATCAATTGAAGTGAAATACAAACTGTACAAAGAATGAATTCTATAAAATAAGTAAAATTGTCGATACTAAAACGAAAGCTAGTTGTTGATGAGTGATAAGTAAAAAAAAAAATGATTGCTTTCATATCTTTACATATACTATTATAACTTTATATTATCCTAACTAAATATGCTGATAAAACAGCGATGTTTTTACAAGAATAAGGTTTAAACGGATTAAAGAATATTATATGAGCAAGTTTCTCGCGTCAAGTTGAGAGCGTCAGGTACTGACTCCCGATACGCTCGCAGATAATTTGATTGTGCCAGCCAATGACGAGTTTCTAAGCGATACCCCGCGGAGGACCCAATCCCACGGCCCATTCACGTAATTCTGCAGCGTAATACTCGCGGGACGCGCGATACCGATCGCGTACAACCAATAAGAAATTGATTCCACGCAGTCACCAACCTCAGCGTCATCGCCTTACTACGAATTTGTGTCCAGTGTCAAAATATAGGTACAGGTGATACCTGTATCTGTCCAACGACCATGAAGATTTTTAGATCACGATTTGATGGCTTTTCGAAACAAAAAATGCGGATTATGATTCTTGCAATTCTTCTAATTTTAATTTAGTTGCATAATATCAAAATATATTAGCATTTCAATTGATTGTTAAAATAGATGCAAAAAAGATACATTTTTTCATCATTGTGTTAGATCGAAATGATCGAAGAAAGCGCTTGGAACGTAAAACTTTTACGGGACAGAAAGTCAATGCTGTTGTTGATCTCAATAATAGCGATTTTGTTCGAGAGCCATAAGTCGCGTAACACGAGTAGCATGATGGACGATAGAATCTCGGGCAGCAGGAATGGGTGTCTTTGATAGTGGCAGTTCGTGTTCCCACATTTATTATCCGGGAAGGCAGACTAGGACTAACGAGTTTTTGATCATTCGCGTCGGTGCGAGGTCCATTCAAATGGTTCCCTTTGCACCGATCGGCCATTCGAGGCTACCTGCTACATCGACTCTTTCTGCTTCATTCACCGCCCAGCATTGTACGAGAAATCCAGCGTTACGCCGGACGTAAAAGATTTCCTTGTGCGAAGGAAGGAAATCGGGTTCCTTCGCTCTTTCTTCCTACTCCTTCCTACAGCGTGAATCATTTTTAAGGTGACGCATCCGCGGCGTGGGTTTCTTCGTTAAATATCGCGATGCCAGTTTCCGGAAGCGATCAATATATTGAGTCAAATGATTCTTTATTCGTGAAGTAAATTCTGTTTGTAACATGTGTCCTATATAATATCAAATCATTCAAATATTATCCTATCCTAAATTATTTCTACAAATTATAACGCTGTAAAAAATATCACTATCATTATTTTTAAGTTAATTAGCTGTGTGATTATTTACATTCAATTGCTGCATTATTTTTCGGAAGTGATTATTATAAGCGGTTTAATATGTTAAAAAAAAAAAATCTTATAATAAAGTTATAAAAACGAAACCACATATGGTGCTCTTTTTCTCCCTTTTTGATGCTGGTTAGACTAGATGATATAACACTTGAAAACGCTTTCGTATTATTTGAAAATAGAGCGGCTGGCGAAATTTACAATTGGACTTGATAAATAAGCCAGTTATCAACATATCATCCCTTAAAAGATGTTTTTGTTGTGCGTATACTCTTTGAAAAGAACTGTCAATTTTTCGTGCGCTGTGATTTTAACTGCGCGATGTTGAAAATAACAAACGTAAAGTCTTAAGTTTTCCGAATATCGCGATGCATCCATAATAATCTTATCATTGATTAAACATTACACACATACGTATATATACCGATGATCAATGAGATCTTTATTACGAGAGATTACCAACGACGATAGTTTTCATAGTCTTTCCGCGGTAATTTCGAGGTCGTCGCGAAAGAGTAAGGAGAAAAAGAGCAGGATCACTGAGAGGGTCGAGCGCGATAGATCGGATCCATTTTGCAGGGTACCATCCAGATTTCCCGAGGGAATCTCTCGCGGTGAAGGGATGAAAGGGAAGGAGACACGGTCGTGACGCGCTCGGAGGGTGAAGAAGACGGGGCTTCGGCTATTAGTGATCACAAATAGGCTATTACGGACCCATTAATAGAGCGCGGCCACGAGACGTGCGCCGGCCGACACGGAAATCGCGGGTACCAGACATCCATCAAGCCCGACCACGTCTCCTTCTATGTCTCCTCCTTCTCCCCCTATCTCTCTCTCTCTCTCTCTCTCTCTCGCTTTCTTCCTCGGTCTCCCTCGTCCTCGTCTACGTCATGTCTCGCTTCAGCTATGAGCGACGGTGTAGGGTTTCCGGGAGCCCCAGGGACCGGTAATCCGAGATTCACTTTGTGCATAAGGACCGTGTGCACGTATAACACGCGGCCGTTCCATGATGTGCGCGTTGCGCCACTGACGCGCGCTCGCCACGCACTGCATTCGGATCGAATTCGCAACGGGTCAGTGTCGATACGACTTGGAACACACCGCTATCGCTTCGATTTTAGTGCTGCATTTGGTCGCGAATCCTTCGATATCGCTATCTTTCGCGTTCCTCGTGATGAAGATTACGTCACATTATCAATCGTAATTTGAATTTTCTCTAAGCCAAGTATCGCAAATTTACTTGAATCTTACATTTAGTGATACATGCAAACAATACATATATCACTATGTATTTTATACATATACTTACACACACACACACACACACACACACACACACACACACACACACACACACACACACACACACACACACACACACACACACACACACACACACA
>JANQDE010000014.1:2015348-2035439 GCA_037157785.1 Cephalotes varians
CACACACACACACACACACACACACAAAATATATAGATTATTTATTATGAAATTATTTGAAGACGTAAAGAATATCGATCTTCACGGTAGAACTCTGATATAGAACACAATAATATAGAATAAATGTTTCAGTAACCTCGTAATAAATAATCTATTATGTAGAGAATAACGGCAAATTATGTATTATATTAAATTACAACAAATTATGTGTTATGAAATAAAAAATACTCATTTGTAAATCTCAAAAGGACGATAGGAAAAAGATCTTCAAAACGAGCAACGAACATGATCGTTGCTCGTAAATAAGTATAAGCTTGGCTAATCGAATAGGCAGAGCAACTGGAGCCACGTGCCGACCGACGCAACGCCGGTGGCAAATACCACTGCGTTGTTAGCCCAGTTAGTCAACATCGGCGCCTCGGATGTTAAGCCGACCCGTTGTAACAGTGACTAACCCACCCCTACCATCCCCTTTTCCTGTCGATCGTGCACCGTCCGCCGATGGAACGTCGCCGATTGTTTCCCGTCTAGAGATAACAAAATGCGAACTGAAATAACCTTTTTACTTATGATAAAATTAAAATAAAATAATAACACATATATAAAAATACCTAAATATTTTCTCTTATACATATTTTAATATTAATACAAATTAATATAAATTAATTAACATTCCTGTAATGAAAATCATACAAAATTGTTGCCTTTGAATCAGATCTTTCAATTCATATCTATTAATTAATATAGCAAAATATTATGTGATAATTCTTTATTTTCTAAACAGATTAATTTCTAAACAGATTAATAAAGATTTTTTTTATACAATACCATACATACATATATTATTTATTAGCGTGACGTGCTACGTATCGCCACTGAAAGTGTACATAATACTTTTCGCGAAGGCAACATATACTTATATCCCTTCGGGAAATATACCTACATCCCCGGTCGCGTCGGCTATTTGATTTCTCATCGATTTCCAATCTCGATAACGATCTAGTTTTTTCAGTTGGAGCCGCAAGTTCTCACAACGAATAATGTCATTCATCTCCGGCTTAACATTTCCCGCTCGTTAATCTCATGTGTGTGATCGGTTGAACTTTTGGTGTCTTTTACTATTGATCGCGGATCTCAGTAACCGAATGGCTGTCTCGAACGATTAGGGACTTCGGTCGCAACAAATTCTAGCAGTTGTCCATGGCTTAACAACGGTAACGTTAAGCTAGTTTAAACGCTCGAGTAGCGCTCCTAACTTTTGATGCGCTTCTAAAAAACTTTTGACAATCGTCGTTGACGTCAAGCGCTTCGGATAATTAAACGGCGTTCCATGAAACCGGAACTTGAAGTTTCACTATTAGGTTTTAATTTCACTATTAAGGTTTGCAAACTGATTATATCCGCATATTGAGATCATTTTTTAAATAAAATCCTTTCATTTAAAATCAGAACGAGCTTTAATCTATGATTATGTCAATAATTCCGCATGAAAATGACAGATGAAATTATGAAGTAATATTTTGAGTAACATTAAAGTCATTACTCTTAACAGATCCAGACAATACATTTCAGATTACAGTAAAAGCTCCATCATATTCGCAGAGATAACATTTTGCAAAATATCACGAATATATGTGGAAATAGTGAATATCGAAAAGAAAAATAAACAGAGAGATTAAGATTTAGTAAAAAATAATATATAACTATAATATATAAAATAATATGTATATTTTTTCTTTTATGAAAATATAGTTGAAAAGACTAGAAAAACATCTGTTATTTATCGCTTATATCAAAGCTCACGCGATACGTGACCCACTCATTACCGACAATTAATAAACCAATCTTCTCTCTCTAATAACTGCACCTCAACAAAAACCATTTCTCTGTCGCTCTTTTCATTCCCCTACGTCCAATGCTTCCATAGATATATCCACGTCTTTATGATCGCGTAACGGCAGGCTCTTTCCTATCTTTGGTGCCAGGAGCCCTCAGTGTGCGTAGGGATCGCTCGTAGGGAGCTGAAGAGCGATCGTGGCTGGTGAGTTCCGCTAGCAGAGAGAAGGTAGAGGAGCCGGACGAGAGGGTGTAGCGGCGAGGGTAGTTGCTGGTCGCGAGGGGCAGCAATCGCGAGCGATGCAGGATCGGGGGAATGGCTTGTGGAGGAACGAGCGGGAAGCGGCGGGAGGAGTAGAGAAGAGTGGAAGCGGGGGTTGTAAGCCGCTTACGCCCGCCGAGCGGAGAGCGACTCCTCGCTAATTATTTATAGGACCCTCTCTCGGCTCTCTCTTCTTGCATGAGAGATCCTTCGTGGAGACGAGCTTGCTTCTACCTCCCTTTTTGCTCCCTTTCCCCTCGCCCCATCTTCCCTCTCTTCTCGTTCTCTCTCTCTTCATCGTCTGCTATCAACCTCGTTCAACGTCCTCTTTCCGTTCTTTTTTTTACTCTTACGTCCACGGTCTCCTGTCCCCCCATCCAACCGGTCCACTATACTTTTATTCTGTGTGCAGAACTTATAACTGCACGATACTCTTTTACCCTGACAGTGAGTGTTCCCTAAAATGGGAAAGGTTTTGGAGTCGTAAGAGCGAAGAGTATGAAACCTCAAGCAAGTTGATATAGAGATGGAATGAGGTGCACGGTTTAACTCAAAATGCGATTCTAAAAACGCTAAGGATGCAATTTGAAATTTGCAAAGTAATATTCGATATCAATGCTGACAATGTAAATGAAAAATTATGTTTATTTGACGAAATTAATAACAAACTTTACGATAATGGATAATTTTTATATATTTTTTATTATATTATGTTCACAAACATACTAGATAATAATCATATGTATGACGTGAAAATTTGTATTAAGATTTAATGTCACGGCAATAAAAAGCGTTTTTAATAGGGTTGAAACTTAACGGAGATAATGATGTTATGTTTAAGTAAAAAGAATTGAAGTCCTTACCACAATTTATTATGAATGTTAAATAGTTTTTCAGATTTTTTAAAATGTTAATTGCTTTATGTTTACAATACATTACTCGTTAATGTACAATTAAATATAGTACTAATATCAGAGTTACGAATAGATTTGGTAAGATTAATCCATTAACCGCGAATTCGTGCGTAAAAAAAAAATTGCATAAAAGTCCGAACAACAACAGCAATAATAACGTTTGGCAGTTCGAATAATCATGATATGCAATGCAATTGTCCACCGTTAATCAAGAGCCCGCGATTTCGACGCCCCGTAATTGCACGCATATTACGCACGATTAATCGGTCGCGTCGCGAAAATTGCTGCTCGTTTTCTGCCGTTTGCATGATTATCATCAATGAACTTTTTCGCTTTTCATCTATCCACTTCCACAGAAGCGAGTTACGCGATTGACCTTCCAACCCAGCGCATCCATGATGCGCGCGTAATGCGTTGCGGATGTACGGGCGAAGGAATTTCTCCGCGTGTATGCAGTCCCGCGATGGCGGAAGCCAACAGTCCATTTTTTAGGATTACCTGCTTTTCCTGCAGACAACGGAAGGATCGAGGGAGCGATGAAAATGAATGGGGGAGGCTGGCACGGCGGAAGAGGGACGGGGAATGGAGGATAGGTGCGTTGATCGCTTGCAGGGCGAGTCGAATGTTTGGACAGAGGGAGCTCAACAATGCGTTCACGTCCCCTTGACTTCCTGGCGGAGCGTCTGATCTTCCTGGCCGCCGATTAAGGTCGAAATTGGGTCGAATGTGGGAGGCTGACAAAAAATCGTTCTCGAGAGCGATTTCTTGATCGAGTGCGCGATCGGTTTTCGCCATTGTACAGGTGCCCGTATCCTCTGCCGTCGGAACCGTAAATGAGGCGCGACGAAGGCATCCTCGGCGAAGCAAGTTGCGATCCTTCCGAGGCCCGAAGCCTCGCGAGGACGCTAATCCGCCGGGATGAGACCTGTCGATAATATTGTGCTGATTAAATGAGGCGGCGTTCGTCTATCTCGAAGAATCGAATGTATTTTTTTGCGCGCGACGGCTAAAGCGAACGCATCATGTCGCTCTTCCTCAGCGAAGCCCCGTCGATTATCGAGCGATTCAATACGGAGGTCCTTTCAAGCGCGGCGATGTTGAATTTTTAATAACTCTCTACTTCCCGTTTGCGCGCTACGTGAATAACTATTTTATACTTCGATTCCCCCATTCCAGATCTTAGAAATTCACCGTAAGAGCGGGGGATTATTATTGCTTATTATTATTTTAGTGCGCAATCATGTTGGTCCTTTTGTATTAAACTTATCATCTAACTAATTCTATCAATTTAAGAATCAACTCGGCCGTCAATTACGTTTCACGCAGCTTCGTCCACATCGCCGTTTCATGTCGTCAGCGTTTGTTTCTAATTAGTTAACGACGACATAAATTTATAATTGAATTTGCCGCAAAAATTGGTGCTCGGGCCGATCGTGCGGAAGAGAATGCGAGCGACAAAGAGGAACGAGAAAGATCAAAGAATACGACGTCAACGTAGAAGCTAGGACGTGTTCTCGCCGACGTCTTGATGCGCACTGACTAGCGACTTTTTCAATTGAATTTGCGGCACGGCGCGATTCCGATTCCTTCCTGATTCGATTTTCTCCAGTTTAAAACGGCCGCTTATAGAGCATTAAGCGATCCTCAAAGTGGGAACGGGAAATCTAGTTACGGCTGCACGAGTTGGCCTCTTTGATCCTACCGATTTGCCCCTTCCCCGTCCATCCCTCGAGTCCACGCTCATTCTTTGCTCCTTCCAATCCTCCCCGCGTCTCAACGCAGCCCCTTCCTCTCGTTAGGGATATTGCCAATCGAGGAAGAATTCCCTTCTGGACTTTACGGACCTCCGAGATTGCGTGAAAATTTCATTCGCTCTTTATCTTTTTCGTCCACAGATCGCACTTTGTTCTCTCTTTCCTTTTCTCTGTCTCCCTCTTTTTTTTTCCATCTCGTCCGGCATAAATTAATTTTCCATATGACGTCTGCTGTTAATTTTCCGCACGGAAATATATAAGTCGCGGAATAATCGCCCGCGCCGTGGTGCGATTTAATTATTTAACCGCCGGCCGAATTATCAAGCTGGCGTGCTGCGGGGTTTCATTATTTATACTGTTTGTCCGTGGAAATTGTTCGCGCGATTGAGCGAAATATTAGGAATCTACAGCAAATAGAGTTCAGCGACGATTCAGCACAGAAACTTTTCACAAATGCATAATTTCCCCTTCTTGGCTGTATATATTATCACCATTATTTATAATCATATATATATTAAAAGCTGAAAGTAATAAAGCTATTCTATTCTATTCACAAATGCATAATTTATGAACAAATGTTGGAAATAGCCGACGCAGTTATTTGTGCGTGAATTATTGTGTATATTTAACAATAATGTATACAAGAAAGAATCGAATCGTAAACGTTTTGACCCCGTTTTGGATCCTCTTTATTAAAATTATAAAAAGTTATAAGTTGAGCTAAGTTCGTTAAAAGTCTTCCCTCTATTGCAGTCATTACATAATTTATGACTCATTCCCGGACACAAGCCACATTCAAACGCAAGTGAAAAATGTTATGAACGTAAACAAAGGATACAGACCGATCTGTTCTGTGAAACTTATTTTTACCTGTGACTCATCGGGAGGAAAAACATAAAATAGGTTAAATGAATACTGGAGATATCGGTAAATCGCGTTTTATAATCATTCTCTTACGATATACTTTAAATATATGAAAACGTTACTTTATAGAGATATAAATATCAAGGAAACTCCTCAGCTTTTTTTCATGTTTTTCTTAGAATAAATTATAGTGTAAAAGCAATTTGCACTATAATTTAATGATTCAAAGATTCATCTTCAGTTTTCTTCTAAAGGATCTTATATCTTTGGTAAAGAAATCGTCTATCTTTAAAGAAAAAAACTTTATTAGCTGAATATGAAATGACAATTCATGTATTTCGATTCAAATTTGTTAGCCTTCTGCTAACGATTGTCACATTGAGAGAACGGCTTTCTTTATAAGATTCGGGGGAGATTATCGGGGGAGGTCGCTTTCCGATAACCCGATAGATCCGATTGATTTGTGGAATAGTCCAAATTATCCATCGATAATCGATGAATAAGCCGCCTTTTGATCTTCTCATCAAAAGACAGGTCACTAGCTGTCCATACCAAGACAAAGTTTTAGGTAGATGGGAAGGAAAGAGGGATAATGCAAGTATTAAGCCGGTATAGACAGGGAGGCCGCTACAGGAAAAGGGGTAAGAGAACCGTTTGCGAGGATATAGGTAGGTAAGTCGGGGCTTAGCCCGGTGACACAGTAAGCGGAACCGTGGCATGAAGCTTACCGACGACTCTCCCGTAGTTGTTATAATGGGATCCGGCTAAATGCAAGCCGATTTTAACTCTTCGCTGCGACACTCGGCCAAGTTCAAGGCCATTGTCTTCGCCACAAGAATGAAACGTCGTCGACCAGCATCCCTTGCAAAGTGGCGTTGCAGAATTAACGACACCTCCACTGCAAAGCATTGAACTCCTTTTTTCCTTCCAGAAGTCCTTTGTTTCTCAAAACACTGCGTTTTTTTTTACTTTACAGTATACGTTCTTGCGATTTTGATTTGACCTAATGTGGTGTGGCCAGACTATGATTGATTTCTTCAAAAAAATCGCTCCGCTAGCGAATTGACACGAATATTAAACGACGAGTGCAAAATCGATGAACATGTCTATTATTTGCAAATCTTATATGAATAGAAAATTGCGAGTGTTTTGAACTGTCACGAATTACGAATCGCGCATAGTCTGGCCGCACCATAAGTTTTGATACGAAATCTTTTGATATGTTTTCGACATTCGCAGTTTTCACAGTAATTCAGTCATCGATTTATTCTATATTCTTTTTTTTGCACTTTAATATCTTTCGCGCTTTCCGAAACTTTTAAGCAAACGTCATTAGAATAATTAATTTATTGTCTTTCTCTCGACTTTGAAAATTAATAAAAGTTACGATTATATCTATGAAGTCATTGTTCGCTGATGTAAGATAGAATTCAGTTACCGTCAAGACTGTTTAAAATGAGCGTGGAATGATGCAAATCCAAGAGATTGAATCGATTATACTCTCGAGTATCTCATGAGGTAGATATCCTCTTTAAAGAGAAAGTCGCGGAGGATTTGTTCCTCGATTATGCGAAAGGGTCATCAAAGCGCGCAGACAACGATTCGTTATAGCTCGTTAATTTGATGAGTTAGAAAGGATGCCGGATTACATCGTCAAAAGGTAGACAGGTACGCGATCTGTCCAATTAGCTGGGCATAGGGGCGGCTCTCTTTCATGCTTGCATGAGGTCCTTTGTGTTGTGATGTTTAGGCCATTTAGAAATACTAGTGGTAGACACATCCTTCTATCGTTGTTTGGTACGTACACTTATCTACCACAGAATCCATAACACCTGTGATTTCCTAATGGACCAGGACCTAAGTACGAGAGAGTTTAACAATCAAGATGACAATCAATGTAATTCCTTCCCTCTTATTTGCAAGATCACGCTCATGCGTTACTGAATAATTCTTTCTAGCTTTCTATCTAATTAATATTTATATTTATGTATATATATATATATATATATATATATATATATATATAATTATTAAATTAAATTAAAAGTGCATGACAACTATATATACTTTAGATTTAGAGAGACGTCGCATAGTTACGTTGTAGATCTTTTAGCAATTAAGTGGACGGGAGAATTTTTTTAATTGCTTTTATCTGTTCCGCGATGCATGCGGGTATGTATTTTGTATGGCAGAAAAATTAGACGCTAGGGAGTGCGCAGGCACAGCGGTGATGTTGTATCGCGATACCTTGCGCAACCGCGAGTTTGTAATTAATATAGGCTTAATGGTTCAAGATCGATATATATGCGACCGTTCAAATAACGAAGTGCGGTCGCTTTGACATTAATTAATTTCAAGTGCATTAACAGAATTGCAGCCCGCGGCGGTAGGGTCTTGCCAACATCAGTGTGATTAATAAGAACCGCGCTCGCGATCTATAAAGCTGTCAGGCCAAAATATATAGAAAAGAGGGATTGCGTATCGCGTGTTGGGAACTGTGTCACAGATATACAATTCAAAACGTAATCCGCACGTCAGGCCACGTACGCGAGAAGCGTTAAAATTTCGATTTAAAACAATCGAGCAGTGCTCTCGATAGGTATCTGTCGGAAGTACTAGGGAGATCGAAGAGCGGGAAAATAATTGACACCACTTATTAATAATATGCGATATTTTTTTTCTGATGTAGGAAGATCCCTTCGCACATGATAGAACAATCATCATGTATCTTACAAGAGATATACGTTTTATGTACATTTGCATCGTATTATTACAAAGTAGCTTAGATCTACGCATGTCCATAATATCCATTATGATTTTATCGCCTTTCTATCATTAATCTTAATGATATTCTTTTTATTCTTTAATTATACATCGTCTAACATAATGTTACAGAATAATATACATTAGATAGTATACACGAAATATACACTCACGATTAAGTAGGCATTCTCGCATATACTTCTGTCTTTTATCAGAAAACACATTATGATAAGTTATCGCGCGAAAAAGTGCAATGCGAACTTTTACAAAGTTTTAAGTTCCTCGAATAAGACGAAGAGTATCATGGAAAGAAACGACTATGTAACAAGATTCTGTAGGAGGAGATAATTCTTACTTCTCATTCTCACTCTCTCTTCTCTTTCCCTCGATTTTTTTTCTAATATATAGAGATATCTTCGATATTTCCTGATAGAACTCTGAATGTGTTTTTATCTTTCCTCTTTCTCGTATTCACGCGCGATCATATATTCATTATTACTATTTACAAGAGTTTCTTGGCTACTATGGCCGTATTTGATATGGATAATTATCTATGTTAATCGTAATAATAAGGATAATACCAATGATAAAGACGGCAGTGATGAGTACTCGTCTTTTAATCTTAAAAATGCAAAGGATATCATAGATTAGATCTTAAAACAAATTCCGATGTGTGACGCGTACAAGCTTTTTATGGAAAACTTGATGACAATTTCCATGAATACAGCCTTTTACTTTTATTTATACAAATTTATTTTCTTGTCCCTTTTCCTCTCTTTCGAAAATAAAATTCGACTTTCCCATGAAAGACTGACGTCGATCGTTTATCAAGTTGCACATTCGTAATTCATATTTATTGCTAAATCCGCTTATCTTCATTCAAATATATAAAATATTTGCCTTCAAAGTATATGTTATTTAAGTAAAATTCAAATTCGGACAATTTAGAGTTCAGCGTTAAATATGAGCTACGAGTGTGGATTTTATTTTCGACGGAATTGTGGCGAAAATATGAAAAGAAATGATAATTTTCGCCATTTGAAGATATGCGGCTTGGTAAAAATCGCCTTTCAATCATTGCGAATTAGCATTTCGTGGATTGTCTGTATTCGATTCTTAGAATCAATTTCTGTGATTAATAATAAATCCTTTTATTATTGGTAATATTAATTCAAAGTACAAATTTTTATGATATTTTTGTCCATTTTAATATCAATGAAATATTACATTAAAAATATTTGTAAGGACTGATTGTTATACAATATTTTCAATATCTCAAAAATATATTTTACATATATTATGTCTGGCGATTTCATCCAAAAGAATAAAAAGCGCGAGATAAAAATAATTTTATTATTTCATAATGAAAAATTTTAGAAAGAAGAGAAGCGAAAAAATAAACACTGTTATTGCCGGACTAAATAATTAAACATTGCAGGTCGATGATTAATATTTATCATTTTGTAAACTATAAACATTACATTAAAGAACATACTCGATGTACTCAGTGTGATTATAGAATATGAAATATTTCTTGGGATAGAATTAAAATTGTGATTAAAGAGAAAATTTTATGTCCTTTCTCTTCTAAAACAAATTCTTATGTAATTATCTATAAGTAAATTCATTAATAAAAAAGTAATGTTTTTTATTAATTATTTTACAAAATAATAGAAGCAAAAGTTAAAGAGTTTAATTTTCTGTAAGGCTACTCTTTTCACGTGCGCAATGATGCTACAGAACAAAATTACATACTCAGAATTAATTACGAAATATCTTGTGAATTATTGACTTTTCTATAATTTCATCACAACTTTCACATGTAGAACGATATATGGAAATTGCTCTACTCGCAGAAATCGCAGAAATCAATTTACGTAAAAAGAACATATAATTTAGAAAATGCACAATTGCGCTTTATCATAGATAAAAGAGATATCGATTGCACAAACTGCGTGATTCATGCTGTTTATTTTTATAGTTTTGTTTCAATTTTATTCGCATGTATACGCGCGTTGTCTGAGAAGACATTTTGAAATAATTGTAAAATGGTATCGAATTTAATGATATCGAATTAAAATTGGGTTACCATTTACGGACATTATTGTTTTTTTAAGCTTAGCGAGATACGTACGCGATTATTGCGATATTGGCTAATATCTGTCGTTACAGTCATTCCGGATGTAGAACGTTCATGTAACTGATTCGCGCAATGATTCAAATTGTCATACCCATCAAGTCTGGAGCACATCTAGTGCTGCTTTGGCGAAGCCCCTTTTCTGTACGATCAATTGTCGTCGGAGTCCAGATTACCGTTGATCTCGTGACAAATCGCTGTGTTCAGTCGCCAATGATAGGGCATCGAGGTGCCGGCCGTGCTCGCGGTCTCTTGGCCCCGCTGAAAGATCCCGGAGGATCTGCTGGACCGCTATACTAATGGCGGATACTTCTGATCAGGCAGCACGTAACCGGTAGCCTCGTCACCCGATGCGGCAGCAGCAGCGGCGACGGCAGCGGCCGCTATATCGTTGCTAGAGGCTTGCGTCTGGCTACTCACTGGAGTCAGATGATGACTAGTCAGATGTGACATGGACGGGGTGAGTGTCATGTTAGGATGATACTGCGGATGGTGGTAGTTAGCCTGCGGGCTATGGTGCATGTGGGGGATCTGAGCCTGATAATAGTCACCACCATATACACCCGGGGTTTGGGCGTAAGCGTTGTAACCTTGGCCGGCGTATTGGCTGTGGTTCACAGAAGCGGACCCCGCCGAGCTCCAGCCGAAGCTGTAAGTCTCGCCGTGATGTATCTGATTCATCGCGCTCGGATAGGACGATGGCTGTAGTTGATTGGAGCTCGGTGTCAGCGGCGGCGACGGAGTTGTCAGATTGCTATTGGCCCCACTGCCGCCGGTTGGCGTCGTTCCAACCCGAGGATATGTCGACTGTGTCGACAGGAGCGGGGTTGACAAAGGTGAATTTCCTGCTACTGGTGCTTCTCTACCTTGCACCGGTGAATCCGGCGAGGATCGCCTACTAGGCGTCGTCGATGAGCTCGTCGATATCCTGCTACCAGTACTGCTATTGCTATGATTCTGATTCGACCTGGGCGAACCCTTCGACGGAGGAGTCTGTTGTTGCTGTTGCTGCTGCTGTTGCTGCTGTTGTTGCAATTGTTGTCTGCATTTGGCTCGACGATTCTTGAACCAAACCTGGAACAGAGAAACGGCGGAGATGCCGTGAGATTGTGAATAGATCCATAAATATAATTATCAACAATTTTTAAGATAATATTTTTATGATACTATTTCATAGAGATCGAAGAAGAGTGTGGTTTAGAAATTAATTAAACTCCCTCGATAGATATCGTACGATATCGGCATACCTTTCAACAAGGTCTCCAATGGAAGCGGTAGCCCCAGGGATCATCAGAGAGGAAAGATGTCCCAGTATTCCACTACGAGAGACGAGACCGACCGAATGGGGAGTTAATCGGTGCAATGGGAAAGTAATCGCGGGCGAGCGGGCGTAACATTTCATTAAATCGCAACAATAACAAGAATCTGAAGGGAGGAGCCGTACGGGGGATCGCATATACGGACGCGACGTCCCGACACGCATGTATTGGAGCATCCCCTGGGATCCTCGGTGGCTACGGCGTTCATCGGCACGCATGCGCGAATCAGAGCTCGTCGTAGGGTTGTTTTCACCCCTGAGATTGAATAGTTAGTTTTGCTTGTATGTATATGTGAATAGTGTGTGTGTATGTGTGTGTGTGTGTATCTCGTACATGAATGCGCAGGGTAACGCACACATGTAGGTTTTTCCTCCCTAGCTACATGTTACAGCTACAAACACGGGACACGCATATACATGACTACTGAAAGATGCGCACACCTACGTGGGTTTTTCTCTGGAAAAGAGACGACAGAGAGGGGAAGGGGACAAAAAGCAACCCCTTGTAGGCCGCAAGCTCGCGAGTGCGTTGTGATCGCCCCTCCTTCCCTCTTCCTCTTTCGTCCCCCTCGTAATACTCCCCCTCACGCATCCCCCTATAATCCCGCCGGAGCACAATGTGGCCAGGGGTGCGATCCTATGAATCTATGCCCGCGCCTTTAAAAGCGAGACCCGTCGTCGTTGTTGTTATTATCGGCGGCATTGTAACAGTTGTTACGGAGAGCGCGAATCGCCGAAGCGTATGAGGGATTTCGAGTTGCACGGCCGTGCACATTCGCCGGCCGAGACAGAAGCCACGCGCAATCCTTTCGTCTTTTGTCTCGAAACGTGTCGAAAGAATAGACAGAAACTTTAATCGCTCATTGAACCGTCTCAGGTATTCAGGTTTATATTAAAAGAATATTTCGAGGACATTGGCTTAATGAAATATTATTGAGCATATATTACTCGCAAGTATCGAAATATATTCAACAAATATATATATATATATATATTCGCCAAAGATTTTTATATATTTATTGAATAGATATAAAAGAAAATTATATATATATATATATATATATATATAAATTATTACAATTTCTGAAAGTACTATTCATGAAATCTAAATTATTTTTTATGCATCGCACTTAATCTGAAGCAATTAGAATGGAATTTCACATCTGTCCAATATGCCAAAAATCGGAAAACGAGCCAATTCTGAGACTATAATCGCTCGTTCGCAAGTTGTTCCCCAATTTGTTTGGCTTCTGCTTCGCCGTGGTGCCGCGATAGGCAGATCCTCATTTCGCAAAAGTCATCTTCCGCGTCGCGCAATAGGGTGCTGAAATCTGTTAGGCGCGACGTACGGGATATTGCATATCAACGCGGGCGAAACGAGACCCCGATAGAACGAGAAAGATGGATCTATGTCGAGGTTGGCGCGGCAGACAGAGAACGATCCCATTATAGCGGCATGTTTGCACAACGACACCCCCTTCAGAAACGTGAGCGAGAAGGACAGAACGAGAGAAAGAGATAGCTACCCCCAAAAACCAACCAAACAGGCCGCGATGGCATCCGGGGACCCCCGAGGGCAACCACCGACAGTTTCACGCCCGTACACATGAGAGACCGTAGACGAGGCTGAGGTGCAAATTGCGCCACCATCTGGTTTACATCCAGCGAACGGAAAACCACCCCAGTGGTCAGGGGGAGGCGGCGCAGCTGCGTTGACACTCTGTTATGACAAATATATTTTCTTATTTGTACTATTAATATGACCCTCATTGACGATACCCATCCGAAAATGTGTCATCGTCTAGCACACAGGATTGATGGAGAAAACAGCACGCGAGAGCCGCGTTGTTTGCTAATGCAAACGTGATGAACGTTCTGCTCGCGCTGTGTCGTTAATGTTTACTCATTTCGCAACACTGTGAAAATATCGATGAGCTTATAAATACTTAAATTAAAAATAAAAGAAAAAGGTTTATTAAAATATATATATATATATATAATTTTTTATATTTAATATATTGCATCCTTACTTCAAAAGTATTACAATTTTCAAAAAAGTGATTTTCAAGTTATTACCATGAATGAATTAAGTAAACATTAACCTAGTGGTCATCAAAATTAAACTAACTTCATAAAAAATTGTCAAAATCATCACAATTAAAAAAAATAATTTTTTTAAGAAAAGCAAAAATCACAAATGATTTTTTTAAGGGTTTTTTTAAAGATTTTTTGTGAAACAAAAATGACATTTGATTATGTTAAACATATATTCTTCTTCCTAATTATTTGATTAGTCAACAATTTTTTGTCAAGTTAAAAAATAATTTCCCCAAGTTAAAAAATAGTTTTTCCCTTTTCTTAATTTTTTGAGTTGTGTTTGAAGTAAGAATGCGATATATGTTTTTTTACATTATATTTGTTTTGAAATATAATATATCAAATGTATGATAAATCATTCAAATGTAAACAAAAAGGTAATGATAAATGTATAAATTGCTTTAAAGCTGCAATTCTATCGTTATTGAAAAATATATAGGAGATTTCTAACATAAAATTTTTATTTTAGATTAGTGCTCTCTATTCGATATTCGATATATAGATTTCCAACTATGGAATTCGCAGAGCAAAAAGTTTCGCGCAGTCGGAGATTTTTGCAACAGTTCCATCCACGCAGAACCATCGTGTGCGGCCGGATTCCCTAGCTTTGCTTTTTTCCCATCGACGAGACATTTTCCGATTCGTCCTCGGGTCGTAAGTGACGATCGAACGGCGACGAACGCGGAACTCATTCAGCAGCGCGTTGCATCGCGTCGGTCGCGTCGCACGCAGCTGCGTGGTTCTCTCGACAAGAGACGAGCGCGTATAGAACTCTTGCGAGCGAGACAGAGCCAGGGGTTATAATCCAGGAACAAATCAACGATATGTTGTACCTCGCACGCTGCGCTGCCATGTGTATCTCTATCCATACACACACCTATGGCTCTGCATCAGACTTCTGTTCCCTAGCCGTCTTCCAGCCCGAACTTCCCCTGCCTTTAAAACTTTCAGATAGTATTCCTCCTCTAGATATTATTCGTTCGCACAGATACGTTATGTACACAGTCGTTCTATATACGACATATATACATCCCGCGTATACGCCGATTGCATTCCCTTCGTTGTGCGTCAGCGTGCGTACACGTAGGTACGTACACACGTGTTTCGTGTATACAACCCTTTTGCAGTTGCGTTGCCATTCACGGCTTAACTTCACGCAGAAGCTTCACTTCCCGGGATTGCATTTTCACGCTTTTGTTCTATATATTTTACGATTCTGGTTACTCTCATGATATTTACGCGAATCATCGGTGACTCAAACTGGTAGGACTAAAGGAGCAAGGACAGGCAAACATGTTGGATTACGATCGAAATCTATTAAGAACTTCAAAGAGAGTTTTGAAAAAAAATACATGAAAATGTACACATATATATAGAAGAAATATTATGCAATCAGAAGAATTTGATGAGTTTATTAATAACAAAAACGCAACATAACGTAAGTCTAAACAAATGTTCAAATCTTCCGGATTAATAACTTCATTTTTCTACTCGCGCATTGCGAGACTTTTCTCCGAGTATTGTATGTAAATAGCGCGGGTTGGGCACAGTTGAGGCTCGGTATTCGAGACACGAACTCGAAATCCGCGCGATCTTGACTTGGTAACGCCCCGCCGCGAAATAAAGATGTCACGGGAACCGCAATAAAAGCGTCAACGAGCTCGTCGGCACATCTATCAATGTACGAGACGCGGGGTTGGGACAATGGCGAAATGGAACGACGTAGGGCGCGAACGTCGCGCTGTGTAAATATCTTAAATCTCGTCCGCGATTGCCGAAGCACGAAACGCGCTCCCGTGCCGTCTCTTTCACTCCCTTTCCCGCCTCTCTTCCCCGCTCTCGTTTTCGTCGCGTATCGAGATCGCGGCGTTTTACATCGTGAAATTTGACGCTCAAAGAATGTAATGACTTTAAATGTTAAGTTAATATACCGTGCGCGAAATCGACGATGGCAATCTCGGATTACTCGCGAAGAGCGCGATTTATTCCTCGAAAGTTCAGAGGATCTTTCCGTCTGCCTCCATTATAATTTCTACATCGTTGACAGCGATATTTTAGAAGCTATAAAATCTGCGAGCGGGGCAAGTAAAGGGGGAAAAAAAACGAGAAAAAAATAATTACCTGGACTCGCGACTCTGGCAGGTTGATCTTGAGGGCAACCTCCTCTCGCATAAAGATGTCTGGATATCTCGTTTTCGAGAATAACCCCTCCAGCACATCCAGCTGAGCTCTGGTGAAGGTCGTCCTCTCGCGACGTTGCTTGCGTTGATTCATTCCTGCAACATGAGGGAAGGGAACGCTCGTTATTAATTATTACGTTTCATAAATCTCAGTAAGAAATTTGTATTGTCACGTACTGGTACACGTACACAATCCGCATTGCGTTACGCTCTCAAAAGTATTCTATGTAGCGTTCGAAAGAAGTAAGCAAACGATTTATCATTATATTCAATTATTGGTTCAATTTCAATTCGTTAAACCAATCGATGATTTCATCAAACATATATTATGCTACGTATTTTATGCTTTTTCATAAAATGGGACAATCGAAACAACGAAGAAGAAACGAAAGATGTAACCGCCAGAGAATTACAGTTATCGCGATACAAGCTTCGATATTGAGATCTCAATATGTTCGCATGGAACGACCATCGATGTCTTCAAATATGGAACGCTTGCAACATTGATGTCTTGTACGAAGACGGGGGTTGTTGCCTGGTTGCCGCGCGGGACGGCAAAGGGGGTTTGACGCGGAGGGATGTGAGCGTTGCGAGGTCGCGATAGCGTAATTTTGAACAGCTCCCCCCCTACGGCCCACCCCACGTTACCTTCCTCGTGCCATCGAGCCTCGCTTGGCTCGTTTCGGGACCCACGTAATCCGCTTATGAGGGGGTCACGGGGGTGCCGGTGAGGGGGACAGAGGAAGGGAGGGAGGGAATACACCCCGGAATACACGAGCATCCAGAGGACCGAAGTCGCGGTTCGCTCCCAGCTGCCGCTGAAAATGACGATGCTGGTCCTCGACGGGCACGCCGGCGAAGTATATATACGGCGCGTCCTCGTCACGAACCAATAAAAAGAAGCGACTGGAAAACTGCGCCTTGCTAGTGTCTCCGGGTTGGAAGCTGGATCGTAAAGTCGCAGGCGGAATGGTGGAATTCGAGGCCCGGGGAATTCGCCAAGCCGACCAGGAGGTATTTTTATGCCCCGAATTTTCGTGTTGTCGTTCTGCGCAGAGAACTCGCGATGTTAATGAGAAAAAAAAAACAAGAAGGCAAAAGACAAAAATACTCGATCAAGAGAGCGTTCTAATCTCTCGCAAGTCTCAAACCTGCGAGTTTTTTTCAAAGAAATTTCATCCGATTTCACAGCCGTGAACGACCGATAGTCATGCGAGTTGAATAATTGATAGAATAGAATCATTCACGAAAAATTGATAAAACTCCGTCTCGTAAAATAAGTAATCATCCCGTTAAGACTTGGGAGACACGCGAGGCAATTGTTTACGAGACGATCGATGCTTTCTCTTTTTCCTTTTCCATTCCTCGCTATACTTGAAGGCTCTCCACTCACCGAACACAATAACGAAAAAGAATCACACCACCGAGATGCAAAAAGGAAAAAGTTTTCGTCAGCAGGGAAAGATATGATGTAGAATAAAAAGCAGAACAGTGATTTAAAGACGTGAAATAGCATACCGTGAAAAAAACAACAAAGGCTCCCAAAGTAACCCTTAAAAACATATGTGACAAATTGTCACAAAAGCACAAAGAATAATTGTGATATATACAAACAATAACATTACAATAAAAAAATCACTGAAATTAAACAGATTATGTATTGTGAAAGCAAGAATTTTAATTAAACGCTCATATAATAATTAGAGAAGTTAATCTGTACTCCATATCTAGCACATATGAAGAAAAGTTTTTTGTTACAACGTAGCGTATCTATTTTCTATTTATTTTCTATTATACGCGATATAGCGCTCATTTGTAATTATTATCTATAAAAAAATATTTTACGAGAAAAAGTAACCAGTGAACTTCACCAAATAATTATATATCTATACACGGAAAAAATGATTTGAAGTAAAGTCTAAAAATTTGATCAGATACAGATTTGAAAATAATTTTGTTTGTGGATATCAAAATAATTATGTAGAACGCTTAAACGTTGGTGACAATGCTGCAAAAAGTTTTCAGCATTCTAGCAACCAGTTTGAACGTCCTACATAATTATTTTGATGGTCCAAACAAAATTATTTTCAGATCTGTATTTGACCAAATTTTTAGATACTGTAGCGAAACCATTTTTTCCGTGTACAACTTAAGATTCGATCGAAAGCGTTACTTCGACACGAGATGATAGTTTATAAATGGGAGCAACGACAAAAAAGCGAAGTAACTGTAGCCCTGAAGGAAGGAGCGGTCCAGAAGAAGAAAACATCGTATCAATCGTATCTCTTGTGGGTGCTTTTCTCAGTTCGGATTCGGGTTCGAAGAGAGCCCGGGATGAGGAGGATGACGACGTACGACGATGACGGTACCTGCGTGATTGGCTAACGAACTGGTCGAGTGGGCTACCAGTATGGCACCGGAGTAGATCCACAGAACAGATTGCGTCGAGCTCACAATGTACAAACTCCACGGTGGTCGGTATTACCGCCATCGCTTCGTGTGACGGACGCGACACACCCGCGATCGTTCGATCTATGATACGTATCTCGCCGCCTCCGGCACGGATCCGCCATTGATTATGGGACACATGGAAATTCTGGAATGAAACAATCTCGTCATTCTCGAGATAATATGGATCAAAAAGTGTTCATATATTTATTAGAATTTCGTCAGCATTATACAATTATTATACAAAAATCGAGAAACAAACTTTTTTATTTATGTAACTCTGATTCAATATTTATCGTTTATTTAAATTTTCTATATATATATATATATATATATATATATATATAGAAAATTATGTATAGCGGTTTTATGCACGCTAAATTATTCAACAAATCCCATTTGATTGGGAATCTTTTTGTGTCCATAGTCGCTGGATCCGCTGCCGTAGCGGTGCATGGAGAATAGCTTAGAGAGAACGCTCTGATTGTCGAGTGGGCGTCGGTGTTACTGTTAACGACGGCCTTTACTATCGGTCCAGTGGAGAGCCTGGCACTTCTACACAGCCAAGACAATGGCTCCCCGATTATGGCTCTCCGTTTACTTCCTTGACGCGCAAGGCGCCACCGAGCAAGTTCTTCAAAGCCGTATTTTGTGCACTTTAACCGGCGTCTGAATATTCTAAGCACGGCACTATAAATCTAAACTGCAATTAAAAAACGAAGAACCTAAAATTTCTCTGCGACCGAGAAGAAATGTTTTCTATCGCTATGTTTAAGATGATAACGTTGAAATATCTACTTTCAACGGAGATGCCAATTACTAAGTACTTTTCTTTTTAAATCAAATATAATTTTGAAAAATTGTTAAAAGTTATATTTGATGACAAACAAGAGCATTTTAGAATTCAATTGATTTAAATGTGTGAACAAAAAATCTTGACAACCGTATCGTGCTTTAAGGAGAGACAGTCAGCTAACCGACCCTAATGGATCGGCAAACACCCGCTGACTCTCGGAGTATGATTCGATTTATTATCGTCAGTGAGACGCGATACCGGGAGGGTTGATATAAGGGTTGCTCCGCCTCATTGGCCTGCAACGAGATCAGACGCGACCCTAATAGCAAATTCGTTTTGCGTTTATTGGATTCTTCTACACCACGTTTCGCCGTTTCGTCGAGATCTGCGTAAGTCAATGGACCACTAACAAATTTCACGGTATCTTTTTCACGTACAATCCGCCGATATTTCTGCATGTGTTTAAAATTTGAATCACGTTGGATAAATCTTCCGCATCGTAATCAAAAACAGAGATAAGATAAATGTTCAGACCGGACATGTCTCAGTTCCGAATATTAAAATAAAAGAAAATAATTATTATTAAATATTTATAAATCTCCCTCGATCTCTCTCTCAAAATAAATATTTTTTTTTAATCATTTGTACAACAATAATTATGTTAAATTAATAATTTATATTTATTAATGATAGGTATATCGAGAGAGAGAGAGAGAGAGAGA
>JANQDE010000014.1:2035554-2125892 GCA_037157785.1 Cephalotes varians
GAGAGAGAGAGAGAGAGAGAGAGAGAGAGAGAGAGAGATTTATATTTGTAAGTATTTAATAATATCTGTTTCTTTAGTACATATGTATAGTCAAAAACTGAGACATATCAATGAGTTATTTACTGTATCTCCGTTTTTGATTACGATGCAAATATATTCAACGTGATATCCAATCGAAATTCATTATTAATCTCGCTAATTATTTATATCTATGCTGTGATATTTAACGCTCATAATGTTTTATTTTACATTACATATCTTGTAACTTAAATGTTAAAAAATATTTAAAACATACAGAATCAAAAATAAAACGTAATATATAGCTAATCTCAAATGTCTACCATTCAAACTAATTAAACAAATCAATTTTCTTCGTTCTAAATTATGGGTATCTGATGAAAGATCTGAGAAAAGAGAAAATTTATTAAACTACAGTTAAATTTAATTGATGTCAGTAACGTGCGCGCTTGATTAACCATGCGTGACAAAATACGCAACCACGTGAAAATAATTAACGGTGTTTGTTGACACGTTATTACTTATTGTCCCTCGATATATCTAGAGTTCCGTGGGAWAGCGCGCGCAGTAAATTAACAAAAAAAAATACATGTCCGATTTAGATAAACGGGCGTTGAAAAGCCCGTTGCTTGAAATACGGCGTCGGGAATTTATCTCGAATGTAACATATCACTGATATGCCAGAGAATTGACGATAATTAATCGCAATTACATATATAGTCAACTGAATACTAAGCACATCGGTGTCGATAAAATTTCCACCATCGTGTTTTAATCGTGGTTTTATCTGTATCATTCTGGTTAAAAAAATTTTTGTTTGAGGCAAACACATCCCGTGTAACTCTATTTTCCCTCGTGGTTTTGCGCGGGTGACCTTTAAACCGCGAAACTGGTTTTTGTCATATAGCCCCCGTATAGCTGAGTAAAAGTACATGATCTTGATTTTAATAGTTTTGTAATTGTCACCTTAACAGATTATTTAATGATGATAAAAATGTATCTATATTTAAAGCAGCTGCAACTTTGCAAAGAGATAAAATTTTAATAATATTATAATGAAACGCTAGGAATCCTTAAAAAAACGATATGTTGATAAATCGTAAACAAAAATTGGAGAACGTCGAGCCGTAAAATGGCGGATTCGACGTAGAACCGGATGACTACTTTGATATTCATAGAGGCGAAACGTGGCGGATGGAGAAGGAAGACAGTGGAAGGCGGGGCACGCTCGAGCACACAGAATCGAAAATTAATTAAAAGCTAAAACGCGAATAGGCTGCTACATAGCGGTACCAGGGGCGGAGGGCTGGATTATTGAGGGGACCGTGGGATGACAGCACGTGGCGGGCGGTGACAGAAGAGGGAATTCTAAAAGGCCATCAGCTACGAAAACATTTGGCCGACTTTGCGTTTACAACGTGACCACCGTGTGATCGCAATGTCGAAGATTCAAGACGAGAAATTGTAACGCGTTATTTCCATCAATCTTTTCCGTCAACGCATTTTGATTACGAACGCATGCGATCGTTTTCCCGTGAAATCTTTAAACAATGATTCTAATATATCTTTATGACTTTATTTATTTTCATTTCCATCAGATTTTAGATAAAAATTTTAAGTATAAAATTCACTTAAACGATTTTTTTGTCACAAAATTCCATATTTCTTGGAAAAAGTTTTATTTTTTGGCCCTATTTATTCCATCGAATTTCTTTTTTACATGTTTTTTTATATTATCAAAAGTAATAGATATATTTATAGGGAAGTTACAAAGTTCATCGTGTACAAATATCCTGACTCTTCAAATCATTTGCAGATTACACGGCGCATAAAATTATAAATAGGATTTTGTCTCGAATTTTATAAGCCAAAAGTATTCATTTTTTTATCAATTTTAACGAGTATCACGTACTTTTCATTTCTATATAGATATTTAAGAAAGTTCTGAGATTTTCAAAAAAATTTTCTTTCTCTCAACATAACCATAAACACCATCACCATTATCATTATATATATCATATTTTTTTCAAAATCATACCTTCGCGAACGTAGTACGGTTGGTATCTGTGTATCCTGTGTTTAATCCCGTTGCCAAATTGGTGGTAATTCATTTGCTGATTTGGTACGTAAGAAATTTGTTGATTTGCTGTGAACGGAATCAGTATTGCAAATAACGGAAAATTTTTTATAAATCCTTGCATTGTTCCAAAGAATATTTCAAAAATCACTTTAGACATAATTTAGGACAGAATATAGAACAAAAATACTAAAAGATATACGAACAGAGATATAGAACACATACTAGTTATAATTTTATAAGGTATGTTCTAACATACGTATTTAAAAGATATTGTAAAAGAAATAGATATTATGTATATACATATTTCCTGATTTTTCAAATATATTTTATTAAGTAGACAAAACTATATAAATTAAATAAAATTATAAATAGAATTGCATTCCAAAATCTGTCCCGAATTGGAGATCGTCTAAAGCAAATATAAACTAGATTTTGTGTTATTACTTTATTAAGCCAAAACATTTTTTCGTTAAAATTTCAACTGTCAAGTAATTATTTATATTGCATCGACATTGGAAGAAACCGAAAAAAGTCATTATTCGTAAGGAAGTTCCAGCAGGAAGAGATGCAAAGATACATGTGGTTGTAGCGGATAACCGTTCTCATGCGATAATCTAATGGATATGAACGTAAGTACGTAACAAAATACCAACATGCGTCAGAGACGGGCGGGTAAGCGGATAAGTATCGCGTTTCAATGTTCCAAGCGACGCCGTCATCCTTGCGGCGTCCACTCTCGAAAAGTTATTTGGTTCTTATTAAGTAACGATGGCGAGCATGAATTACTAATTTTGAGAAACACGAGGAATCGTGAGATGAAGACATTATATACCTTATGCATCAATTTCCCACGTAGCAACGAAATCCGCGCATAAAGTCGGCAAAATTTCGAAGTGATGATGTTTGCGTAAGGGAATTCCAGAGCGTACGAGAGAAACCTGGGTAAACGCAGCGGGCCTCTCTCGCGCCGTATCAATAACAGAAGACATAATTCCGATAGGACATCGCGATGATAAAATGCGAAAGAAAAAACGACGGGGATAGAAGCGAGATTTCCGAAGAGTGAGTGTCGATGTCTCGCCGTACGCGACATTTCACTCAGCTTCAAGTGTTTGTCTTGCAATTAGGTTTGGATTTGTGTTTGGCCTCTCCACGCCCGCCTACTCAATTTAGCCGTGACACGCGCCGCCACGGAAGCGGCGCTCTCGTTGCGTTTCATCGTTTCGCGGCCACTTGGTAACGACGAGTGCGTATAGCACGTGTCCGCGCCACGTGCCGCCCTTAACCTGACGCCTAATTGAGTGATTGAAATCGTATCGAATTGACAAGCGAAGGACGGAGCTGGCCTTTAGCAGTGGCAATAATCGCGAACATTTATTTCAAAAAGACTGAATTTACAAGTTGCATCTTGCAACAATTTCGGAAGGATTTTAATGTCGGATCAAATAAGCAACGTTTCAACATTGAAATTGTCGAAAAAGATTTCAACAAAGAGCAGATATTGCGATATTTTTAGACAAGCGTATGCACTTCAAGTCAAATATTTAGGGCGGAAATTATTCCGCCGTGAACTTCTTCCAATGACCACGTATCTTTTAACATTACACGATAGATACATTACGCTTCGCGGCTTCGGAGAAGCTCATGTCGCGTACGAGCTCGGGATCAAAATCACTTGTCCCGTAGCTCCCCTTGGATTGACAATCGACGGGAGGAAATCGACAACGGTGTCTTTATTCATGCACCGCGACGCCGCCACCGCGACGAGTAGGAGGAAGTTAAGTGGACGGGCAATTTTTCTGCGACAACAAATAGTAGCTCGGATGGGAAAGGGTGGTGGCCACATGACGCGATTCCCACGTATCTCGTTGCATGCCACGAGTCTTGGAGAGAGTCCTACGTTTGCACACCCCTTCTCGTCTCCTCGACAAACCTTTTTTCGGCCCGAAGCCATCGTTCTTTCGCCGATCAGGGTGCGATCGTACCTCTGCACGATTGCATAACAAAATAAACATCGACGCGCGACTAAAATTAACGCCGTGTCAAACGACATGGAATAGTCCTTTCGGTCCACGCGTTGTCGTTGACCGAACATCATGTAAATTAATTCGCGAAAAGTCTTTCAATAGCTCCATAATCTAATTATCCTCATACGCGAGGAATGGAATATAGAAGAGATTAAGATCACGTCTATAGATAAATATATTAATGACGAGAGTGTAAATCTCACGGAATTATCCGCGAGAAACCTAAGGTCAGGAGGAAAACGAGTCGCGACCTCGTGGCCGAGGCTAACGAGGAATTTGCTTCACAAGCGAACTATAGAAGCGAAATCTTCGACGGCACTCGCAGAGTCGTCGCGCTCTGTTTCCCTCCGTGCGCGTCCTTTGTTTCTATTTCCGTCTATAGACCGCGCCGTTCTCCAACCCCGCGGCGTTCTCGCGTCGTTGTTCCTCTCGCGTTCGGCGGCTTTTCGTTGTAGCGCGGATACACGCCTACAACGGATAGAGGCAGCCGCTGGACGTAGGTACGTAGGGACCTAACGGACAGATCCGTGTTTCCATGGAAACCCACCTATCTGCGTCGGTTGGACCTATACTGCCTGCTGCCACCCTGATAAGCGGCTTACTCTCATGGTTCTCTCTACTCTTCTTCGCCGAAGCATCCCCCGACCCCCTCCCCCTCTCCCTCCAACCACTCCATCTCCTCGACACTCTGCCCCCGGCACCCCGTGTCTCTCGCCGCCGGGCTCCCTTTCGAGCGGCGGATGAAAGAGAGCGAAACAGCGAAAGACGGACGGGAAAGAGAGGAGAGATGATGCTGCTTTCCGCCGAATCGTGCCGCTAAAGGAAAGCGACGCGAAAGCACGCTATCTCCCTCGCACTCTCTTTCCTCTCTCTGCCTTGTTCTTCTCTACGTGCTGTCTCTTGCTCTCTCTCTCGCTTTTTCAGTAGAGCACCATCAACTCCGTCCTCTTTCGCGATCTCTTTTCGTCTACGCGCGCTGTGTGGCACACTGGAAAATTTATGCAGTCAATTACCGACCCGGCAACACGACCTTCGAGAGTGGAATCGCGGACACGAAGGGAATTTTCTGCGAACCTCTGCTTCTTTGTCTTTCTGTTTGGCGCACCCCGGCCGATCCTCCAGAGTTTTTTTGTTCGTCAGATGCTTGGAAAACGTCGATTCTCTGCAGGGGGGACATTCCAAGCTTCGCTCGACCACGAAAGTCCATAATGGACGGTTCGCGATTGTTCTTTTTATCGAGATTTCCTCGATTCTTGTGTCGATGTCGCGGAATTTCGATTCGCAATCCTAAAGCGAACAAAACGCATCTCCTCAATCATCCATTACGAGGACAACGTTCAAAACGCGTGTTTCGCAACAGACGCATGTTTCAATAGGTGTATACAATTGTCTATAACATTTCAAGTTTGTTCATTTTCATTTAAAAACTTAAAACGCGAGGGAAATGCATTCTTATATGTGTTTTTCATCAACTCGCAACGACAGCTCTAGTTTAGGAAGCCCCGAGATTGCTCGACGCTCATATGGTTTCAGTCGATGCATCGATTTGCATGGCAATCAATAACAGCGAATATGGCGTTCACATAAAATACTCTTACAGTGACGGTTAACAATGTGTTGAAATGCTAAATTACTTAGCGCATACTAAATTAAATATAATCCATATGAACTAATAAAGATAATTTTTAATCTGCACACGATACAAAGAGAAAAGAAAAGGGCAAATTGAACAATGCTAAGGGTGTAATAGAACGTAAGGGAGACACAAGATAAAAAATGAGGGAATTATTTTTGTCTATGTACAATAGATTTCGAAAGCTTTTCGTGCCGTCGACACTTTGAATATCAAATTGCAAATTGGACAATTTACGCCAAATTTTCTCCATTTTAAAATATTGTATTTCTAATATACATTAAATATCAGTTTAATAAAAAAGAAACTAGAAATATTAAAATTTAACAGATTCAAGAAAAGAGAAAAATTCATTTAAAAAATGAAAATTTATAATTTCTATATTTATTAAAAACAACATGGGACACAAATACATTCAAAATTTTATATTCAGAATTAATTGCGAAAGTTTTTGTTATTAACTGATTTTAAATGTTTATAGCTTAAAACATTATAAATGAGTTGAAATTTAATAGTTATAGTTTAGTTTATACATATATAAAAATGATCAAAAAATTAGATCATTCTGTTAGGAAGCGGAAAAGTTACAATTTCCAGTGGAGTTCTCCCTCAAGCACAGAGAGATTATCCGACGGCGTTTGTGTTGAATGAATACGACTCAAAATCTGTCACACTATTGTAACGTCGAGTCGTAGAGATTAAACACTCATCTTTTATTTCAGTGAATTAGTCGGCTAGATCGATCACACCATCGGAAACCTCGCTCATCTTTTCTCCGTTTCTCGGTATTTCATGGTCCATGTAGCGTTTTTCCGCGGGAAGCGTTTACAGAATTGTATTAAATGATGCGGCTAATAAACACAGATACCGAGAACGGTACCGCTGTCGCCACCTCACGATTACGTGAAAACTTTTCCGTGCATGCACATCAATATCGAACCGTGCGAATCCTCTTGCTATTACGACCCGAATACGTACATTCAGTCTTGCTAATAACTGAATCTACCGTTATTCTCGAGTAGGAATGTGCAGGCAATTTCATTTTCCAGCAAATATAATGTCAAATATGATATTCCGCAAGTAGGATATCATATTTAAGTATTTAAATAGTACTTAAGTATTTAAATTAAGTACTACAATCAACTTGTTAAAAACTCGATTCTCTTTGTTCGCTCTGGTTCGAGAAATTAATTAGCCATTATTCAATATGATTTGTGATTATTCCAATACCAATCTTAAATAACGTGGCATGCGATATAACCCTTTGATTGTCTGCATAAAATCTCATGCTACAGGCTTTGATCAATTTCAGTCGGTTCAATTTTCGATGTCATAGATACTAAAAAATATATCTTATTTTTCAAATTATCGCAAAGACACATACTATATTGTCATTTGACAAACTTAATTCCGCGTAAATGAAACTTTAACTAAAGTTTAATGTTTTATTGACAATCATTATGGTTTGATAAATATTTATGATTACGATAAATGTTTACAATCACAGAGTCTTATCGAAAATGAATAAATTTTTGATTATGATTAGATTCGTGTGTCTAAGCAGCGAAATTTGAACTCGTTTTGGAAGAAACAAAAAAATTTACCTGGTGGAAACGCGGCTGCCAGTCCATGCTCGAGCGCATGGTGCGTATGAGCATGCGGGGTGAGAGCGAAGTGTGACGGCAAACCGGGATGCGCACCGGGATGCGGGTGCGAGTGAGGATGCGGATGGGTGCCGACTCCCATCGGGTGACCATGTGGGTGATATTGATGAGGATTTCCGGTCGAAGCGCAGGTTGCGCCCGCCGCCTTCAGGTAACCCGCCATATTCAGGCAGCCCGCGATGCGAGAAACCAATTCACCCGCCACCGCGCCGTTGTTATCACGCTCCCTTATCGCGTGACTTTCTCCGCTCTGGTCTCTCGGCGACCAGCTGTTCTCTAGTCGATGAACAGCGCCGTTCGCGTATAATGGCCGCCTCGCGCTCTCTTCCGTTAGTCTTAGCGTGAATTCTTCCGGCAATGCACTGCCGTAGTGACACTCTTCCTTGACCTGTAAAAGAATCAGAGTTTAGTAAAATTTCACGTGATTATCGCTTCCGCAATTCTAATTTTATTATTGTATTGCGTAAGTGATAATTACTTGATTTAATTTGTCATGAAACTTATAGATAAAGAGTCCTAACAATTGTTCTTAACGCTTGGGAATGAAAATAAAAGTAATAGAGTAATACGATTTTGAAAATTTTAGATTTTGAAAATATTCTAAGTTTACTAAGTTTCGAATTAAACTCTATAGAAAATTTATCAAAAGTTATAAAACTATTTGAAATCTTCGAACTCTGAGAAAAATCTTAAAATATGAAAATTGTTAATCGAGTAATTTTTCACTTTGTATGTCGTGTTTAAAATATAAAAAAAAAATTCTTTCTTAAAATTGATTTAGTATCTTAAAACTATGCGAAAGAAAAGAAAAAATCGAGAACTTTAAATCTTTTTTTCAAATTTTGAGAAAGTAAAGTTAATTTTATAGAATGATATGTTACTATCTTACACATGACATCTTGCACATGACTCCTTTGGTATTTCATCCATATCATACGGCAGCATTACAATGATATTTATGGTTAGTTAACATTATTTAACGTTATTAGTTAACGTTATTATCTTTGGTTTTCGAAAATTTTACAATGGTGGATCGATTCAATGGTATGCTCTAAAATAATTTTGCAAAAAATGGAGATTGTATCAATTTTTAAACAAAGACTTTTCTAAAATAAGACAGAAAAATAGTAGTAATATTGCAAATAAGTTCCTTTACAGAAATCCAATTTAATATACTGAAATTATTTATTTTGCATATTGCGAAAGAAAGTGAAAGCATTGACCAACATTACTTTTAATACTCAAAATAATTAATCATCTTTCAATATTAAATTTCTATAAGGATTAATGTTATAAACGAATAAACAGTAAATGCGAATTGTTAAAATAAAAATTATAGAAATTCTTTCATGAATCTTACGATACATTAAAGAAAATAATTTTTTTATTATTATTTATTTCGTGTACGTGTTTCGTTAATTTTTTTAGATATATATATATATATAATATATATAAAATATACTGTATAAAAAAATAATCAAAATAATCAATGGAATCATTGAAACTATAATTCAATTCCAGATCTTTAAATATGTATAATATATCAGAATTTCAATTATCACGTTTAATGGGGTTCAAACCCTGGCTGAAGTAATATTTTTAATAAAATTTCTTTCAATTCTTAAGATACAAGTTAGCATCATATTTAATCATGAATTTATTCATGATAATTTCGATTAGTTTCGGTTTCAGAATTGCGTTGAAAGTCCGAAAGTATACGGTGCGCAATTTTGAACAGAAATAAAGTTTGATATAAATTATATATAAATTCAAACTCATGTGTGTGTGCGTGTGCGTGCGTGCGTGCGCGCGCGCGTGTATTAAGGGCAACTAAGATCTAGTCTTGACCGTCTTTAGCCATTTCTTCGATTATTATTGTTTTCACTTCTTGTTAATATTTATCACTATTATAGTTAATTGTTATTGAGCTATTGAATTATTTTACACGTTTTTTATTTATTTTTTATATACACATTTTTTATTTATTTGTATATATTTTAAATAATTCTTCAAATTTTTGCATCAATATGAGTATAAAATGTCTGCAACATGAATTGCGTCGTCTTAAAAAAAAAATTTGAAGTAAACAATCTATTTCTTTTTAATTTGTAAAAATATGGTTATCACCAAATTAAGAAAATAAAATAATTTTTAAGAAAATGGCGACTTCTGAAAATTTGAAATTCGAGTTTTCTATATAGTATTCAACTTTAACAATTTGTAAAAAAGTGTTGCATCAACTTAATTTTGATTTGGGATATAATCACATTTCTATAAATTATAAAAAAACTTGATTTATTCACTTCAGATACTAGGACCGATACAATTCATGTCGCAGGTTTTATAATACGATATATAGTTTGCAACTTGTATTGCAACAATATTGGCACAAATTGCTTCAAAAAATTTGAAGAATTATTTTGAAGTACAAATAAATTGTGTGTAACACTTTAACACTTTTACTTATAGCTCTGATAATTTTTTTAATTTTAATTCACGAAAGTAATCTCTCGGAGTCTCTAAACTAGAATACTTTCTTAATCTAATGATCATTTATGCAAAACGCATCATTTGCTAAAAGGGAAACAAATGTTTTATGTCTATTTAGTCAAGCAACATTAACCTTATGCATTCAATGATATATGATGATGATACATTAATATGATATATTGTATACAACAAAAAGTGTTGACATATTATTTCAGCGAACAATTTATTTGTTTCATAGGTCCACTTGGCGCTACGAATGCTTCGAAGTATTTTTTGATTGGTTAATTTGTAAAATTCTATCTTCTGATTGATCAATCGAATGCTTCGAAGCATTCGTAACGTGGACCGCAGCCATTGTTGTTCGACTTGTCAGATCTTACCGCTAATTTTCCTTTTCTCTATCCAAAATATGTGCTAAAAGGTATCTTTTGAGATACAAGAAAGAAATATAGCCAATAATTCAAGAAAGGAAAATAAAGGTATAATTTCAGGTAGCGTCCGCTGTGAAGACCCTGATGTTTACGAAAATAATTTTGAACAAGTTATCGTTTAAAGAAAATGAAATCGACTACTGTTATTGATAAATTGCACTAACGCTTTCTTTGGCAAAAAAAATCACAATTAATATCCATTAGTTCTCATATAATATTTAATATCCGTATACAAAGATGCACATCACGATCGATCACAGATCTTCACAGAAACACTGCTCTGCAGTTACTGAGTTCACTCTTGAAACTACATTCCATGAATCCGTGAAACTATTATTCGTTTTTCCCACTGTCTCTGCCTGCACTTTTTTCTACCTGATACCAATGCAAGACAGATTCCGGTTTTCTTGAAAAACAAGCTCTAAAAGAAAACTGACCGGTGGTGGGGAGCGTATAAATGGCTAGTTCTTTCTTGAGTTCTAAGTGAACATCATGAAAAATCTAAAAACTTCTTTAAGGAGTTAAGAACTAAACTTCTTGAAAAACTCTTTAAGTTTTACTTATCAAATATGAGCAACAAATGCACGAACTATTTGTGATAATTGTAAAATCCGCATAAATTGATTGTCTACGCCTTATTAGCAAGAAAAACAAAACGTATTAATTGACATTGATCAATACGTATACATCATGGTTAACACGTGAGGATGCGAATACGATGTTGACTCGGTCTCTATCGGTTTAATTGTCTCTCCACGTTGCGGCACGTGAAACGCGGCGAAAAGTTGAAGTCGAGATGTTGTGGAATCAGTCAGCGTCACGTGCTAAAGCGGAAGTGATGGAGTGGGGAGGAAGTGTGCCGAAAAGTCGGCTTAGCCGCGTGAAACTTAACTCGACGCTAAACGCTTAAATAAACTTCGAGATGCATTTTTATCCGGTCGGGAAAGGGAGACGCGACGGGGAAGGAACCGGGAGGCAGACGCGCCACGTAGGTATGTTTACACGGGGGCATTATGGCGGATAATGTTTGTTATAGGCGTCTATGCCGCGCAGCCGCGAGAGGCGAGACTATCCGACGTTAAAAGGCCAGCTTGGTCGATCCGCTTACGGCGGATGAGGCTTAAATTGAGTGAGAGATAGTGAACTCCCATGTGCAACGAGTACGACGCGCGAATGGCGCGCGTGCGGTTCTACCCGATGCGGCTGCTGTCGCACATGTCGCTACGCATCGTGTGCTCGTTGGTAATCTAAGCGACAGTTCCGCGATAATTCCGGATACTCGCGTTACGCTAAGCAAAAGAGCGTTGCAAAGATGATGAAGGAATCCCGTTCGAAGTCTATTCCCTCCGGCAATTTCTGCCATAGATATCTCGATCTCCAGTTGGTGCGAGCAAAATATTACAACTTGTAATATTTCGTGCCCGTTGTATGTCAATTTTCTTTGTGGATCGGCGAGAGAGGGTTAATGTTACTGCTTCGATTATTATAGTGTGATTTTAGTGGATTAGTAAAATTTAAGTGCGATTGTAAACGAAACCATTTAAATGTTGAAGGAACGATAATTATTACAGAGCAATGCTCAATTGTGTTATCAATTATGTTGCAGTGTCGCGTCATGAGCTCATTGCAAATGCGGGACATCGTTAATGCACTCGACTGTATACTATCTATCAGTTACCAAAAGCTTGCGTCATCAAAATCAAAATTGCTTCTAACTGATTGATAATGAATTACTCGATTTGATTTTTCTCGGTTTCGTACGTGCCATTTAGATCCAGAATTCTTAACGTCCTATATGCAAATGACTTATTCTACGTTAATTCTATGTCGTGTTCAAGTATCGTGGCGGAGTTATTTTATAGTAAGCATAAATTCTAACGCTAAGATATTACAGCGAGTAATAAAATCACTATAAGAGAGATCTAAAGAATCGCGGCTTGATTTAAGTTTCTATTCTAAAATATGTAAACGTATGCGCGAATTCTGACTTGCACGCGGTGCTTATCGCGCGATTACGCAAGTCTCCGATCGCTCTCGTAACAATTTGCACACGCAATTGGTGCGTATATAGTAAATAAATGCTAACTTGATCAACGAAATAAATTTCACAAAACTTTGTTTATAGATTATTACGTGTGATCTTTTATTATTCTGAACAATTAAAATCCCGAGAATCATAAAATGTGCGTTTCGCAATAATCTTTTTGCGATTCCTCTCAATGTTTATTTATAATCTAAATAAAAAAGGTTTTTAAAATCTGTTTTAAAACTTTCATCCATTCTGCTCTTTGAACGTTAAAAGATCGTAGAAAACTCTAACCGTATTCTTTATCCAACATCCCTAGGAACTGCACAATTTCTTGCTTGAAAAAACTAGATTGTAATCATTTTACACAAAAAAGAAGTAGGTCACTGTGAAATAATATATCAGTCGATGTTACTAATACAAATGAAAGCAATGTATATATTCTTTCATTAAGATATTCGCAGCGATATTCTTTTTTTTCGTAAAATTACATTACACTTAATGTTTTCTTCCAAAGTGTTACTGCACTCGGCATGCTTAATTTTTCGTGCCTCTCCCATTTGTGCAACGTCACACTTTAGGTAAGATTCCGATCACGCGGAAAACCCGAAATCGATAGCTTCCGTGTACACGATCTTGTGATCGGACGGCACAATCGATATTCGATTTCACTGGTTTATCGGTGTTACTTCCGCGAAAATCGTGCCAGCGACGTTAAACACCTCAAAGCTCGCGAAAGCCGATTAGCGTCGTCGCCGTCGGGACGATTTCGGTGAAACGCGAATACTACTGGAAAAACTTTGACTGTACAAAAGGGGTGGAAGGGCACGATTGTCCAGCGATTAAACGATATCGAGAATGATTTCGCATTCTTTAAAAGCGCTCGAGTCGTTACGCTCGTTTATGGGTTAATCCTTTCGCTGCAAAGGACGATCGTGGTACTCTAATATGTCGCCATAGTGATGTTTCCAAAATAATCCTCTCACGTTAATTGGATTGAAAAGAGCTGACGGCTGTGATTTCAGCAACCTTCCTCAAGGTAGATGTAACATTAATCTCTGACGGCCCGTTAAACGTAACTTTTTTTCTTTCAACAGCGGCGGCGTTGACTAATGTTAAATTACTTCTATTTTCCGATTAAAACTCAACTCGTCCATTTAACATTTGTTAGCGAGAATTTGAAGAAGATTAGTCATCTTCAAATTACGAATTCAGTCTTCTAAAATTAATTCATTTATACAGTCTAATTATTTTATGTAAACAGTACACATATATTTTTTTCAATTAAATCGATGATAAAAATATCTCAGCATGACATTGTCACGTTAATGTGTCACATGTAGAAGAAATTTCAAATTGATATGAAAATAAATGTAATCTTCTTGTAATCTTCAGGCTTCTAAATTATGTGACTGCACTGAATAATTTTTGGAAAATATTTTTTTATTGTAATTCTCTTAATTAGTTCTGTATATTCGTTCTCTACAAGTTTGAACTTTGCAACTAATTACATAAGAAAACTCTTAGACATTACTCTACGTTTAATTATACAAGTCTGAGTGTAAGTAAATACACGAGATTGTTATTCCGGCACACGTGTGTATATTTTGACTCTTTTAAGTGCATCGAAAGTTAATCAATTCGCGGATTAAGAGGCTTGCACCGTGTTGGGGGTAAAAACCGCGTGTGACTCAGCGAACAGTCTCCGTTTCATACACGAGTAGCCGTCGCGGCCGCCATTGCGTGGCACGAGCGTGACTCGTTACCAAGCTGGAAGGGGCCCGATAAATTGAGAGAAAAGAGAAGTTAACAAAGAAACTTCCTACGGGTGACAACCGGTTCGAGGGAAGTCAAAATGGAATGGGCAGCAAAACGATCGCGAAAAATCGTGCGAGCTTCGATTTGCACACCGTAAGTCGCAATTATTAAAGCGTTTTCGCTCCCGCCGCTGCCCTCGGGTTATTTGTTGAATATCTCAATGCAACTTTATGTATACATATTCTAACCATCCAATTTTAACAATACTGGGTATCTGATAATTATTGACACAACGTTCGTGTAAAGGTAAAGCGAATTGAATTGAATCGAAAGGTCCTGTATCATTTTGCAATTTTGCAAAAGTTAATGAGAAATAAATTATTAAAAAAAGACAAACGAATAAACTCGGAACACTTAACTTAAGCTTTAAAATGAAAAAAAAAAAAAACAAAATTAAAAATTATACATTTGTGTGCGTACCTTAAACGTGTGAAGAGGTTTTCAATTCTGTAAAGCCAATTCGAAGAAAGTTCGAACTTGTAATGTCGATAATTCTGTCACTCCGGCATTTCCTTAAAATCACTGAATTGTAGCACTTACAAGTGTAGGCTATGTAGTTAAAATTAATTACGCTCTTATTTGTCGTAAAATTCTTTATTTCGCGTATTTACAGTTCGGAGTCTGAAGCTCGATTATCAGTAAGTACTCGATATCGGTCGCAACTCGCACATCGACCTCTTAATTTCATCTTATCGTCAAAACCAAAAAAATAGATAAAATAACAGATTTCTGCACGCGTACGTGAACTTCCGAGATTAGGTCACGCGTGCAAGTAACACATGTCCGGAATTAGATTTTAAATATTAGCGTTCGAGAGTTTGTAATGAATCACCTTACAATTCGTTCATTCTGACCGTCCCGCGGTTAATATTAATAATTTTTTTACAATAGCAGTTCGTTTAATAATAGAAATAAAATTTATGCTTAATCGAGCATTGTTTCGTGCGATGTTATGAAGCATCTCCACGATCTGAAATCTGGGGATGACACGTAACGATCAGGCTAAGACTTTGCTTAAAGTTCCTTATATTTCGAAATCAGTTTCTTATTTACACCGGTGATGATGTCCACATTCGCAATCATAATCTCCCACATCATAAACAGTCGCTTTATGAGTACGGTCAGATTTCTCGTTTACAATTTGATTTTCGGTTATTTTATTCGAGGTCGCCTTTTGTGTTTCTAGCAGGTTTCAATCCTCTATTGTGCTATTTTCTAAAATTGAGCATAAGAAGCGTTCATTTATTTCTGCTACTTATTTTAAACCAAACAATAATTGGCTAGAAGTATTTCCTACGTATTTTATGGATTCACTCGAGATAGCAGTTTTATATGGATATAGTTATAAGAATTTTGCATCTATAATGATCAAGATATATTTGTGATCTATTCCCGTTTCTTCTATAGTCCGTAATGATCAATATAGTACGTTTAAAATATTTATCGTTCAAATGATCGATGATCATTTGAATCGCTTAAAGTGTCGGGAAATTATCTTTAACGGTAATTTTATTCAATTCTCGGTAGTCTATGCACAACCTGAGACTTCCAAACAAGCACAATCGGACTCGCATATGGAAAGGAACTCTCTTGAATTATGAATGATATCTCTTGAATTATATATATCTTCCTTATTTAAATCATTCGGAATAACATTCAATTTCGCCTTATCCTCATAAGCCAACCGGTGCATGTGAAAGTTAATCGACTGCTCGTATTTTAGACATATTGTTATTTCGGACTCACAAATCGGCGATCCTAACTTCTGTTTTTTCATTTTTCAAGAAACTATGGTACGAAAACAAGTTACATATTTTTATACTATAAAATAATTATTTTATTTACATCAATGCTATGTATAATTCCTATTATTTCCTGAATATAAAACTGACATCATTCAACTTCGTATGACAACCAGCCCCAATCTTCGTTGCTATGTCTTCGCGTAACATTTGAATTAATAATTTAAGCCTATTTTATCGGATGCTTGAACTACATAATCTTTATTGTATACATTATTTGTTCTGTAAAGTTACTCGTTTCATTCGTAACCGGAAACATTTCGCGAAATTCTAAACACTCCATGAATAATATTATCCATGTTATTTTTATTTTCAAGATTTGAAGTGAATCTCTACCCATTAAACGCAGCACCGCTCATTGTTGAATCCGTTGACAATAAAAAATTTTACGTCGATATCGTAAACCTTTACAATTTTTTCAAAAATATCAAGTAAAATACCATTTAATTGCGAATCGTTAACGCAGTATCTATATTCACACAAGAATCGCAACATGAATGCGACAATCAACTAGTATGTATTTAGGTTTTATCGATGGCGTGTCCAATCCAAGATTGTGGAATCAATGCTTCGAGGAAGCTAATCGGCGACCCGGTATTAACAATCCGCAAGAGAACATCAGTCAGCCATCAAGTTATCGTGTATGAGCTTTGACCGGCGGTTGAGTAAAGTTCATCTTGAACGTTATGTTCGACTACGTTTCACTTGATGTTTGCAACGCTCGCGGACATCAATTTGTCCTTGTTTAACATACTTGATAAACAACGAGGATGAAATGATTCCAAGAGCAAGTGGAACACAGCCTTCATAACTCGTCAATAATCGATTGCGCGATATCCTCTCTCCTTATAGTTATAGCACTTTATATCAAACACTTCATGAAAATTTATCTGAGCTCGTTCAGCCACTGGTTTCGACTCCTTCTTCGGCTGATCTTTTTTCGTGGAATTTCGACCGGATCTCGAATTGCCTTTCAGAGTAACCTTTATCAAATCAGATGCTTTCTCGAAGCATTGCAATCTCACATGATCCCGCAATCTTGGACGATATAATCGATAATCTTGTCCATTTTGACTGGCGCCCGATTGGTCAAAAGTTTCTCCACCTTGCCACGTTCAACGCTCAAATTCCTTTCTCAAGGCTAGCCTTGGACAGTTGAATATTTTTTCACCCCAAAAGTCCGTTGCGCTTATCACTATATGTCCAGATCTCGAATGAAACCAAACTTAATGCCTTTTCTTTTATCTTCGAACTAATCAGCGCTTTAATAGCATTATCATCGAGATTATATGTATCACAACAGTTCGATCTGCTGCCTTCAAAATTCGTTATTAGTGCCAGATCACCGAATACTCAGCAAATTTCTAATCGCTCTTTTTCCACGACTGCTATAATTGACTCGCAAGGCTTTCAATAGTTGTCGATGCATGCCTTTTGTTACATTCCTTAACTCGGTTTCGCGATTTCGAGTTTATGCCGACGCAGATATCTTTTTCTTCGAATCAGCTCAAGTTCAAATTTATGATGGTTTCTATTGATACCTATTATATTTGGGAATGGTTCTCCGCTTATAGTCGCCCGCATCTCGTCGCCAATGCCGATCTCCGGATATGTCGTCTGCAATATTTCAAGGGCATTCTCTTGCAGATGCAAGATCAAGTTAGTCATATCGCCCATTGTCGGAAGACCTCTTGTACGAAAAGTATTCTTCAACTGAACATACTTCAAATTTGCCATTTCGATTTGGTATTCTTTTCCCTCGACACACGAGTGTGTCAAGAATCGCTAATCTCGAATAATCGAATATTCGCATTTGTTTGCTCGTTACGAAATCACGACGATGCCACATGCTTACGCAGCTTTCGATATCAGTAAGCTGAATTGTCTCGCGATGCGAGAGGCGTAAAAACATATCTCGATCGGCTCACGCTCTTTTCGCGCGCAGCAAATGATCGCGCAACTTTTCAAGCAAAATCATTTCCAATTGATCATCTATTGAAGTCTACGGATTCCACTTCTGATGTTGTAGGCAAAAATTAATCGTATACTCTTATTTGTCATGAAATCCTTTATTCCGTATATTTACAGTTCGGAGTCTAACTGTCGATGAATATTGCAATTCGCTCTTTAATCTTTTAATTTTGTCTCATTGTCAAAACAGAATATTAAGAATAATAACAAATCTTGTTTACCATCTATAATCTACATATCTGGACCTTCGAGATTTAGGCCACGCAAACAAACATGTCCAAACTTATTGTTAAATTTTAAATATTACTGTTCGAAAATATAATGAATCTATCATGTATTATAATGAACACACACATACACGCACGCACGCATGCACGCACACGCAAAAGGAGAAAAAAATAAGAAAAAAAAGAATGGAGAAAGAGCAAAAAGAAATGAGGAGGGCTCGTGCAAGCAAGTTTGCGCAAGGCTCTCGACGAATGAGAGGAAGAAGGGCCGTACGCGGCGAAAAAAATCCATATAAAAGTGAAAAGAGGAAAACCGGATGGGGTAACTTGTTCGAAGGGGAAGGCAGCGGCAAGGGAAGGGGAGGAAAGACAAGAGGAAGAAGGATGCAACGAGAGAGAAAGAGAGGCACTCGTTACGAGTTTGCGCGTTTTATTCCTCCTCCCGTGTTCAAGCTCCGCCCTGATGTTTTCCCTCCTCCGGCTTTCCTATCCGCCCTTCGATTTCTCCTGTACCGCCGGGATCGTACTTTGTCGGCATCTCGACTCGCAATCCTGCCGTCTAAAGAATCTAAACAACAGACACAGCGGAACACGCGCACTGTGTATATTGAGGAAATAGAAAATTACACAAGTGTAATAATACACTGTCTTAACTTATCGCGTACTAAATTTTAAACTTATTGCACAATAAAAAGCACGGGCAATAAGAACGAAAAATAAACATAGGCAATAGATTTCAACATCAGAAACTGTGTATCAATGCTACACGGCTTTTGATAGGTTGAAATCTATTGCCTATTTTTTTATTTTCTATTAATTTATTCTCTGTTTATACTGTACTTTTCATTGAGCAATAGACTTTATGTAATTTAAAATCCTGTGGTGATCACATTCTTAATTATTACTTCGCAAATAAAATTGATAAATCTTCCAGTGTTAGTATGATCGGCGAAAACGTTTTTCCAAATCCTCGATTCAAACAGTAAAATTATATTGTCATTTAGTTAATTGTTATATCGCTGCCAAGATAAGCATTCTTTTTTTATTGCTATCGTTCTTTGAATTGACCAAAAATATCAAAAATTTGTGCCTAAAATTAGAGATTGATTAATCATCTCCGGCTAATCGGTTAAATGAACGCGAAAATTATTAATATGGAAATCACTTATAAATTATTTATAATTGGTTATAACTGCTTATAAATATTGCTGGAATTCTGATAATTTTCTAAAAACATTAATAATTGAACAGTAAATAAATTAATATCTTGCTCAATAATTCTTACAGAATCCAATACTTATTAATATTTACGATCATTTATAATTTATGAGATTTAGTTTTAGATGGATTAGAAACGATAATTATTCTATAGAATGACAATTCTCGTCAAACTTAGAAATTTCGATGAATCAAAATATAAATGCAATATTGGGATTAACAACCGGTAATGATTGCGATTGTCGACTAGGAAATTAAAAAAATTTATCAACAGCTCTTCTCGAAGAGCAGGTATTTTTGCGAATCATTCCACAATCATTTTCGCATCATTTATCTCATCGGTTTCATTACTCTCATCCAAATTCCAATGGCATATTCGCGCAACCGGTTTACAAGCGCATGCATTTTTTTATCACTCATCTCGCACACTCCAAATTCCAGAGATATCGATCGAACTACTTTGCAAGTTAGGTATTTTGAATTCCCCACCGATGTCTGCATTGTGATGTAGTACAACATAGTCAACATCTCGTTCCCCTATGGAATGTTATGCCCTTCGCCATGCGAGTTATATCTTCCGACAGTATCCGCGTTGGTTACAAGTAGCACAACGTCGTAAAATTTCCTATCTTCTGTAAATGCGTAAACGCAAGAGACGCGCGGTTATTTATTGAAATTACCCGCGACAGCTCGCCCACCATCGTTGACGGGCAGCGATTTTACAGGAATACAATCGCAAATGGGATACAGGGTAAATCATAAGGCTGGCATTTTTATATCATACTCGGCCGATCGTGTATTTACGAGACATTCTGATGTAATTCATGATTTGCGTAAGTGCTCGTTAAATTCTAACGCCGCGCATACGCGCGCTTGCGGATATGCGCGATGCTTCTCTAACGTCTCTTCGCTCTTGGTGTTAAAACCTTCGCGTCTTCGCGAACGTGTCGTTTTACGACTGTCTGGTAACGCCATCGCGAATCCCCGACGGCGCTCGATCGATCGACGAATCGAGAGGCGAACCGAAGGAAAAAAATGAAAACATCGATAGACATTTCGAACAGTGTTTTCTCAGCTGGCGGGTATAAAAAAATGTGTGAGTCTCATGGTCGCCTTTGTCGTATCTCTCGGTTCCTCGTTTCGCGCAGAACCACGGATTCGTCCTAAGGAGCGATCCTCTTCCTTTTTTTCTCTCTTTCGTTTCGCCTTCGTTCTCTCGAAGGATCATTCTCTTCTCGTCCCCCCGATCCCACTGTCTTCACAGGGCTCACACGGGAGCGGCGGTCGATAATAAACGATATGCGTCACACAGGCTCGCGCAATATTAAATACAGTCGCGCATTTATGACGGCTCCGGTGGGAAAGAGAGGCTGAGGCCCGATCGTTGGGCCCTCGAACTCAGTAGAGAGAAAAAAATTAAGAAGAACGCGAACGGGCAGAGGAAGAAAGGGCGAGCGTGCGAAGGAAGCGGGTGTCTCCCCCCCGTCGACGAATTTATAGAGGAGAAATTAGGAGGTTTATAGAAGCTGTGCGCGGTAGCTAACCGTAGATCATCATTAGAGGCCCAACTGGGCTGCTATGTGCGGATACATATGTAGCCGCGGGTCCGGCCACATATTTACCTGGCCACGGCGACCGACAGATATGCCGATGCGGCGAGGAGAGCACACGCGTGTTAGAGGCGCGGCTCTCTCGTGCGTGTGCCTCATGTTCGGGATGCGTTCGGAACTTCCACGGCGCGAGAATATTTTTCTCCGACGCGTTCCGATGCATTTACGTCGCCCGCAGGTAAACCCGTGGATGAAGGAAGGCTCGGATAAATTGATTGGAACCGAAAAATTGCCGATCTAATTAGATTAGAGGAAAATAGAGCATAAATATTATTTTTCGAAGTATCCTTTGAAGTGAAAAAAGAGAAATTTCGGAATAAATTAGATAGAACATTTATGGAATTCTACCTAAGTTAACATAGAAGTTTAATAAATAAATGTGTTATAATAATAAAGTTTGCATATATACACAAGATGTCCAAAAAAGGATTACAGATTTCAACAGTAAATAGTATTTATCAAAATAATAAAAAAACATTTAATAAGAACATAGATCTAAACATAGATTTAAAAATCAATATTTAGAGTTAAAAAACCTTCATTGTTTTTACTGTACAAGTGCTCTATGTGTTGACTAAACATTTCTACACAATGTTCAACCTTCGATAGAAAGACGTTTGAATATCTGTCAACAGATTGTTAACGTGAAAACAAGAATTTTCAAAAGATTAATTTTGAATCTATTGATTTTATTAGAAATTTTTTCATTTTGTTGGTAAGTATTGTATTATCTGCTGTCAAAGCTTGTAACTCTTTTTTAACATCTTTTTCTTTGACTTACATCTCTTTCTTTTTCGTTGAACAATGTTTTTTGTTTAAAGATCGAGTTCAATTTCAAGGCATGGAAAGCTACGAAAGGCTTTACTCCACTATTTAATTAGGGCAAAAGTGAAACTCGCATTAATTGCGAGCGAGGTAATTTTTCCCCGTTTTAAGGACGCTCATCGTAAATTATGTGCGCGATATCTGCGATATTCAACGAGCTCGTCCTTTGTGAATGCGCTAACGCGAGCCCGTCGTATTTTTCTTCGTTGCGTGCCACTGTCGTTACGACGCGAAATAAATGCTTGTGCATGTACAAAGCGCATATATGAATAGTTATTAACGTCACACGCTGCGAGATCTGCATCGAGCTCTCCCCGGAAAGGCGCAAGAGAAAGAGGAGAAAGTGAGAGCGGGTGGGAGCTTTCAATTCCCGTGAATTTCGAGAAAACTTACTGCATGTGGGTGGGTGTATATAGAATGCACAAAGGCTCTGGGCACAGCAGCCAGGCTTTGTGAAAAGGATCCCTAATGGACGCTGGGTAATGATATCGACGAAAGATTGCACTTCATGCGTACGCCTATCGCCTTGGTACTATCTGCACGAGGAATTTTCGTCGGAAATGTCGCTCTGTTATAATGTCGCATTAAGCATATGGTGGCTTTGCTAAAATACCGTAAGATTATAATACCGTAAATTATAAAATATCCCGTACCATACAAAGTGTGTTATCAATTATTATTGTCCAATCTCATTACGAATCGATGATAACACACGACTTTATGATTTATTGCATTTGAGTATTGTAAAAGATGCACTTTAATTTGACAGTCCGCAAATTATTTAATTCTAAGGTAACATTGATTTATTAGTCAGTCAGGTTGAGCTGATAAATTAAATAATTACGAGATTTAGCATTATCCCTCGCGCTGGCTGCGGTTAATATTACCTGCATGCTTATTGCGCATGAGACATGTTTTCTCGCGCATGAAACGTCTATGAGTACTTAATCAAAATGTTGTAATCGTGGCATTAAAAAATTCTGTGATCTCCCCGTGTGGATATTCAAAGTGTAAGTCGTGCGCGTAACGGTGCGACTAACAATTGGCAATAAAATCGATAGATCTTTCACGGAATAGCGGTATATTTTTACGGCCAAGTAACGTATCCTCGCTTGTCGGGAGAGAAGAACCTCGCCGGAAAGAAGTGAAAGGACGACGTACGCGGGAATTCACGGATCCCAACCATTAGATACGGTCCAGCCATTACCATTACGAAATGTTCGTAATATAACGAATTATCGGTATCCATGCGTCATCGTCGCCATTATAATTCTTCCAGACCTCCAATTAACCTCATCGATGCCTTTCATCGAATCCGCCAATTGATGTATTCCGTTATCATGTCTGTACGCGCGGATTTACTCGATTATAATTTAACTAGACGATTCGAAACAGACATTTTTAAAATATAGCTTGTTTGATAGTTTTCATTAGTTGTTGATAAAACCCTACGAAACCTTCTCTATTGTGCGAGAAATGACAAGAGTATTGTAGTCATGTCATCAGATTTTTGCAGACTCATAAAACATTTCGGGCTAATGGCAACATCACGCCTGTAGACTCTTTTTCATAATTTTACTATTTACAATAGAAATTCTGAAAATTCCAATGCGAAACCTATTGAAGAATCGATGTCGTCCGTAGTATAAAAAGCCGTATGTTATGTAAACTTCCTCAGTCTTCAAAATTAAACTCATTATTTTACCGGACACGACATAATGTGTCCAAAAATAAATGTTTCAATCTATCAAATTTTTTTAACAATTCGCGCTACGTCCGCACTTCGCGATTTATCTCAGTTTTCCCGAAGATATTTCAAATCGCGACGTTACTCGTTAATACATGGTCCGCCCGATGATACATAAAGTGGCGGTTGGCGGCGGCCAACAGTTTGGCGAAGCGACGGAAAAGCGGCATCACGTCTGTCGTGCTTCCGCAAAGCAGCGTACCTCTACCTGGCCCGGAGGGGCATGGCGCGGTCCAGGGCCGCCGGTCTGCCGCAGAAACTGCTAAATCTCCCGTAGTGGTAGTAAACACCATCAGTGTAAGCCGCAAATCCTGGCTTAACCCGAGCCTATGAATTGGTTAAAGGTCGCGTTAACTGGGCTTCTCCCGTGTCACCAGCGAGAAGAAGCGCCGCGGCTCTTTCTCCCTTAGGTATTACATACATACCTTCGTTCTTTCATACCGATCTCCTTCATCTCTTTTGGATTCTCCTCTGGCGCTCTCTGAGAGAGAGAGGAGACCCTAATTGGCGAAACCGAAAGATTTTGCTCGAGATCTTGCTCGGATTATCATCGATAGCTATGTATCTATAAATAGACACACCCATTTGCTTCCGAACGCAGGGACAAAATATTGTTCGGTCGAAATGCGCACCTATCCGTAAGGGTTAAAGATTCGTTGACGATTCTTTAAGTATCGAGAGTTAAGCGTGAATAGCGCGGTCCTTTGATCGCCAGGTATTCCGTGCACCTATATTTCTATATAAAGCTCGTTACCAAACTCTCTTCAACCGGATGCTGCGATCAAATAGCGAGGCCTCCGACTCGGTCAGAGACGCAAGTAGTAATCTCATTATTTGCCGAACGTGTGTCGCTACGATGAATGAATGATTCCTATGTAGTTTTCCGCATGTTTTCGCCCGCTCACTTCGTATTATATTTATTCATTCATTCGATCGGTATTCAATATCGATTTATTGAAGAAAATTATTTTTAAGTAAACGAAAATGCCATTTTTGTTATATTCTGTTTGGAAAATAACATTTCTATTATGTTACTGTCTTCTTTTACTGTCAGATTTGTATTAGGAATACGTGAACGATTTCTTGAAATTCCTCTGTGAAAACGCCAATGTCAATTTGTATAATCGCTCAAGGACTATTCAAAAAACAAAAAGATGATTGAATAAATTTTGAATAAACAAGATTTTTCACATTGATAGCTGGTTCTTGTAAAGGGATCGATTGACATTTGCGACACGTGCTTTGCCGGGTCATTGCCGAGAACTAAAACTGAGATTACGTAGCGATTAGCGAGCTTCCGTTTAATCCCTACAGTGTCACGTAAACCTATACGATTTCGAGAACAAATCGGCTCTCAAAGGAATCTTTATCTCTCGTTCTACAATTGTCGTTCATTCACACGACGCGCATATGACAGAATCATTATCGATCTTCGATTGGCGTATTTTCATGATCAATGAATTTAATTTTCATACAAATTTATTTGTATTCTCTACGAAAGTTTCATTTTCGATGTTTCACGAACGTATTTCTGTATATATAACAAATAAAAAAAAGATCTAGAGAACTTAGGAGAAAATTTTTGAAAAAATTTTGTAGTTTATATATAAAAATTTAGAAAAATTTTATTTTCTACGCATCTTAAAACCAGAAAAGATGCCATTTTATTATACTATAACATTTGAAAAGTTAATGGACATAGAATATTATATTCTGACATAGAATATTATATTAAATTTCCAAGAGAGAGAGAGAGAGAGAGAGAGAGATTATATACATAAATTGAAGAAAAATCTACATACTTGTGATAAAATGATTGCGCGTTGGAAAGAACTTACATTGCGAAAAAACATTTTAACTTCTATAAATACACATTCGTGTATTTGTATAGATTATATAGGAGAAAAAAAGAACAGAAGGAAAAAATGGAAGAAGAGGTAAGTGAAGAAAACGGTCTCTTCTGAGCGCAGTGTATACTCGGAAATCAAAATTGCCGAGTTTCCGCCGTCAAGGTTCGCACGCATACAAGCACGCAGGACGCACGTCCAGAGAATGGGACGCGATCGCGTTCTCAACGCTGCGAGAACCCAACAATGGGCGGCTTCGATCTCCGTATTCGGGAGTCGCGCACAATGCGGCGTGCTGACGTGTTTATATAGCTGCACGCGGAGGGCGTCGAAACGGGACGGGTACAGCGTGTAATTTAGTTATAGATCAGTTTGTTACAATTTGGCGTTTCGTTTGTGCGGACCCTGTAAACGCTGTTTACCCAGGCTCCCGATGATCGACGAGTAAACGCGTCTGTTTAAAGACCGACACGAACGAGCCCCGTCATCCTCCTCCTTCTTTCTCTTTTTCTTCTTTTCTATATTATACCACGAATTTCTTCAAAGATACACGCGTGTCGAAAGAGAAATATTCCTCCTCCGGAAAGTTCGTATAATTTTAAATGTATAGTCGGCGTTAGAATGATCGAGACATCTCTTGTGTTTAAAGTAGTTAACATTTAATAGCTGTTACATTAAAACATCAATTATACGGACACAGATATCCAAATATAAAATGTAAATTTTTTAATAAATTTTTAATAAATTTTAAAATTGAATTGTAATAATATTTTCATAGTTTATATTATCGTTTTAAATATCGTTTCTTCATTTGTATGTTTCTGCAGATATAGCAAGTATCCAATATTGTTGTCTCTTAATTTTTCTGGATCTAATTGACATTCTGATGTATTATTTTATTTTCTTATGAAAATAGATCCATAGAGAAATTATCTACACTGAGAGAAAAGTATTTAAGATTTATTAAACTTCAGTAAAATACAAAAAATATTTAAATCCATAAAACTTCGAACTCGCAGCAAAATCATTTTTCAGTAACATTTCTATTAAAAATCAGAATTTGAAGAAATTAAATGTTAACATTCCCGAAATAAGTAATAATCGTGTTCATTTACTAATCATTCAATTCATTCATTACTATCTGATATGTAATTCTACTCGTAATTCCTTACATTATGCAAAATATTAAAGTGCGTTCTAGAAAATCAGCCTGTAAGAAGTTAGTCCCCCACTTTTAGAATTAATTGATTTTGAATTGTGCTGAATTGTGCTAGATTTGTGCTACATTGTGCTACAATATTAAAATCATAATACGAAAAATACGTTAAAAAATGGAAAAAAAGAAAAAAAAACGATTTATTAGGGTAGCCTCCACTTTCGGTTTTTTTTTAAATTTTTTCAATTGTGCTAAGTTGTGCTGGGTTGTGCTAACAGTGTGCTGAAGTATTACTTTGAAATAGTCATAATAAAAGAAGTTATGATAAAAAATAATTTTGGATAATTCTGCATACTAACGTTTATGTTCGCATCAATTACCTTAATAACATAAAATTGGACATCTAAGTTGTGCTAGCCTACCACAAATCAACACATCTTCGGATTCCTCGGCGCAACGATATTAGGGCACTTTACTCTTGCGCGCGGCCCTTTGCACTTGGATTCTCCGTCCATTAATCGGGCTTCTAACGCTTCGATGAAGACAACTGTATATCTGAGTTGTGCTAGCCTAGCTCAGATAGGGCCGCGTGCAAGAGTAAAATGCCCTTAATATCGTTGCGCCGAAGAATTCAAGGGTGCTGACTTGTGCTAGGCTAGCACAACTTAGATATGCAATTTTATGTTATTAAAATAATTGATGCGAGTGTAAACGTTAGTTGCATGCAGAATTGTCCAAAATTTTTTATCATAACTTCTTTTATTATGACTATTTTAAAGTAATACTTCAGCACAGTGTTAGCACAACTTAACACAATTGAAAAAATGAAAAAAAAAAAAACGAAAGTAAGGGGCTATCTTAAAAAATCGTTTTTTTTTCATTTTTTAACGTATTTTTCATATGATTTTAATACTTTGGCACAATGTAGCACAAATCTAGTATGATTCAGCACAATTGTGAAAATTAGTTAATTCTAAAAGTGATGGGCTAACTTCTTACAGGCATAGAATCAACATTTTCACTTTTTCAAAACATTCTATTGGGACATCGATAGGATACATAACAATTAATTTTTATCTTTTTTTCTATGATCTTTTTTTTTAAGTTTTGACAGACATCAATTTTCCAAGGAATACACGACAATATAGTTTATTTTCACACCGTCATAAGCCTAAGAGGTCATTTATTTTGCAGAAAAAATCTCTATTATGTCTAGACCTTCGGGGATTTAAAATCCCAGTACATTTCAAAATGCAATTTGCAGAAAAAGAACAAAATCAATTTTAGAGTTGTAACGTATTGAACAGTGATGATGTACATCAACTCAATAGAAATAGCAAAAATTTCAGGAGATACTTGGAATAATAATGATCTGACAATCTTTTCATTTTCTATTTTCTATTTTTAGGATAATACCAATTTTAAGTGTAGTCTGCCTGTTTTAAAATTTCATATATCTAAGCTAGGTATTTTGCATTAATTATTAATTAATTTTAATCATAAAGAAAATATTCTTACGTATAATTATTTTCTTGAAGAAACTTCTGTTGTAATTCGATACACAACAAAATAATTACATGAGTAATCATTAATCATTAACCTTTTTATTGAGAAAATATCCATATTATGCGATATACATTTCGAAGAATATCTCGATTCATCTTCGGAAATCAAAAAGATGCTGAAACTTGAAGCTAGAGATTATCTTGCGTGACTTTTCCGGCAATTTCCTATCGAATTACGTGTTGACGATCAAGAATCGTCGACAGTCAAAGTGAGAGAGAACGATAAATAAAGGTAAAAACGTTCTAAGAATCTTGGCGACACGGTGGTGACGACTTCGGTCGAGACAGATACATTATTCTAACTCGACACAATGTGTCCAAAATTCACCTGTCAGAAAAATCGATCCACAAGGGAGAAGACAGAAAAAGATTCAGGTATAGAACTTCGATAGAAAAAATAACCCAACTTCAATAAACTTATATTTCGATGGATGGGTTCGACATTTCAATGGATTTTCATCTTTCATTACAGTCTCGCAGCGTTGGAAATCAGAACACTCATAGAGTCCGTCGTGTCTTTGAAAACTACGAAAAACTACGAAAAATATTTCTTTAACAGCCACGGTAACGGAAAGAGGTAGCAATTGGACCGCAAAAGAAGTCGGTGATAACGGTTGCAATTGCATTGAGAGGGACGATTCTCTCACAAAGTCCTCAGAGAAATTTGGATGACGCTGGCGTAGGACGACGCTATAGACGTCGCGACACACGGGTCGGGCGTGTCTCGGAGCCTTTTAACCGTTTGACATCGGCGACACGTAGAATACATTCTGCGGGCGTCCCTCGTAAGGCGCAGATTCCATCTCGCGCGTCAACCTGTCCGGTCGCCTCGTTTCTTGAAAGCTGACCGGGACGAGCACGCGGACGTGCTCGAATATTCAAGGCGGGCGGACGATTCCTTTTGAACTGCTGCTCGATCCGCCGACGGGAAATGTTCTTTTTTTTCTTGTCTTTTATTCAGTCAAAATGGGAATGAAGATACAACAGCGTGCAACAGATACGTATTCCTCTGAAATCGATCGCGTTTGAGGCGGCTTTGAGTGCTGACTGAGTCTTCTCCACAACAGGTTGCACTTTCCCACCTGTCATATCATAGTACAGGCATAGTATTTAATGTTTGGCATTTTTGACACATACTGGTCATCCCAATCTCCTCAGATTTCAATTTTTCCTAGCGTTTCAAATCACAGTAGCGAAGTGAGAAACGTGTAAAATTTGAAATGTCTAAATTGACTCAAGCTCTCAGCTGGATTCGCAGCTAAATTTTCTAGCGTTTCTTAATCAATCATAGCTATTCTTTGTAAACGAATCATTCTTTTGTGAAATAAACAGTAGAATCATCAGAAGTTATTATTAGAAGGAATTCCAAATGTTCAAATGTAGAAATGACTTCCTACATTTCTAGATTAGATTCCATCTCACGCGTCTCCTGTCCAACCTGTCTCCGACATCCTCTGAAAAGCAGACCGGAGACAAGTCCGTGAACACGAGTCGTGGTTGAATCGAGAAGACGTTCGTTGGTTTCTCCATCTGCGTCCAGAAAGAGAAATGCCAGAGAGCCAATCGCTCGTTCAGAGACTTCTTTCAGTTCTTTCGTTCACGGGTATTTTATCTTGCATATAACTGTTTATAAATGTATGTAAACTTCAGATAAAATTCAGATATGCATTCGTAATAAAAGACTAAAGAATCAATTAGAATCGTTTAATAATTATTTCGCACATATATCATTAAAACACTACATCCTGTATACTCGATTGAATAAATAATTCCACATTTCAAAATGTTAGTGTTATTATTTAAATGCATAGGGACTAGTAAAATAAAGTTTACATTATTTATTTCGTCGCAATCATTGCCTTGAAGATACTTTAGATCGACAAAATTAAAATCTCTCGCAAAAGAGATAAAGAAAATTATAGAAGATATTTCATAATTGTGCCACTTATAAAAATTTTTTCGATGGTGATAAATTGGCGGCTGTGAAAAATGGCGATAGAACGAGCCGGGGGCTGTGACATATCGTCCGGTCCATTTTCACGGTCGGTGGCGCGATTCGACTATTGTTACAGTACGTCGTGGGGTTTATGAGGTTTTGGCAGAGTGGGAGGGGAATTTCCTGCGCGCAAAGATTAGCACTCCCAATGGGATTAAATCGCCCTTTTCTCTGACGCGTATTGCGCCACGTGTGCATCACGACGTGCGAGAAGAACAGCGAGTATCGACAGGAAATGGTTCTTCGTTCTAACAGACCGCGGTAATGTCTTCACGAATATTCCCCATGACTGCCTCTCTAGAGATTTCTATTATCTCGTAGTTAATTACCGACAAACGACTCATTTATTGGTACGGAGATGACTAAGATCGGTCTCCGCTCGGACCGCTAATAGAATACCAAGATTTTATCTGCGAATTGGACCGGGAAAGAGATTCCCTTGACGCGATAATAATTCTGAAAAGCTTATGCAATTCGTTTTTCATTTACTTTTAGACGTCGATATTTTTATAAAATTGAAACTGAAGCGCAATTGACATATTGGATAAACGTGATAAAAGATTTTAAAAATCCATTAAGATTAATTACGTCTATTGAAGGATATGCAAGACAATTATATGATTTGCACACAGCTAAATTTTTTCTTACTTAAAAATTTAAAAGTATCTGTTAAGTTCAAAATATATTTTATATCTGTATGTTTGACTTTACTGCCAAATCCCATACAAATAATATTCAATAATACTACCAGTCAATAATACTACTAGTATTATTACAAATACTAACAATATTATTAATCATGTTAATATTGACGGACTGTTGTAGAATATCACCTGTGATCCGGATTTCTTGATTCTCAAGTATCGCTGTCTATGGCAGAAAATTCCTTAAAATTCCTTAAAATATTTGTTGGTATTGACAGTATCATTTGATCCCTCTTAGAATGGTAAAACATTATCTTGTTATTTTCTTTAGACTGAGTACAATCGCGTTGTCCGTATTATACTTTGTAGTCGAATGAATTATATTTTATCGCCGAAGCAAGTGCGCGAAGGATTAAATACATACGCGAGAAAAGTGTCCATACGTCCGGTTCTCACGAAGGGATCGTCGAACTGGACAATGAATTTGAGAACGTAGGATTTATAGTCCTGCTAGAACGAATGAATGGAGCCCTGAATGGATACCCACCCTCTACTACGTCACGACTTTCGCCCCTCAAAACGGTCCAAATTAATTTATATTTCCTGCTCGAGGTGCCGGAGTGCCCTTCACGATCAGGTGATTCAGCTAAGTTGCGCTAAGAGATTTAAAAGACATTATCGAGATGCGGGAAAATCTAAATCACTTATCTCGGATCATTCAGTGGATTCGTAGTTCCGAATTTCATAGATTGGCATTGATTCTAAGTGAGATCTCGAATCAATATCGATTTAGAAAGATGGAGATTGATATATCCCTTGTCGATTTGATCTAGTAAAAAATAAATGTTCGCGCAACACAGTAAATACAAACGTGGATTGACAAAATTATTTTATTCGAGGCGTACAAATTTATTTGTCGTTGATTTATACATCTGTCATAAAGATGTAAATAGATACATTTCTATCATCAGCGTTCTTTATATATTATTAAAGATATAAAAAATAAAATACACTTTAAAATCCATAAATTGATACTGATAGCAGCTATGATCATTGAGCATAAATATATTAAATAATTTTAAATCGTCTAAATACAAGTATTACAGACGATAATTCTCAAGGCAGTCATTTAAAACCATTTACTTGCGTACATTATTCACATATTGCACATGATTCATTAATTCATTCACTGTTGAATTTTTTTTTTATACATATCCGAAGCTTCTCATTAAATGCATAGAAAAATAATTTCTTTCTTTCAAAAAAGCTAACGGTAACGAAGTAACGGTATTTGTATGGGATTTGGCAGGTAACAATCCCTTTTGAATAGACATGATGTAGGCCATGTCAGGCGACGTAGAACATTTCTGCAAAGTTTCCACGAATGCGCCAGGCGTATTATGGGCACTGAAGGAATTAAAAGGCTCGATTCATATTTTCCGAAGAATTTTTTGAGAATTCGAGTGGTTTGGAAGCTATATGACTGATTGCGAGCACAAAAAGCAGCAACGCGAATGAAGGCGCTCACTCGTGATGGCGACCATTCTGGAAACATCTGTCACATATTGGAGACATATTCCATATATCGCCAAAGTAAATGTTGCGTGCATGTGCAACGATAGCCGTTATCTAGCTCTTATCCAGATATTCAATTATCGGCGACAGTACACCTCGCTAAATCAACCAGAACGATTCCTCGCGCCGACTCCTGGATTCAGAATCGTTTCAGCGACGGGGTTCGTTGCCGCTCAGATTTACGGTGGAATAATTGAGCGGGCGTCTTACATGCGTCTTACGATGGTGAGCTCGAAATCAAACCGGTTTCTATCTGGACAACCGCGACGCCGTTATCGTCGTTGTCAGCAACGGCGACGAATCGGCTCGCGATTTGCCATCGGCCATGAAGTGTCCCTCGATTTGCATGATTCTTAAAATATTTCCTTGTCACGTCGAAAACTGGTCGGAGCTAATGAAGAACGTTTAGTGATAAATAATGTGCAAAAACATTTGCTGCCTTGTAAAATATAAATCTACATCCGCTTTGCACAGCGTTAATAGCAAATGCTTTGAATATAAATGCTTCTTTTATTAGTTAATGTCAATAACAGACTATTAATGAAAGCAGAAAAAAAACGTATCTAAATATACATGGAATCGAAAAAAAGTTCGTTATTATCTTATCAATAGTTGCAAGCGTATAGAACAAATTATTAGAAATTCAGTTTAAAAAAGTTTTTCAGAATTTTCCAACTTTCAGAAACAAAAAAAAAATGATCCAATTTTTTAACATGTTCGCTACCGCTGATTAAAAGCCAGTTACTACGGATATCATGAAATGTTTATATTTAATAAATATATGCAATAATATATTAATTAATAAAAATATGCAATATGTTGCACATTTTTACTTATGCACACATAAATAGGCAAAATTGAAAATTGAAATTGTTATATAAATATGCCTCTTATGTGTAACATCGAGTTTTTCTGAGAATTAATACATACTGATAACAAATGAATTTTTTTGAAAGCAAATTGTCCTTCATTAATTCAATCTAAAAACTAATCTAAAATCTAAAAACAAGTTCTAATGTTACGTATTTTCTTCACGGATATTTAATGCTAATAATAATATAACAAATTACATTTTCACAAAGTCACAGTACATAGTTCACTCAGAGAAAAAAGTCGTAGCAATTAGAAATCTGAAGATAAATAACCTCAACTATGTATTATAAGATTTTTGTGTATGTGATAAGAACAATAAATAAATAAATAAATTGTGAACTAAGAAAATATAGTAGTAACTGTAATCATTAATGTTAAGTTAATACATATGCACGGAAAAAAAAGATAAGTTGTACTAACTTTAAATCTATGTGTGGTAGATAAATTTTAGGTCTCATTATATTAATACATTTTAGCACATATAACTTTTCCAGAAATTGTAAGATTCCTGAATTAATTTTTGTACAGAACTAAAAACTGTACTGCCGGAAATACATCTCTCGTTTACTTTCGTCTTCGATCCCAATGACTTGCATTTAAGGAACCTTTTTTTAGAATATATTGGTAAAAATCATGCTGTCCCTCTTATCCTATGTGACTTTTTATTTACGAAAAATAGAATCGCTGTTTCCATCTAGCAGCTGCTTACTGTTCGCGTTACGCTTTATTTAAAAAAAATATGTGTCTAAACAATGTATCGAAGAAGAAGTTGTCATATCTTATTTGTACAAAGTCTATATAACTATAATTCTAGTTGAGTTGCTATTTCACTATCAATTGATAGTTCACGTATATTGTTTTGCCGTAACTATATATATTTTTATAGCATTCAGTATTACTTTTGTTCTTATTACTTTATAAAACTTGTTGCAGATACTTAAATTTCATTGCTGTGAAAAATATATTTGCCAGAATTATAATTTTTATATTTTGTTTTCTCTCAGTGTAGGCACTGCAAAGTGCCTAGGGAAAAAAGACATTCGGGCGGAGCAGTCGGAGCTGGAACCCAACTGAGATTATTGACATTTTTGCGGTTTCTTTAGCGGGAAAACGATGTAAACTCTCCAAGGGCGATCCAATCTCTACTACTCACGACTTGACAATCGACGCCTGTGGTGCGAGGCGACTACTTAACATGTCTAGTCCGAGTCTTCCCGCTCTTTTGAAGGGCATGCTGTTCTAGTTCTCGTTTCCTGAATGAACCTTTTTGTACTTTGCATCACTTAACGGTTCGACGAGCGCTTTCATAGGTCTGTAGATACTTTCGGCGAAAATATAGCAAAAGGAACTGACGAGGGCGTGTTGCAGGCAAGTTGAGGTTTACAAGAGAAGAGGGTGCCGAGAGGAAACCGAGGATAAATTTTGGACATCTTATCGAAGATAAGATCTTCGAGATAAACAAAATTTTGAACTCTGCTTTGTTGTTGTCAGAATTCGAAAAAGAAAGAATACATAATGTCCCATATGATAAACATATGATAACTCGGTAACATAAATTCAAAGATCATTAGCAAAATCGTTTTATAAAAATCGGTAATATAAATTAAAATATCGGAGATTTAGCATAAACTTTAATTGCAAATTTTCTCTTGAATTTTTTAAAATTTAATTCGTAATTTTTTTTCATTGACTCACTAGTTTTATGCAGATATAGTCGATAAAGATAATATACAATAATTTAATGTAAAAAATTATAATATATAATACAAATGCAGACCAACAAAATATAAATTAGAAAAATCTAAAAAAAAAAATCGCGATTTGAAACTTAAGAATTAAACAATACGTTGACTGAAAAAGTGTCCATGTAAATGTTTAATTCAAATCTTGTTTTACTCAATATAGCAATCTAAATTAAATTTTGAATATATTGACACATAAAACGATTCTCGGAATATACGGAATACCGCAAACCATCTGGGCACACGCCGCAATTTTTCACTGCGCCTCTTTCGTGCCGCAGCCAACCCTCCTCAAAATCATCACCGCGGGTGCGATCTTTGAACGGTTCACGCCCGGGTGAGCCGAAAACCGACGAGCGTAATAAAGCCACCCCTTCGGTAAACCATCACTACGTGGCATATCCGCCCATCCATTCATCCGTCCATCCGACAGCCATGGGTGGCGGTGTCGCGCAGTAATGGTCGGGGCGTCGTGTCGTTTCCTCTCCTCTCCTTTCCTGCCGAGATCGCGTCGCGAGAACGAGAGGGGATGAAGGAAGGTAAGGACTTCTCGATTCTTCCTGGACACGCCTCGGTAAATTACTTTACAATGCTTCCGCACGCTATTCCCCCGCCCCCCTCCCTGATCTCTTTCTCGTTTCTTCGAATTCCGYTTTCACTTCGCTCCCCGAAGCCGCGCGCGCTAATGCTTCCCGTATTTTCTCTCGTCCGAACTACCCTTACTTCACCCCCGCGTGCCTGCGCGTCGGAGGATGCTTTTAGAAGGCATTAGACGGGGCGCTCACGGTTCGTCGCCCGTAGTCGCTCCGCATTAAGGATCCACGCTCGGCGTGCTGAACACGATCTCCTTTCTCGCTCGATCCTCTCGAGCGAGTACTGACTGGTTGGCTGGTGCGTAGGCGATGGGTAAGCGATTCGCATGCTGATATAATTCGATGATTCGAATCACGTGAGTAGGCACTCGTTGACGGAGGAACGCGCCGTAGAGCATCGAGAAAGATGCATTCTAACCACGCGTACTATAATCCATTCAGTTTATCTTCCACACGCAAATAGTTAATGTTATTTTATTAGAAAACTATACACAAGTGTTTCTCTTTTCTCTTTATCTCAATGTATCATAACATGAGAACGTACTTTTGCAATTATTTTCGATTTAAGTAATTCATGTCCTTAACTTTTAGAGTGTTTCCGAGTTAAAACTGGCAACCTTGTATTTATCTCACTAATATAAAGTTTCCAACAATTCAAGCAAACAATTCTGAATTTCTCTTATGCTTCAGAAATAATTTTGCAAGCGAATATCTACTCGCGAATATCTATTCGCTAAGATAAATAATCGTAAGCAATGTATATAAACCTCTATTGTCAAGTAAAGATTGGAGTAGATTGTTCTCCGATCCGTTCTCCAACCTGCGTTTCGTCGCACGCTGGTCGGAGGGAGGTCAAGGTTGCCAGCACCATCGCGGTGCGAAGAAGAGATGTAGGAGACGGTATATCGGTGGCACAATCCTTAATTAAGGGATGAGGCACCCGGTGGCTCGGATCACAAACTACGCTCGTAAATTCTTCGGCAAACGTATGCAAAAGGTAAAAGTCCGAAAGAGCGCGGGGAAGAAGAGCAATCGAAATAGAAAGGAAGACGGTGAAGATGGGAGAGAAGGGAGGACGAAGGTGCCGCTGCCGACGATGACTCCGACAAATGTACAGTCCTCGTAAGAAATCGTGTCCACTACGAGGATCTCCGCAGAGAAAACTGTTGTAACCATATCTGTTAACGCAATGTTCTCTCATTTTGACAAATATTCGCATTATCCTATATTTAGAGGCATTCTTTACGCGATCATACATTCCACCTTTAACGCAATATTCAATCTTGATATTAACAAAAGTTGACAATTAACGCTAACAGAACGAATAAATATGAGTCTTTGATATAATTCTAATCTCTAAGACAGTACAGCTTAATAAAAGAAAAGTGTCAGTCGCGAGTATTTGACACTGCGTACTTTCAAATTTCAAAATGAGCCAATCAGAATGAATTATTTGTTGTAGAATTTGTTAATATAGAGAAGGAAGAAGGTGGCAATAGTACAGAAAAAGTAACTGTTGGAATTAATCTTGCCCAGTATACTGATTAGCATGTCCGACTAGTTCTCTGATCCGTGCTGTTTCTCGGCTTACATAGTAATGCGATTACATAATCGGGCCCAGTCTGATTGCCTTCAGCAAGCCGAAAATAAACACGCGTACATTCGAAATTAGCGTATTGCCAACAGATCTTTAAGTGGTAGCTATTGGCACCTAATTAATCTTGTATATTTACGGTGTCGCATTTATCATACAAATTATAGACTGCGCCAAACTGTTTCATAAAATATTAATTTTATTTATTTCGGATTTCCACGTTTTTAAATTTACATACCATAATTAATCGATTTCGGAATAATTCAAAATGAACTTATCCTTCCATGTTTTATGGCGATATGTTTATATTTACGTCATAAGGAAGGGATTAGATCGTCGCGAAAGATTTGCGAGAAATCTGAAGATATCTACGCAAGATCTCTCGTAGTCAGAAATCAAGAGATTCTACACCGTCGGTCTAGTTTCTTCCAATCGCACGATTCTATTCGGGGCGAAAGAATCACGGTATTCCGTATCTAATCGAAGATTTTCTAATCGAGACTATGAAAAATTTTCGACATAAGCGCCAAATGCCTCGGCCACGGCGACGTTCCTCAGAAGCCTTTCTTATGATATTGGCTGTACCCCGTACATGGCACCCCGTGTCTATATATAGATATAGGACAACGCGCACACCTATAAAGGATATTCAACGTGAGCGTAGAACGAGCCTTGAGCATATCATGGTAGGAACGGAATATGGGATGGCACCGGAGATGACACATGGTCCAGCCGCCGGCTTGCGCGTCCTGCACTGAGAACTCCGCGACAGGAACGGAGATACCCGAGAGAACGACGGCAGAACGAGATAGAGCACAATCCGACGTGCCGAAGAAGAGAGAAGAAGTAAGGAGGAGGGTACGGGAGGAGGAAAAAGAGGGAGATCGGTTAGCTTTCTGTCGCAAGCCGCCGGCGCGAGAGCACAGTAGCGGCAAATACCCATAAATATAAAATATGTCCCTCCTTTTCACCCTTTTGCACGCACACCGACGCACCCCTGCCTCCCTGCTCTCTCTCCCTCCCTGTAATATATCGATAACCGTACACACGCATCTCTTCGCCGATGAGGCAAGCTCCTCACGCTTCGACCCTTTCTCGCGCGCTCTCTTTCTCTCTCCCTTTCTTTCGCTCGTTCTATCGGAGAGAATCGCGCTCGTTCTCTCCCGTATGCGGCCGTATCTTTTTCCGGCGGCTTTTTCTTCGGCTCTCTTGCTCTCTCACTGCTATCCAGTCTCAACACCTTTGTGTACAACATTCCTTGCTTCTTCTTTCTTTTCACTCTCATTCCCCTCTTCCCGTTTCTTCATTTTCTCACCATATCTCTATCACCATTTCTTTTTCTATCTTTCTGACCGATTCCGTCAACTCTTTTTGATTTTTATTATCTTCGTAGAAATGAGGACGTATCTCTTTTTTTCGCTCGCCATTATTATATGCGGTTCATGATCTAAGGAATTTGAGGAAAGAGAAAGAGAGAAATAAAAGAGAAATGTAGCATCTCTTCTCTTTCTCTCTCTCTCTCTCTCTCTCTCTCTTTCTCTCGCTTTCTCTCGGAAGTCTCTCTGTACGAATGCTCGCCGATTGTGGGAAGCTGCGAATGCTTCTATGCACATGCAACATCGTCTTCGACGTTGATTAATCGGGTAATTAATTGATGGGAAGCTCCTGAGAAGCCGTTGCTTCTCCTGAGAAGGCGCGCATAAAAAGAAGGATTCTCCGAACTGGTTCTCCGTTCTATCGAGAGTGTCGCGCGAGCGAAACTTAATGAGACGATCCATTATTTCGCATTTATGGCAAGTCCGCAGTTTTTAAAACGCGACCCTATGACACAAACTTTTGCAAAGCAGTGATTTTGACATTAGTTTTTTAACCGGGATCGTATTATCAATGTATAGAAAATAGAGCGTAAATGTGCATAAATGTTTTTTAGTTATGTCCGTATGTGTAAATTGTTTGGAAATGACATTCTCGACGATGACATTCTCGAAACTAACAAGCATGTAAATAACATGCCACATTGCAGATACATATGATTGAGGCTCAGATAAACTGAAACCTTCGCAGTCCGAAGAAAGTACATTGATTGGATGTAAGATTAATCTAACGAGTAATTTAAACTAGTTTAGAGAGGAATAGAAGTGTACGATTATTTTCTTTAAAATCCATTTTGTCTTTTGCTTATACGTATAACTATTCGTATAACGATACTAAGTATAATTGACACAACGTCCGCTGTTGCGTATACGTGAACGAAAGAAACAAGCTCCGCGATAGACTTGAGAAACGTAAGTATTTCTCAGCATTATATCGAATTGCAATAGATGAATGCACATAGGACGCGACATAGGATCTTGCGTTCGCAAGAAAATCTAATTGCACTAAGGCTAATCTCATGAACTAATATTTCATTCGTCGCGCGAGAAGTTTGCTGGACGTATCGTTTGTCTAACGAACAGAAAATATTTGTGAAATCTTCAAAAGAATTTTTCTGATTGAAAAATTTCCGGTCCGATATCCGACAAGCGCATCGTACATGATAAATGAAATATTAGTCTTACAATTGTATCGGATACAGATGTAGAACAGCTGTATCTAATTAAAAGGAACATTCTAATATCCGATTTTCAAGGATGAAACACAATACAAACAGATGCATTTTTAGCCGACTGTATCCTCTAACCGCATTTAATCCTTGCATCTCTTGCATATGCATTATGAAATACATGTTTCTTTATCTTACAATCTTATGATATTTGTTAAATAAACAGTTGTTTGCATATGCAAACTCTTCCGGTATGCCAACCTCGTAACGTTCTTGCGATTATAGAGAAAAAAAGACAGAATATACAGGAATGGATTGTAAAATAAATATGGAAAACACGGGAAATTCTTTTCTTAAAGCTCAATGAAAATGCATAATATCAAAGACACAGCGACAATCTTGATGTACAATTTTTCATTTTGCTTGAAGTGAATGCGAACTCGTTTAAATTTCAAATCTTCTTTTATCATCTCTTTATCTAATAGAAAGATTGGCGTTAGAGATAAACGAACGATCATTGCGCGATCAGCCTGCGCAAAGTTAATAACGAAAAAGAAACCGAGAAAAATCGCCTCCGTCGGGAATCCGTTCGCGGAGAGAGACGCTCGTTGCTCTTACATCTGATTTCTTACGCAGATTCTTACGCACGCTACTCTTACGATAGGATTCGCACAGCGCGAGGATGCATTAGCAGGTGCGGCGTCCACATCGAGCGTTCAATAACCGGCGGCGGATCGATTCGCGTCAGAGGGATCCTGCGGCCGCGGCATCGGCGGGACGCGGTGTGACGCGAGGAGGCAATTTAGCTGGCGCAATGACACGCGTCCGGTTTTGTTGTTGTCACCGCTGAGCGCGCGCACATAAGCGTACGCGTACGCGTCCGCAGGATCGCGCGGGCGAAGGCGAGGGTAGGCGCGGAGAGCGGAAAAAGCCGTGGAGGACGCGGAGCGGAGAGAAGCGACTCGTCGCTGCGAGAGAAGAAATCCCGTGAGCGAAGCCGAAGGACGAGAAGCGGAGAAGCGGAACGACGACGAAACCCGTTCTCATTATTATATTCATATTCAGACACGATGGGGCGAACCCTCCCCCTCGTTCCGCGTCCTGCGCCCTCCTCTCTCGCCGCGGTTCTTCTCTCGCTTCCTCTCGGCCTCTCCCGGAGAGATTCTCTCTCTCTTTTTCTTTCTCTCCCTCACGCAGCCGCGCGTAGAGAGACGGTATAGATATAGCGGTATAAAAATCTCTATAAAAAGTTGAAAAGTGCCGCCGCCGGAGTTGAGGGGCGACAATGGATGAAATATGCCGCTTCGTTCGACCCTACTGGAAGCCTTAAGGTGCCGGACACCTCCTTACACCTGCGCGCGCGCGCGCGAGAGAGAGAGACCTCGACGTGTTATAGCGCCTTATTATAAACCGAGCCGGCGGCCTCAGCATCTCGCCACGGATAGGACGCCTATCCACGAAATCGATGCGGCCTTCTACCTTGAATTATTCCCGCTGCCGCGCGAGACTGCGAGGCGGTCGCGACGATTCCGTGAAATTCGGAGTTCTCTCCACCTTCCTCGAATGACTCCGTCTTGACCCTTTTTTCTTTCCTCGTGAATAGACGTTCTTTTACATCCTAGTGATATAGGGTAAATAGGTAGATGAGGATTCCGACGATTGACTACCAAACCAATGATAACGTCGCCATTTGCGCTACATCAAATAATCGATTATGCAGACGTGAATTTTGATGATTATGTAAATGGATGAACACGCAGTTGTTATTTAAGCACTTTATTTAAACCTAATTTTTTCCTTATTTAGGCATAATGACATAATTTTTCCGAAACATCGACTCGCGCATTGCCATGGTCCTTTCATTATTTTGATTAATTTGTATCGTTGATTCTTCTTAAACGCGAATAAATTATTCATTTTTGAAGTCACGATCTTTCGAATTTTATGAAGTAAAGCCATCCGAAGTATTTATGCGTATCCCGTAAGAGAATGGTGCATTGATTAAATAAATAACATCTGTTTATTAAGACATGATCTGACGGATAATTTAAAATCTGAAATTTGCATTTAAATACGTTTGCATTTTACATCTTGTAATTATAGAACGTTATTAATGACATTTATCGATATGCTAAATCGACACATAGCAAAATGTGCAACAGTAAAACATGGCTATCGGAGTACAATAATGTAGTATGTTATGAAAGTAATATTGTGATTCGTGCGAATCGCGACGAGCGCAGACCGCAGGTTAGATCAAAGCAGCTTAATAAAGCTTCGCCGCTTGCGATATTTCACGAAACATACAACGGCTGTCGCGCCATAGCAGTCGTTAATAATGATTTGCTCATCGTGTCTCCCAATCCGTAGAAACGTCGGTAGTCCCACTTTCGATTTGTCCAGGAATAGAATGAATTGTTTTTTTCTTTCTGGTTCTCTTTTTTTAGTGCCTACCGATCCTTCTATCCAGGCAGCTACGAAAACGCGAGGTATTAGTCGTCATCGCTGTTCAGATTAGACTTTCGGACAGATGAACGACTTTCATGAATCCAATATCTTTTTTAGATTTGCGAAGTTTATCAGCCGTGTTTTAATAATTTTTAAACTCAATAATTTGTTGCGAATTATAATTACACAATTCTTATTAAGACATTAATTCTAGAATATCCTGAATCTATCATCTGTCTGAAAGTCTAATTACCCCATATTTAAAGGAGCAAATAACTGTATAGAAAAATAATTATCAAGAACTTTTATATACATAGATGTCTTGATGGGATGGGTATGCCATTGTTTAGAAGATCACAACTGTGATATTACACGGTTTTGCTGAAGTATCTAAAAATTTAGCTAGATACAAATCTGAAAATAATTTTGTTGGACCATCAAAATAATTGTGTAGAACGCTCAAGCATGATATAAGAAAACAATATTGCAAACAAGTTTTGACATTTCAAAAATCAGCATCCTATATATAATTATTTTAATGATCTTTCAGATACGATTCTAAAAATAATTTTGTTACATCATTAAAATAATTATAATTAGCTTTAACGAAACTCAGCGAAACCCTTCTTTTCTTGTATAAATATTTTATTGTTTTTTCCTTCAAGATATCTTCTTTTAGGAGTAATTAGATGTTATTAGAGATATGCCGTTATTTTTTGTTTGAAACAAATTAGTATTCCTTCGCACAAAAATTGACAAACGCAGATCTTAGTGTCCGAAAACTGAAAACTATAAAACGTTATCTGACAACTAGATGTTTACAATTCACAATTTTGACATTTCTTCTGAACAGCTTACCTGAACTGTTGACATATTTCGGATAGTCTAATTAGTGGCGTTTCTCAGAGAAAGAGAAAAAGAGAAAAGTCACGTCGTGAAATATGAAAAACCGAGTTGTTGAAAGATAAAAAAAAAACCCGGAAATAATTTTAAAAGATGACAATAAAGAGATGATTGTTCAACCCAAGGGGTTCTGTAGTTATAAAAAGAACGTGCTATGTTATGGATGAACGTAGCTTATTGTTAGACTTGTAAATAGAGATTGTAACCTAACTTGAGCCGCATGTCAAACACCAAAACCAAAAATAATCATCATTTCGTTTTGTCTGCAGTGGCGACAGCACCGACGGCGTCTTTTCAATTTACAACTATTTCTATGCCTTTTGACTAAAAACTCAAATGTTTACTTCTCAAAACAGATTTAATCGAGAATGAAACGTCGTTTTTTCGTTAAATAAAGGAGCTGACTGGTATGGAAAATTCTGCTTGTTTTTTTTTTTTTTTTTAATTCATGGTAGTGTCATATTTCTAACCAGCATTCACTGATGCGGATACACTCATGGTGCATTTGTTTCAAAGCATTATTCCGTATTAAGCATTATTAATGTTTTAATACAATCGCTTGTACGGGACAATCATGATCTAAGTAATCAATACTTGATTAAAATTAATATTACGTCAACTTGTGTAAATTTATGTTAACTTATAACTGGAACTCTGTGAACAGATGGTCTCAATATTACTAGTTATTGAGTTATTCCGTGATATTATGTTTAAAGCCAAATTAGGCTAAATTTCTGAAACAAAGGCAATACAATATTTTCAATAATAATTTGAAAGATACTGAAAATTCTCGCTTCACAATACGTGACTAAAAACTCGATTAAATCCGAACCACATCGCAATCAATGATATATTTTATGAATTAATACGCTTTTATCGCGAAATAAATTATTACGATTGTAAGAAGCAATCGTAGCGTATTTTACGGCCACGAGCGAGCGTATTTACGGGCACAAGCGTGCCCGTGCTTCGCGAAGTTGCCCTGGGAATTTCGAACGAATAAACGAGTGCTGAACAAATAACGTAGGTTTCGCGTTTTTTTAGCGTAGCGAGGACGTTGTAAAACTTCGTTTTTTTTTTTTTGCGAGCGATTACGTCACAGAAACGACAGACGTTACAGCGAGTGATCTCGGGTTTTCTGGGCGTGTACGACGGGGATGCGTCGTCGCTTGTAAATCACAGGACGTAGGACGTGCACCAATCGGCGCGGGACTTAATTTACAGTCGCATTACGAGCCGAACGAAGCGCTGAAATGGCGCTTCGCCATTCATTGTACGCCACGCGAAGCTCGAGCTTAAATTGCGTACGATTTATATCTCGCCCCCCACTGGCATTGATCGTATTGCGTATCGTCGGGGTTGCCGTCAAATTTTTGAAAAAATTTGACAGATTTTACTTCATATTCCAAGACAGACGGATGTTCCCGGAATCGCTAACTGATAGTTAAACACGAATACGCATTTTGTTCAATGAACATTTGTTACGACCGATTACAAATGGTACGACATATCTCAGAAATTTTATGATGGACGTTATAGATCAGCAGAATGCTCTTGTAAACGTTATTATTATTATTTTCATGTCATTTAATTGCACAATTATGTACAAGGAACACGAATAATTTATCTTTCTATCATTTATGGTTTTTAACTATTTGTGAATTTATTTAATTATTGTAGTTAAGAGAAATTTAGTTTTCATATTGTTTTGGATTGTATTGTATTGACAAGTATTATATCCTTTTCACACACACATTTCTTGTCACTTACATTATTCAAAATTATTTCTTCTTTAACTCGATATTCGTCGATTTCTTCCAGCTTCTTTATTTTCTATTATCAGAAATTTGAATATTTTCCTTTTTTACTTCAACGCACTATCAATACACATAAATATTCATTATCGTACATTTTATCTCAAACACTCAAGAGGACCAGATTTCAGAATGTGAAAAATATGTTTCTTTGTCTGTTTATCATAAATCGTAGATCCGAACCGTACGTGTGAACCCGATGATATCCGAGGGCTTCCTCGGAAAGAATTTCGCCTCGAAGAAGGTGCTCCGAAGCGACGGTACGGACTGCCCGAACCGACGCTGACTCACTCGAGAGAACGCAGCTGATGCGAAGTCAGTCCGAAACGGTCAGATCGGGTCTGACCCCGTGTCCTAGCCGTTACCGTTTCTGAGTGACGTCTTCATGTCTGGCTCTGCGGGGCATTCCTCGTTCTCATTGTGCGTTTGTCCGTCAGCTCGTTCGGTCGAGTCCGGACCGCGAGACGTACACAACCGCCAACCCCCCGTCGTCGGCCACTTCTCGCCGTGAAAACCGCGCGGCACCTACGGAGATGACTCTTGAAAAAAAGGGCACCACGAGTCACCACGGGCCGACGAGGATGCTGGCACCGGGAACCTTGCGAGAACGTGCGATGCGAGAATCGAGTGAAAGTGAAGTCCGTTGATGTCCGTTGAAAGATATAACCATCGAAATCGATTACATTTCCATTATTTTGATGGAGTTCCAAATTGGAGCCCGAGTTGAATATAGACTAGTGTGACTAACTATATTATCCAAAACGTTACTTACATTCGTTCGCGGGAGAAATTATCTTTGGGCGATAGCTCGAAAGAAGCCTTTGCGTTTCTGGCACCGATGGGCTTCCAAATCTCGTGTGTACTGATCGAGTTTATTAAAATCACGACCGTCATTGATTTTTATTTTATTTTGCACAGTCAAACGGAACTCTTCTTCTTCTTCTAATTTTATTTTACACGTCACTGTMATCCTGAATTTCGATGCAATTAAAATATCACGTGTCTAGTGATATTGATCTAACCTGCCTAAAAAGTTTAATCACCCTCTGCCAAAATAATTCTCTAAAAAGTTTGTTAAATAACAATTTAATATTCCTTCATGTGTATCTTTGATCCTCACAGTTGATCCTTAAGTACATATAATTTTATACACATAAATTAGGTACATATACCTTAGTAAATAAAGCTACCTGGTTAAAACAGAAACGACACGATGCTTTAAATAGATTGCATTATAAACATCTAGAGAAACAGGTTGATCAATTGGACCTTTCGCAAACCGATTATAACTGCCTAATCGATTAACTTACTAGTTAAAACATGATTATCATTTAATATATTAAAGCTTATCAATTTCTAATTGATATTTATTGTTCTATTTAATTCTGATGAAAGATTTTATTAGCATCGTAAAACTCGACATTTAGAATATTTAGTGCCAGTGAAAACATCGACTTTTCTATCACGTGTGGCTTTCTCAATTCGAATGTATCATTTATCAGCAGTTAAGGTTACATACAATGTTATTTATATATAACAAAAAAGCAGCAAAATTGACCCATTACTTATTAAAATTTTTAATAAATAATGATTTGAGTTCTCGAGTATGTTTATTCACATACATTGCAGGTTTTTCGAAACTCTTTACTCTGTAACTATTATTTTTGTCGAAGAACGTTTTTAGCCACGCACAAAACTGGCAAATGTTCAGAAAATCTGAAATGCTCTTTCGCCTAAGCGCTTCTCATCGAAGGAGAACGCGAATGTACTTCGCTAACGAGCAGCGATTTCGGTGCCGGAACCCCGACGAGATAGGTAACTAAACTCGTATTACCGATTCTACCACGGCTAGGACGGCCGCTCGGCCAAAGAAATCGGTACAAAGATTGATGCTCGCGCGGCGCGTTTCACTCTCGCGCGGTCGGTAGCGGTCTTTATCGAGAGGACGTCGTATAAACGCGGCGTACTTTTCGTGACGATTAGCGGGGATGACGTGGCGTTATGCCGACAAAAGCGCGAACGATGGTTTACCGCTGCTCGTCGGGGTGTACGAGCCGGCGGAGAGAAAAGACGGCGGCGATCCTGAATAGAGCCGATAAGGAGGTGGCTGGCAAAGCAAGATGAGACGCCGGCGAGAGGTGTACCTCGTTAATTGGCGACAATTAACAGGACGAGCATGCGACTGGCTACCGGAGCCACTCACGCGCGTGATACGCGCGAAAAGGCGCCGGTCTTTATTCGCGCGGTCTTACGCAAGAAGCCGCTCCGTCGCCGCTTTCTTTCGGCGCGGCCGATTTCCGCGACTTCATTTATCAGAAACCCGCGCTCGATCAAGGATTCATATAAGCGCGACGCGGAAAAGAACTCCGCATCCACGACCGTTACGCCAATTTCAGTCGCGCGAGTAACGATCGTAGCATTCGGTATGCATACTCTGCGGTTTCTTTCATGATTTGACGAAGTCGCAGTTGAGATTTTAAGCCGATCTATTTATCCATACGGTCGTTCATCTGACGTTATTGCACCAAGATTATTTCATCTTTGTTATTCTAAGCAAAACAGATTTCTCTTCCTTCTTTAAATCAATTTACGCTGATGCTATTATGCTCAACGTAAATAGTAATTATATATATATATATATATATATATGAAATATCATGCTGCTGTTACTATTAACATTATTAACTTTATTATTAACATTACTATTATCGCGTTGATAGTAATAGCATCAACGAGTAAATTGATTTAAAAAACAAAGAGAATTCTGCCTTGCTTAGAATCACATCTTTATTCAGTCTTCGGTTTGCACATCATAGAAAAATTAATGACATTCGTAACTGCCGAATTTTAAAAGTGCAATATTTCCTATATTTCCTATATATTATACGACGTAATACGAGAAGCCGGGAGCTGTCACGAATACGTATGTTGACCTCCTGGGGAAAGATTTATAGCTCTCTAGATAAGTGTCAAGAATCAGGATTTTCATCTCACTTCAACGAAGGAAGATCCGAGGCTTCTTCGTGATTCGAATGACCGGAGGGCGTGTCGGGATAATCGGCCAAAATCTAATCCGAGAACAACCCACTAATTTTCAAAGTAGTTTTTCCGGTTATTCTCTACCGCGGCAATAATTTCTGTATCTTCGTCCTCCAGACACGCCTTAATAAGGCGTCGTTAAAACATAAGGTGCAATATCACAAAATACTTAGTATATCATCCTATTATTGGAAACATTATTACAATTTATGAAAAGGTAATCGAAAGTATATCTTAGAGAGCAGGACAATGGCAGTTTACGGAAAGTTTCGAAAGAAACGAAGGCCCTAAATAATTAAATTAGTTGTGAATCGTGTGTGGCGATGTTTGACTAGTTCCTGAATATGCGTATAATATTTGAGATGTTTGGCTATCCAAGCAAAATGCAATTTCAACGGAGATTACACTCGAAGAGTACACACAACTGTGCGATATCTATCGTTACATAATCACTGTTGCATTAAGAAGAGATGTTTCCGATGGATTAAGAAGAGATGATTTCCGATGGAAGGATGTTGTGAAATTTGTAATGGCTCTGATTGTTAATTACATGTACCAATTACATGAATCAATTTTTACTCTTAAACAGTTCTTCTCAAAAACGCGATGCAGATCTTTTCTTATGTTCCACTAATAAGATATTGATAGACCGTATTCTATTATACCAGACCCGAATCTCAATGCGCGTAAAGGATTAGATTCAAAATCGTATGTGTATGTGAGACACTGTTATTAAACATAAGCCGTTCTCCAGCTTTCGTTATTTATATTATGAGTGTTTACGAGATTCCCTGTCATATGCATATCAATGCTGAACCGTTAGTAGAAATTTTGCCGAAATCATCTGAGAGCCCACTAGTTTTCCTATATTTAATATGTGTGAAAGTGTGAAAATAAACGTGAAAATAAATCTTCGCGTGATTCTCTTTTTCAATTCGTCGATTGAGAAAGAATATATGAGTCATAATACTATAATACGTGTATTTTTGAAAAAGATATAGTTTTTTAAATTTAAAATTTTATTAAAATTTATGCCTATCTCTCTCTCTCTCTCTCTCTCTCTCTCTCTCTCTCTCTCGATTTATTTGTGTATAATTAAAAGATATAAACCTCGTCGCTCTTAGGCTTATACAAATCTTAAGCTTTTCAGGCAATATTACATAAAAGCTATAATAGCTTTTATATGAGATGTAACACAGCGTGTTTCAGTTTATATTTACTTTTATATATTAGAATCGTATTAGAAATCGTATTATATTAGAATTTATATCACTTCATTATCTCAATATCTCGATAAAATCTGTTTTTATAATATTTCTAGTTCAAACTGATTTACAATAATCGCGGATAATATCATTGATTCGAGCCAGAAGTGACGCATCGCAAGTATTTAGCAACAACAGTTATGAAAAAATTCAGATAAGAGCACTATCCCAAAAATAATGTCAAAATAATAACGCAGCTCGATTCGCTTGTGGATTTTCAGAGCGTGATTCACTGGAATCGCGCATAAAGGATATATGAAACATTGTGTTCGACATGGAAAGAAAATGAAGAATGAAGTACAAAGGAACATAACGTAAAGAATCAAACTCGTCGCGTGTCTCGTGCTCCATAGAACTACCTTATAAATTGACAGTCACGTCGTATTGTCCTCTCATCGTGTCACAATCACGGAAAAAAAGAAAGATCCCAAGCCGGAAGATTCGCAGCCCTTTCGCCACGGGGTGGCGACGTTCGGTCGTTCGAAGTCCCCCTCCCCCGTGTTTACATAACATCTCGTGCACTTAATCTCTGACGAGTTCTCGCTTACCTTTACCGACGTGCTCTCGGTGGTGCTCTCGCTGTTTCTCCGTTCCGACCAAAGACGATATCCTTGGAAGTCAACAATGTTTCTCGAGAATGATACTTTCACGCACGTGACTTTCTTCGATCTCTCCTCTTCTTCCTCTTCTCGATTCGTTCCTCTTCGTACGTCCTCACTCGCGAATCTTGGTCATCTTGAAAATCTCGACGAACGACGCGTCACACCGGAAGCATCAGGACTACGAGTACTCACGCGGCGTATATTCGTGATGACACGATCTCGTTGTCATCCGACGCGAATGATCGGAAGCTGGGAATCCGTTTTTAGGACGTCGTCGAAGAAGCCGCTACCAACGATTACTCACTCCGGAGAAGTCCAGCCTGCTTTCTTTTTTCCGACGCGTAGTTCGCGACGGCGGAGAGGAAACGCGCGGAGACGCGTCAAAATGTGGGCTCCACTTACTCACTTCGCATATCGTCTGTCAACGCGCGAGCGAGCGTTGCCTCCCGGGTGTCGTTCCCTCAACGCCGGCGACGGCGTCGATCGGCGACGATGGCAGGACGACGACGCCGCGCGCGCTTCGTGGTACCGCCGTTTGGCGGTGCTGAAAACGCGCGCCCTGAATCGTACGATCCCCTCTATCCACCCCGTTTCACCACGTTCCCCGCTGTCATCCGCGAGCCTCTGAACTGACCTGCGTTTCCCCGTGGAACCCGCACGCTCCGCTCCGGGGACGGCTGCCGTGGCGCGTCTGCCTGTGTCCGTGTGATGCCGGGAGATACACGATGGTCGTGGACTAGTCAGAGGGAGGTGAGTAACGGGGAGGAGAAGGGAAGAGAGAGAGGCAGCTGAAAGCGAGAATACGTGCGGTATATGGAGGACGGGCCCGGTGATATTCGTATGCGTGAGTATGTGGTTCTCGAGAGCCAGAGAAAGGGGAGGGCTACGCGCGCACAGTCGAGGTTCCCTCGCTTCTGGGACACACGCGCGAGTTCAGCCGTCGGCTCTCAAGCGCGCCTATGTGTTGGTCACAGATCGTCCTGCCTTCGATACACTCCCTCCGCCGTCACGGAACGGCCTGCCTCCATTCGCGGAGGACGGGCTCGTGTATGCGTGTCTGCATGTGTACCCGTTGAAGGTAGAGGGGATCTACTAACACCACGGCGGGGAACCGCTCGGTTAGATGAGGAATTCGCGCTCCGCGAGTACGCGCGCCATACACATTTGCACACGCGCGTATACGTACACACGGAGATCTCGGTTCGTCCCTTTCTGATGCGCTCCTCGATTACCAACCACTTCTCCGAGAGAATGCCCCACCATCGCCAGAGTACGGGTGCGTAGCGGGAGGGTGAACGGAAATGAGGGTTCGCGAAGGTACTTCGGGGTATCTTCCTTCTTCTTCCTCTTTCTCTCCGCTATCATTATAAATGAGCTCTGCCCCGATGATACATACGCGCGCGCGATCGTACGAGAGGAGAGTACGGAGCTGCGCAATTTCCCCTAAGTCACCCTCTCGTTCTCCTATCCCCCCTTTCCCCCTGGTTCTCGGTGGGAAACATCCGCATCCTCGTGAACACGCGAACAATATCCCCTGTATGGGAGATAATGTTCACGTAAACGAAGAAACATAAACGAAGGAAACACGTAAACGAAGAAACGTGTTCGACGTATAAGGGAAAAGAAGAACGCGCGGATGCGCGGAACGATGGATGACGAGCTCGCACAGGCTCTTAACTTGTCTTTTTGCTCTTTCCTCTCCCCCTGTCAACCTCCTTCATTGCTAGAGATTTAACGTCGGTAATTGTAACTATTTACGTGTAACGCAGCGCACACGATGACAGCGAGAGAAACATTCCGGAGCAATTTGATCCTCTTTCACGTTCGCCATGAGAAGAAAACCGATAAACATTATATATCTCGCTACCATTATTTTTAAAGAAATTGGGCGCAATCCTTCTTTCTTTCTCTGTCGCCTTCGTTGTTTGCATAGGAACGAAAGCTTGTGATCACGTGACCACGCGCAATTTCAACACCGATTTATCGCCCATCTCGGTTTCTTAAAAACCGTACGAAACGTCAGCAATACGCTTGTTGTCCGCGAGTGAGAGATGCAGCATCTCCCGTTCTCTAATGGAAATACTCTGCCTCGATGAACAAGCGCGCGCTGGCGCGCCTGCGACGCGCATACATTTATGCACACACGGGCGCACACATTCGCGTGGCTACACCCTCCGCGGTACGCGGCTCGCCGCAAAGGCGAAGGGAGGAGAAGGAAACGGTGCACGTGCGCGCAGCATCCGTATGGACCAAAATGGCTGGCGGCACACGTGCCGATTGGCCGAATGGAGACGGCGGAGGCGTGGAGAACGCGCGCTCGACGGCCGTTAATCGGCCGACGATCAAAATAAAGATCTCTCGCCGAAGCGAGCGGCCGAGAGAGAGAGAGAGAACGGCATAGCGCGAGAGTGGGGATTCGCGGGGTTGCGCACGTTGCGTTCGTGTGTGCTTTTGGTAGGGCGAGATCGCGATAGCGAGAGGGGCCAACCACGATCAGTGGGGGCAAAGGACTTTTTTATGGATCTCTCGCTGTCTCCGTCTCGCGCTCTCATCGCGTTGCACGTACGTGTGCGTGTATCGGCGGGCGAGTGTCACGCGAGCGCGCGTGCACGCTCGGCGATCGTCATTAAGGGAGATGCTAATTGGTGGCAAAGCGAGGTCAGGCCAAAAGCCCGCGCATCGCGTCCAGGGACTTTGCGTTTTTGTTCTCCCAATGTGTGTGCGCGCGAACTCGCGCGGCTGTGTTTGGCGGAAGTCCCGGAAATTCCAGATCTCGCGAACGCTTGATTTTGCGCATCCGCTATTGACATCGATGGTTGAGTAGAAATAGAATAGTTGGAATTTGTGGAGGGAGAATATACGTATCAGTTTGTCAAAGGCATATTCCAGAGAAATAGTGATATATTAGGGAAAATAAATCACCAAAATGAGGAACTGAAAAAAAAAATTCAAAATTTAATTAATTCTTTCTCTTTCATATCAGCATTATTTTTGATATTTTAAGAAAACTGAAAGCTTATTTTCTTGTTTATATATTTTCATATATTTTCAGATTATATCATTTTCCAATGCTGCAGTAAATTGAATTGCTGCAATAACGAATCTATCTTTTTCCAAATTTCATTTATTTGTTTTGTACAATCTAAGATAAATCAAACGATCTAGAGAATATTTATTCTAGTATAAATTTTTTTTCTCTATTCGATCACTAGTTCCTACATTCTTCTCAAGAAAATACTCAATGTGATCTCTAAAAAATCTGTTTATGACAACATCTGCCTTTCCTAATAACACGATACATACAGAATATTTCATTGCAAAATTTTCTCCGCAAATAAATTATTTGATGAGTATGGATTAAATATAATAGTAACGTCAATTTCTTTCTGCAATTACTAATTCGCAGTCAAGTGCCTGAACATTTGAGACACATTTCTAAATTGCTCCTCTGTTAAAATAAAACTTATTCGAAATTGATTAATAATATTGTTTTGATATTTTAATATATTTAATATATATTCTATTCTCCATTTATATCTCGAAAATTCAATTTTTTATTAAAGTCAGTCGACGTACCAACATTGCAAAAAATTTTTTTTTGTTTGATTTTAAATAGTTATATTCGGAAAAGTACATCGTGTTTTCGAGACAACCTACAGGAACATTTTACACGAGAATTATCGTGACTTTCTGCGCGACGCGACAGTCCGGAGCCAGGCAGTATATCGTAACTTTCTTTGTATGATCTATCTCGCTACTGAAATACACGTATCCCTTCTATTTCGAATATATAGCGCTCTATGTCGCGCGCGCGACAGGATATTGTATATATTTATACATGATATGTTAGAGAAAACGGGCAAAAACTCATTTCTCATTTCATCCGATATTACATTTTCCTCGAATCTTCAACTAATTATAAAATGGTAGAATGGCAGATAAATGAAAATATGTGATGGAAAAATTTCAACGTTAAATTATTCGAAATCACATATGTCTTTGCGCGACCTGATTTTATGCATTCTGCCTGAAAAAATTTTAGATATTATTTTACGTTAATATAAAAATTAAATCTGCTAAAATTAAAAAGAATAGTGTGTACAAGATGTTCTACAAAATAAGAAATTTTTCAGGCAGGATTTTTTAGCATTTTCCAAACTTGGAAGTTACAAGATCAATACTTTTGTCTCCATTTATTGTTGAGTCTTATATTAAAGACATAATATCACGTGTACTCATACTTGAAATAGATTTATTTATTTTATTGCCTTTTTTATTTTACTTTCACTTACTAACATAAGACCTATGCATGTATATAATGTATGTATATAATGTAACCAAAAACTTTAACAAAACATATAAAATAGAAAGCTTTCTAAGATTGATTAATATCTTCTTGTTATAATTTTATGACAATGGATGAGAGGTTCATGAAATAAGGGTCTTTCAGTTCAGAATAATTTGTCAAACCTGAAAAAATGTATCAATTGCACAAATATGACTATAAGAATTTCAAACCTTAATTTTTGTTCAATTTGTAATACATAGACACTTGTTTTCTAAAATACTATTTGTTACTGTTTAAAGATAAAGTGAATTGTAATAAAAAAATTAAAAAAGTAATGCGTAAACTTAATTTAAATGAATTTAAAATTAAAAAATTGAATATCACTTTACTTGAAATTCGAGAAATTCCAAATCTAAGTAGTGAAAAATACAAGTCACAGAAGACGTATTGAAAAATTCGAAATTACTATTTAATGATATTGTAAAACGAATGTTTCACTTCGCGATAAATCTTTAATGCCCATTTGAGCAGCTTTCTTTGTGCGATTTACTTCGGTTCAGATATATGTATATGTACACACATATAAGTATATAATATACATATATTCTTTTTTCTCAAAGAGATGTTTGGATATTCCGCTAGTATATGATCCATAAACTTCTAGGGTTGTACGAGGCACTCGAATAGAGAGGGACAGTCAGTTTCCTCCCATCTTTATGACCAAACATATTATTTTCCTTATGAATTAGGATCCTCCGAATGAACGAAGAAAGTGATAATACAAGAAAAAAAATAACGCAATAAATGCATTCTTCTTCTGGGAAAAAGTATTGGAATTTGATCTAAATAAATTTCACGATTGAAAATATAGCGGATCTAAAAATTTTTCACACACAAAAGAGAGATTTTTATTTTACAATTAAATTTCAAAAAATACATAACACTTCAGTTGAGAAATATTGTCGTAACCGTATCATATCGCTTTCCTCAAATAAAATGCATTCACTTTTGTAGGATATTATAACCGACAAATGTTATTAAATAAAACTATTTTAGAGAATTTCTCTTTAAGTCGAAATCACTGAAATTTCACTGATTTCAGTGCTATACTTATAATTATATCAATCAGAGAAATATGCACTGCTTTTCAGTGATAATATACTGATTCTGATCAGTGAAAATACCTCCCTCTTAATCAAAATCGCTGAGAAACAGTGAATACTTACTAATGATCACAGTTATAAGTATAGCACTGCAAATCAGTAAATAATACAATTAATTCCAATTTAGAAAGAAATTCTCTAAAATAATTTTATTTAATAACATTTGTCGATTATAATATTCGTCCATCCTACAAAACTGAATGCATTTTATTTGAGGAAAGCGATACGATAAGATTTCTCAATGCTGAATCTTCAAGATAATAAAAGGTTGACTTTTCGACATAAAATTTTCAAGCACGAACCCGAAAGGATCACGTTGAAACTGCCGGTTGTGATCGTCCCTGTATTACATATGATATACCTTCTGTTCACCCGTCGGTCTCGTGGGCAGAAACGGAGGCCAATTGTTGTTTGTTTGTATTTACTACGAGAGAGCACCCCGGCTGCGCTTAGAGGAGCTGCATCAACGCTATGAAAAGGGGGAGGTTGGGGATGCACGGGCGTATCGTATTTTCCATTCTATAGCATATACAGTGCGTGCGGTTGGGGGGCACGAGACGTTACCAGCCTGGAAATTGAATGTCACTCGGAAAAGAAACGTCACAATATTCCGCGTGTCGGCTGGCGGGAGCTGTTTTGTAGCTTCTCGTCTCGTTTCTCGTTTCGCTTCTCGAAGCTATTGTGCGCGCTTCGTCACGCGACAGTTTTTACAACGAAAACAGTAATAGCGAATACGGAAAGTTTGAAATCCTTTCAAGTAAGCCGATCGGAAAAATTTTTCAATTTTATTTTGAACTCACTCATGATCGCATGGGTAAATGTATATCGTAACGTGTTTCACACGTATGATAAGATATGCTGAAGATTGCGTCTGTTAATATTTGAATTATGTTGTATGTAAAAATGAATTTATTTATATCTAAATTATAATTTTTAACAATTAAAATAAGTATATAAATTTAAAAATGCAGAGTTTTGTGATAAAATCTTAACTAGTTCTTTTTTCTTTCAATCTCGCATGTTTAGTAATGATTAGTAATAATAGTGATTAGTAATTTTGAACTCCAAAAATATTATCAGAAAATATATATTGAATTGACTATTTAAGTAGTGATTGAACATCATGTGTGATATGCAGCAACCTTGTCTAATAACATCGACATAGCAGATCGGCGTGCATCTCATTGACTGAGAAATCCTTTCGGCATCTGCCAAAGTGGGTCGCGATTGGCATGTTCTTTCCGAAAAAGCGTGTCCCGTATAAATCCGACGCCCGAATGTTTGACAGAATAATTTTCACGTTAGCGGGGTGCATTATGCGTCTTTATGCTAGCGCCTGACCGTGCGCATTGTCGCCGAAATAAGCCGTATCCCACACGACAGCTCCCTGGTCTTTTATGATCGTTTCGCATGTATACGGTGGCTCCCTAGAAAGCTTGACCGTATAGTAGCTGCGACCCAAAGCTGGAAATTTGTCTTCAACCTATGTGCAGGCCCGCAGCGAAAGTCTGGTGGAGTGGATCAGGGGCGCAGAATTCCCTAAGGATGAACTCTTTAAAGTCAGAAAAATATAAAAAGTTGAAAAGTAGAAAGTCATCAAAATTATATAATATTTTTAAGATGTTATATACAAATCGCGTAACCGATTTTGAAATATAGCGGTTAAACTACACACACACACACACACACACACACACACACACGCGCGCGCGCGCGCGCGCGTGTTAGAAAAAAATAAAAAGAAAAATTAAAATAAATTGTATGGAATTAAATATTGAAAGTAATGAAAGCATGAAGTAAATTGAGTAAATTGAGTAAATTAGGATGCAGAAGATGAGTCGATTATCAATTGCACTTGCAATGGCTTTACGTGAAACATTCTTTGATTCATTTTTCCAACAATAGATTTATGCTACTTTGCATAATATTTTTAATTTTCATAACTTTATTGCGTAACTCCTTAGTTCTCTAGATTTGATATATATTTTTTTCGATATAGACTTTTTTCCTCGGATTCACTCTCCAATTGCTCTAATTTTATAAATATAAAGATAATAATTGGTATGAAGGATTACCGGGGCGCGGAGCATAATCAAGCGCCGCTTTTGAGAGATACTTGGTGTAAAGAGGGGCGATACAACGTCAACCACGAGGAGGCTGCACGATCGGGCCTCTCAGGTCTGTCACTCGACACCAAATCAGACAGAATCTGTCAAAAATCTGTCACCCGGCCCACAATGCGAGCCGGGTCCTCTCAGTTCGGGATTTTACACACACGTTGAAATCAGACCGGATAGAAAGGGGAACGGCGAGAGAGCAGGCGATGGGTTCCCCGAAACTCGCGCATCGGTATGTAAGTAGATGGGTCCCTGCCGCCTATATTTGACACCTTTCAGTCCAATAAAATAAAACCGCTCCGCGGTGGAATGTGGTCGCCGCTTCGAGACAGAAGCGTCGTTTCTCCGCTGGAGACATGGAATGTTCCCGTAGAACAGTCGATCGGGGTTTCCTTCGTCTGCGAGTCTGCGATCGCTGATAAGGATCCTCCCTTTCGTCATCCCGAATTCGAAACGATAAGCCCGGCCTCGTGAGTCAAATCAGACTCGCGCGTCTCGAGAGGCGAGAAAAGTCTTCGAAATTTGTCACGAATCCGCTACGCGTTGGCAAGCACCAATCGATCCATCGCGGATTTTAAAGAGAGACTCGACGAATGACTCGACAAAAAAACTTCTGCGGCATTTACATTCGGCTCTAATCCGATAGACATCGTTCCTCCAGATGTTTCAGATGGCAGGGACTTGTTTGTATTGAGATGCGTGGGGCAGATATATAATCTAGTCAATTTGACACCCTCATCGACGTTCTAATGGGTGCTTTCAACTCCGGACGAGTCAGTTAGATGCAGTTATCTCCCGGCAAATACGTCCGCTTGTCTGTCGATCGCTGTCCCCGAACAATTTATGTCGTTAAGGATTTATTGATTGAAGCTTTCTTTCTTGGACGGTTTACGGAAATCTCTCTCTAAACATCTCTGTATCAATGTTGATGTATTGAAAGTTTGAACTGACCTAAGAGTTAGTTCGACGGGACATAGATTTCAATAGAATGTTTTTTTAACGTACTAATATATTCGAGATATGCAGAGTATGTTATATTATTACAGAGATCATAGAACTTGTAATCAAACAAATATTTAATCGCATTTACATTATGTGTGCGTGTGTTTACTGTAGTAAAGTCTTGTAACGTCACGGAGAAGAAGTAAGATTGGAATAAAATATACATGTTTCAAGATTTCAGTTCTTCTTTCTCTGGATTAGTTATCAATGCTGTCGGCACCGTATGCAATGACACTTCCATATATTTTTCTGGTGGCATAAATCTGAAAATGATGAAAACATATGAATAAGAATACAATAAAGAGAATATATATGTATAAATGCATAAATTTTATCAAAATAAAAATATTCAAAATAAATTAATTTCGACAGTCAAACTTAAATATTTGAATAATAAATAATAGAAATAAATATTTGATGCAACGATGCAATAATCTGATACGTCAGAATTAACCAAAATTGGAAAGAACAAATTTTTTTGGACAAATATATTTGTATATCTTCTTTTCACCAATTTTACGATATACATAAATAAATAAAAAATATTTGCTTATAAATTTTGATAAAAAATTAGAAAAAATTTGTTTTTGTTTTTACATTTTTCATTTATCAAATGAAAGTTTATACTTTGTAACGAAGTGCTTGAATAAGTACATACCTGGTTATAAATGGTGGGAAGTAATCTCGGTTAATGTCCCTTAAATCAGAAGCGCCACAGATGAAGCTGACTGTCGTACCGATCACCATCACGATTAGGGCCCCCAATAACGTATAATACATGAAAGATATCTTGTACATGAAGAAAGGCTCGTCTACAGATTCGACTTGCATCGGATTCTGCGTGGTTACGATCGTATGATTAAGACCGGTCACGTTCAGGCAACCCTCCGTCGTGGAGGGTAGCGGTTCGTAGTAGAGATGATGATTGGCCATATGCCATTGCGCGCCGACAATGATCCAGATCATCGTCACCATCGAGACCAGTCCGCCGATCACCGCTCCCTTGGTCGTCGCCCAGGGCACCAACATCCCCAGCGAAAACAGACCCAGCATAGTACCGGCAGTGATACCGACCACGGTAAAGGACAGTTGAAAGATGTCACTGAGACGGCCTACGAGGAACACCATGCCCACACATAAGATGCCTAAGAGTACCACCGTGACCTGCGGATGATATAAAGTTATATAAACCGTTAGAACCGCCGATTGTTGCGGACGTGTTTATAATTTCGGAAATGAAGAAACATACACCTCCAAATTGTTTCTATTCTTATTTGTTTAGCGAATCTCTCGCTTAATATTGCTTTCTGAAGAATGGAAGAGAAAAAAATCGCGTCTCTTATTTTCCTTGTAGTTTCGGACCATAAAATATTCCGTCTTTGTACCTTCATAATGTTGGCAGCTTTAGTCTCTTTGTTGTTGCTTTCTGGCATCCAGCGATCGATGAAATCCTCGTAAATCGTGCCAGCGACTGTGTTCAGACCGGCGCTCATCGTCGAGAGACCGGCGCTCACCAGACCGGCGAGAAAGAGGCCAGGAAGTCCTGGAACGTTCCCGGCTACGTCCAGCACGTAATACGGCAATATCTTGTCGCTCCTTGCTACCACCTAACAAGCAATAATTCTTTTCACTAGAATCTTCTGAGAAGCAATTTGTTTAATCCTTGATTGCTCAACATTAATTATTTTAATCTTACTTTAATTACACGATTTATTACATTTTTATGATGTGGGCATTGTTGAAAAAAATAAGGAAAAAGGAAAGGGATTTAATGATAAATCTAATTAAGAAATTATTTACTTTTAAATAAATTTGGAAGAAATTTTTCCACGGCTTTAATCTTTTGCGCTGTTCAAGAGTTAAAGAGTTAAAAAAGATCAAAATCAGAAAAAATAACTTTGGAAAAATATGTTGTTAACCATAGCATCTGTACTTTCGAATCGAACAAGTCTTTCTTTCAATATTTTCTTACATTAACAAAAGTAACGAAGCTATTTGTGATGCTCAAGTTAAATAGAATACTTTATAAACTGTCTCTGACTAAACTTACAATAAAATTGCATATGCAATCTTTCGGTAACTTCTAGACTCTAGTAATTTGCTTATATTTCTTTAACTTCAGTCTAATATACTTATACCTCTGCCGTTCTTTCAAAACTTCGTTTAATGTCTCGCAAGCCTTATTTACACATTGAGATAGTAAACAACGTAGATGATGAAGCCAAAACTTACGTGTGCAGTTATAGGATCGCATTTGTGATATCTGGCATACATCGTGAGACCCGTGAAAACGGAAATTATTTTTACGACCACTAGGCCCACGGCCAGGAACCATATCGACCTGCGAAGATGCATGCATAAAACAACGCCGTTGATTTTTATTCTTGTCTTTCGGATTTCCGTCTTTCAAGGGACACGATATCGCGATTTATTTACTCATTTATCTTAGTTTATTTTAGTCTTTTGTCCTTGATCACTCAGTTATCTTATTTTTATCGCGAGAATATTTTATCACGGAATATTTTTTTTATTCGGAGTGACAGAATTCTCTTTTTGAGTTTTTAGTTTGAGAGATCATTAAGCTATCCAATATTTTAATGATGGCATTTATATCAAGTAATTCCGGAAAACAAATATTCACTTACTTTTGTGCTTCTTTAATAGTAGGCACTGCTAGAAATCTTTGCATAGAAACCTGGCTAATGCCCAGCGATGTTACCCATGTCATTGCCATTCCTATTGACATGCCCCAAAACGAATTTCTGGCGAAAGGACTGGGGTCCATGCTGTGTGAAAGAGAATTGAAAATATTAGTCAGTTTATAAATGAATAAAATAAATATCAATAAAATATCAATAGTTAATTAGAATTAATTAGAATTAACTTTATTAGAATAACATTAAATTGAAAATTAATTGTAACAACAATAATAAATATATCGCGATGGATACTCAAGTCGTAATTACATTCTAAGTACAATCACAAGTATTTTATAAATTTTACTATACCAGGCATTAAATAAACGTATTGTATATGTCAATGTAAAAATCTAACGCAGAAGAACATGATGATGACACGATTACAAAAGAACTAGATTAAATCCGACACTCATGCGAACAATATGATATTTGATATATCTAAGAAACTAAAAAATATAATTTAATGTAAAAATAGGATTTACATCTACAAAAGCGGAAACGCAAAAGCATATCTTGAAATTAGTTTGCAAGCGACGTGTTTCGCTTAAACATAATATATACCAACATAATATATATTAGACATAGATTTTTTATAAAACGATGCAATATGCAGAAATTGCGCAAGTTCGCGTAATATTTTTTGGCTTGCTCAATTTTAAATGATTTCTCTGTCTTTTTCTCCGTACTTTATATTATCTTGGCTTCAAATTGTACTATTTGTTCAAAAAATGTTTGTATGTCATGTAACTTCAATGCTTAAGAGAATGCTATTCTGGAGCGTGTAATAAGAAACGATATCTATCTATCTATCTCTTTCTTTTAATAAATTGTAATGTAAAAAAATACACCTGTTACTTCTTACTTCCAAAACACAATTCTACCACCCTTCTCGGCTATTCTCCAGGTTTCACTGACGCCGCCCACGGCAATTATCCCCAATATCAAAACAGCAATGAGACTTCCGACAGTCACCATCATCTGAACCGTATCCGCCCATACGACAGCCTTCAGACCTCCCTGTATAAAATATATATATATATTTTTTTTCAAAAAGAGATTACTTGCACACAATGAAGGTATCAGTGTCAGTCATGGCGCGACGTGCACAGAATCAAATGGTCGGGGAGTCGGGGAGTCGGGGTGAAACATAAATCCAGGGAGAGATTGTAACACAATTGCATAATGATGTTACAATGCAACGTTACGATCTGTGTATTATAAATTGTTATCGACACGAATACGAATTTTATCGTATATCAAAGACCTACACATAGCATTAATATTTTGATAATAATATTGATTCAATTGTGATTCGTAAATTACATAAACAATAACGCATAATTGAGCTGTCTAAACTTGTGTATTCTATGAAAAAGTAATCGTTAGCAAATATTAATATTATCGCGTATAATAAGCTTTCAAGAAGCATTTACTCTTCGTCGCAGCCAATTTCCAAAGATATCGCGGCAGAGCGATGCATTTTGCACATTTCGCACACACATTACTAACGTACTATTGTTCAAACAAGTGCAAGACAAAGGCAAATAACAGCTAATTCGTTAATTTCGTCATCGTTTTTGTGTATTTTATTCAAGTGGCGTGGCAAGTTGCCTTGTTGATATACCACATCGTAAATAAGTTTATTCGCTGATAAGATCGTATTCGGCAAATTCAAATAATTCCTCTCTAAATAATCATTTATTCGGTAACCGTCACAGCTGTACATCTAACTAGATTGTGATATTCTCCGATAACGTCATGGCTGTAAGATGACGTGTGAAATACACGTCGTCCCATCCCGAGAATTTCAACCTCTAGTCTTCCTAGCTATCTACATGTGATTTCTATAATTTTTACAACTTCTAATTCTCTGTTTCAATATGTTAATGCGGCAATGTTAATAGACGATAACGATGTCTAGTATTCTCCGTTCGAACGGCGCGCGAAGTGTAATTGAAACATTGGACATCATGAATGTTTCAAGAAACACAGTAAATTTCCAAAAATACTGAACGCTCTCGTTCTCGAAGAATTCAAAAAGCAATGCAGATTTTATGATTTAATCGATAGACGTCCATCATAAGATGTCAAAACTTATAATGATAATTATAATTAAGATATCTGCATCACTTACGATAGTTGTGTAGAAGATGCACACTATGCATATTACTGGCGCGACATAATGCAGATTCATTCCGGTTGCTTGTGAAAAGGCTAACGCCGGCACGTAGATTATCAATGGCACGTAGACCACCAGCGAAAGGGTGTAGAGAAAGGATGCTAATTGCCGGACCGGCCTGGAGAATCTAATTTCCAGATACTCGAAAGTGCTCGTCAGCTGCAGCTTGTAAAATACTGGTAGGTATAGGCATATAATTATGAAACAGCTTATGAAGGATGTGAAAATGCACGCCGCGTATTGAGTTCCATACTGGTACACCTCGGAGGGCACGCCGAGCAAAGACACCCCCGATATGTGACTGAAATGAATTTAGTAAATTCTTTTTTTGATATTATTAACAATTAAACATTATAGGAATTATTTTAATATGTGTAAAGTATTCCAATTGATTTGAATATAATTTTTTTATCAATTTCGATAAAAATTTTGCCGACAAAAAATATTCAAATAATTTTTAAGTGATTAAAAATTTTAGCTATTAAAAATTTTAAAGGACTTTTCCGGATTTTAAACTTCAATCGATAAATAATAAAATCTTTAATTAATTTTAATTTTCAACTTTAATTCAACAGAATGTTAAAATATAAAGCCCTAATTTAAAAAACAATTGTAGCCCAACTGGCGTTTTTAACTAAGACATTCTTCAATTTTAACTTTTTTTTTCTCTTATTTCTAAAATGTATTTCAGCTTTTTCTAAACATATTCTAGTTTTTTTACACAAAAGTGTCGCAAGAACATTTAGACGTGTATTTATACTTTATGTTTTTGACAGATGTCTTCGTATAATTCTTGCTTATTAACGATCTCTAAAATAACGACTCTAAAATAAATAAAAAATTCTGCAATTAAAAACATATTCGATATTTTATCAAAAGTTTAGTAAAAGTTTTGAAAACAATTTGACTTAAATAAAGTGCACTGTTTTTAAACAAAGCGCAGATTTTATATAAAAAATTTAAAAAACTAAACCAATTGCGCGCGCGCGCGCGCACGCACGCACACACGCGCACACACACACACACACACACACACACACGCGCGCGCGTGTTGCTTACTCAAATAAATAATCAAGAAATAAAACTTGCGCTTTTTTTTAATCGAGAATGACGAGATGCGCGAAACATGTTAAGTCACCTTGCTATCAAGCTCATGCTAATTGGAAAAAAAGACATGGTCTTGCCGCCGAGTAAATACTCGGTGGTGTTATCCTGCTTCGTGCTGAAGAAACCGAAGTAGATACCGATGAGGATGCTGACACCCAGCAAACCGCCGAATAGAGTGTAATCGGTCCATCCGAAAGTGAGTTCCTTCAGTTCCTGGCCCGCAAAAAATGGTTCCGTACCATTTACGGTCATTCTAACTTCACTAGCTTAAAAGATCTGTTAATGGATAAACTATATTATATAGAGAATATCAGCGTTACGTTTTGAAATCAGTTATACGCACAGAAGGAATAGTCGCTAGATTATCTCGCATTTAAAGTTCTATGTAGAAAACTCGTTGCAAAGTCAAAGGGTGAAGCTATGTATTATTGGGGTCTCCTGTTATACATGAATGCTAATTAAATGACTGAGTTAGATTGGAAATATTCTCAATAATATTGTAATAATACTTAATAATATTACTTTTAATTACTTATAGCTTAAAAGAATTTCTTAATTCATTTTTCGATTGAAATAAATTATCTCATTATTTTATATACGAATAGAAATATGAACTTAGGAAATTCTACCCCAAAATTCTGTCCAAATTTTTTGCGGATATTATCAATTATACGTACATATTTCGATTATTTTCTTCTCACTGTACAGCAATCCGAATTCCGCATTAGTGTTCGGAGTAACGCACTGCACCGGCAATAAGGCAACTGAATATCGGAAAATTGTTTATGCGATCTAATCATGTATGTATCAAATAATAAAACAGCTTCGCTGGAATTTGGAAAAGTACCGAATGAAATCTGCATATCTACTGACAATGATGACGTGCAATGTGAATGCTATATATTAGGCCAACGATTCAGCGTGGTGTCAGCCTGATTTATAGCACTGATAAAATGCTGCGACTTGTAAATAGACGAGAATCCTTAAATAGGCGTATTTATGCTATACTCTGCGCCAAAATTAATTTCATCGTCGATTGCTTGTTTGCCAAAAATTTGCACAGACTTTTAGTCGTATATCCTTCGCGATAACATAGTGACGTGTATCATCGAACGATCGCATATGCAATTTCTATCGAATACGAAAGATAAGCAAAAATATATTTGTAATCGCTTCTCAGAATCGAACATTTGCTGATTGGAAATAATATCAATTTGTAGTTAGAGGCGTCCAGATACAAATATCTTTTATCAATTATTTTTTATAAAAATGTAAAAATTTAAGAAAAACAAGAATAATGATTTAACATATGTGTACCAGAATATGTTTTATTATACATTTTTGTCTATACAAAGCGATTCTTAAACATGTGTTACATATGTTTTGTTAAAAATATATGTATTGTTAAGAATCATATTGTATATATAATTATAACGTGTTGCCATATGCTAATGTACGCCATAGAGCAACCATTCAGTTAACTGTCGCATCTTTTGCTGTTTTTCATTTATATTACACTCGCCCAATAATTTTTCTAAGATTTGCGTTTCATCAGATTCCAAGTCCTTCATGGGATTTAGAGCGATGATCGTCATGCTCGGCAGAGTAACGTCGTAATAAAGAAAAATCTAGAAGATAAAAAATATAATTATTATTACATATTTGTGAATGATATTAATTAATTAAATATAAACTTATATATAAATGAAAACCTTGTTGTTGAAAGTATTGTACACCAGGCTAGGACTAGACGTTCCTGGAATCACGTTGTAATTTCCTGTGCAAAAAGCTCTGACCGGTTCCTCAAATTGAAAGCGAACGCTATGTCGTTGTTGATCCAAAATGTAAGTCTGACCGTCCCAGGCACAGGCAATTATCTCATCGGAACTATCACCTGTGACATCCAATCGACACAGAGCGAATATCTGATGATCTACTTGCATAGCCCTGTAAGAAAACAACAATGCGATATATTCGTAATTATTGTAGATATATCTAAATATCGCTACACATGATTACTTACCATAAAATTATCTCATCTTGTACTAACATAATAGTTCCATCAAGCGTTGCCAAGGCATAAGGTTTTCCTTTCGGAGCATTTTCAGTGATGACTTCATTGTTTAAATTCGTATCTTTTTTTGTGATTTCTTCCTGCTGATTCGATTTATTGATATTATTGCTGTTACTATTATTACTATTTTCATTATTATTATTGTGGGAAAAATTTATAAAAGATGGTAATAATGTATCTTTTTTCATAGTCTTGTTATCGTTTTTTCCAAGAATAACATTACCACCGATAAAGTTGCCATCCATTTCATCAATATTTGAAGACTCGATGGGATTATAAAATCTAACTGGGCATTGATTTTCCGCTGTAAAAATTCTACCATATTCACCGGCCATATCTAGACTATTTTTTCGAAATGCCGGTTGCGAGTGGTTTCTTTTGAACTCAAGTGATGCAGATTTGAAGGTTTTCATGTCTAATTGGCTGTCGTCTGTGAAACTTAGCTTTGGTAACTTATCTTTAGACATGTAACTAGACATTTTAGGTTCTATCGTCGAAATAAATGGCGTTATTCCTGGTTCCAAATCTCCAATAATCTCTGTTGAAATATTTTGATTGCGCATCCTAGATATTCCTAATGTCTGATAATCTACAGCTTCGCAGGAACTATTCTTTGATTGACAATCTTCAGGATTACACTTAATCCGCATGAATGTACCACCAGGTTGTGCAACCAATAGAGTTGGCGTACCATCACCAGTATGCTAAACAAAAATTGTTATGTCAACATTGTTGTCTCAACATTGTTTAATGTCTACATAACTTAATATATAACTGTAATATATAAATATAATGAAGTGTATATGTTTCAATTTGACATACTTGCAAGGTAACTGTTCCTATTTGATTAGTACACTCCCACTTATTTAGGCCAACTAATTTTCCTGTTTCTAAATCAGCATTACTTGACCATCTATAGGATCTCACAACACGGTCCGTTAGACCAAGAATCATTTCATTAGCACCATCTTTATCAACATCAGCTATCAGCACTGTCTTTGTATTAGTTGGAATTCTTTGTACATGTACACATTCCATTTTCCCAGAAAGTTCATTAATTTCATTAGTATTGTCAACGTGTTCTGTATTTTGGGAATTTCCTATATCTATATATACATATCTTATGAAAGTTACCTAAATCTTTTATTGTTTCATAAAGTATATCTTTCACAAAGTATATCTTTCTGAAACTTACCAGTACTTGTTTTGAAATTGTCTTGCTCATTTATATCTTTACTAATATGTTGGCCTACAAACATAGAATTGTTAGGATTGACAGATCTGGGACTGTAAAATATATGTGTCCATCCATCACCGCAGATGACCACTAGCGCATTGCGTCCATAATTAAAAATATCTCCAATTGCTACGCTAGTTATAAGACCAAGGCCAGTGATTTTCTGCCATAACTCTGATCCCTGTTACATAAGAATAAATATTATCTAGTTTTAAAAGGTATAATTTTAAATAATTATTAATATACTTACCTTGAAGATATAAAGTTCTCCTTCAGCAGTGCCAACAACTAATTCATTATCACCATCATTATCAACATCTCCTATAGTTAACCCATGCCTGTGCATAATAATTTCTATTGTAAACTGTCTACTAGGCTACTTTAGAATAGCAATGATTAAACTTACCTACATACAGTACCAGGCAATTCCCATTGCAATCTCTTTACAAAGCTAACAGCCCTCATGATTGAGTTTTGTAGGATGTAACTGTTGCCATCGACTTGGTGGCCAAACTATGTGAGTAGCTTTTGCTGTTACCAGACCTAGAGATATCGGCCCAAAAGTATTAGAGTCCATAGAATGTCCAACGTGATCACCTTCTAACCAGCAGTGTCCCTCTGGTACCTGCATTCATAAGATCAAAATTAATTCACGGATAAAAATCAACAATATTGAGTCGACAGCAAATTTGTTATAGCCTAAACACTGTTATTCACTGTTATATACCCAATAATTACTTCTACATATCGTATCCATACTTGGACGGCACTGATCTTGTATCCATGGGTGCCTATAACATCCCCAGCAAGTCCCACAACTCTCTTGATGAGTGTCTGATTTGGCACCTTGGGAGATATAATGCACACTATATCGCCGCGTTGTATGTCTTGATTCCGGATGGCCCAGCGGTTCAGAAACACGTAATCAGGATATCGTAGATCCGGATTCAGTGCAGGTTGCATGGAGATTCCTTCCACCCTCGCGACATATCCGACTGTGTCGCAAAAAGCAATCCCGATCGGAATGCCGATTAAGACATTACGGAAAAAACGTGGGATTCTCATCTATCAAACCTTTAAAGGGAAGAACGTGTGAAGTGCTCTTCTGTCCTCAATGCGCTCGGTTCGGCAGCGTGAAGGATCGATCATCACTTACTACGTTGTCTGTGCGACTTATCTGTTTTTAAATATCTTAAGTGTTAGCATAAGTATCACATAACATTTGACATGATAATGTATGAAGAAATCTTTCATATAGGTTATGTGTGAAATTTCTTATATATTACAGCTAATCCCGTGATTTGTCGTAAGAGAATGTTCAGGAATTTAGACCAAATATTTTATGTAAGTGGAAAAAATTGTTTCCTCTTTCTATTAAATTGGAAACAAAATGAGAAGAAGAAAAATAAGATGAAATATATAAAGTGAAATATTTGAATGTATGTATATGTACTGTGTGTTTTATGCCTGTATAGGAGCAACTACGAGATCAAGACTAAAAGAATCAAATCAAATATAAGAAAGAAAATCTTTGAGCATATATATTTGAGCGTAAAATTTATATAATCTAATCTACGAATATATATGATTTTAAAAAAATCATACCTCCATTACGTAATACTTTTTATATTCATTTTTCCTCCGTTTACTTTCATATATTATTATGGGTTTCGTGCAAATATGCAAAATAAATGTTTTTAAAACATATATGGGCTTTCTTCTTACGTATTTTTTTTATTGACAGATTCCACCCAATATATATTTATTTTAAAAAAATTGTTTATAAATGAATATATATAATTATATATAAGATATATTTGTTTTTTTCACAAATAATTTTTGTTTGTATGTACAGGCTAAATGATTTAAAAAAAAGAAAATTAAAAATAATTAAAGAATAATTTTTAGCATTGTTTTTTTTTCTAAAGAAAGTGAAGTTTGAAATAATAAGAATAAATTGCTCATATATTTCCTGTTTTTAAGAATTAACTGTATTTTTTCTTTTGAAATAAAATCAACTAGACAGAACTTAGAATATTTTAAGGATGGAAGTATTTAAAAAAAGACGCTTTACTCGTTTTATCATATATTTTCTTTTTAATCATAATTTTTTTATATTTTCTTCTCTTCCGTATTAGCGGCAGTTTTTTGTATGACTGAAACTTTTATTGCATATGTGATAAAATATAATAGCACTTTACATGCAACTAGCAATAATATGATAAGTAAGATATTTAAATATATATTCAGATTATATATTCATTTTTTAAATAACAATATTTAATCACTACATAAGAATGATTAATAGCATTTGTATCTAAACGACCGATCTTTATTACACGAACAAGTGTACCTCTAATTTTTAATAAAAATCAGTAACAACTACTATTATCTAATAAGTTATATAATATTTTATTTGCACTCAAAACAGTTTATCCTTCGTATAGATTGCTTTGTCACTAAAACTTATCTACATAGCGTTTTCTAGTAATAAATATAAATATTATTAGTCTCATCATCTCATTTCGGATAAATACTTCCACTTACAAGAGAGCTTATTTGGGTATGAGTTAAAGAGAGAAAGGGATCTGATTGAGTATAGAGGTTTTGCTTGAGTAAAAAATGTTGAATTAAATAAAATACATAGGTTTACATTTTAAATACCGAAGAATATTAAAGGATATCCTGCTTTGTTTAATCAAGTTGCGTTTTAACATTTTGTGTGTTCATGCTTTTAACATATGATATTATTACGAAAACAGTAATATTTTCATGCAATATAAAATACAATTTATAATATTAAGAATGTTGCTGATGTTACATCTGTCTATAATATTATGATTAATTATACCTTTATGATTTATAACATATAACAAATTCCTGCATCATTTATCTTGTTTTTCATTATTTTAACTTTTATATAAAAGCAATTAAAGATAAAATTATAAATTTATTTGTATTGTGATACTATAAATTATTTTAAAATAGAAAGAATATATCCCGTTTTCTTATATTGTTGTTTATAAAATATTAATAATTATGTATAAATAAAATATATTTGTTAATGAAATTTATTTTGAATAACAAAATAAATTTTTCTATATTATTCTTTAAATAAATATATTTTAATTTACATTTACAAACTGAGGTCAAAAATGTAAAAATAGTAAAAAGCATTCTGTTTCACAATAAAATACAGAAATCTAAAGTGTTCATTACAGAATTTAATATGAAAATTAAAAATATGAGACACAAAAATGCTACAATATAATATAAAATTAAATAGTTATTAAACAATGATTAGTACATGAAGCAAAAGAGTGAACTTTATCTCTATAGTACAAAAAGTAAAGATTTTTGGCTTTCATGAAAATAGTATCAGTGCTTGCCAATCGTCGAATTTGATGCATATCACATGCTATGATTGGACAGATTCATGACTCTCTGTTATTTTTATCTTTACTGGACATTCTTAAAACAGATTTTAAATTTCTAATTACGAGTAATGATGTGTTATAGGTCGAAGTATCTATACCATCATGGCATTGTAACGTGGCACAGACAGCACTGCCTCTCTTTCTTTTGGCCCCTATGATTAATAAATTTACGAATCTATAAAATATCAAATATATTGATTGAAAAAACAGAAATGATGCATATAACATTTTAAGTATCTGGCAGTGCTTAATTAACAAGTTATGCATCTTCATATCGTGAGAGTATTACACCAGTTTTCTTATACATATGTATGGTAATGATAATCATAGTTATTTTCATTATAATAAAAAGACTTATTAAAGATTGGTAAACACTGATCCATCTGAAGAAACAGAATTACTTTTAAAAGTCTTTTCACTCTTAGCTAGTTCATTTTTTCTTTATTTTTTTTTAATTTTTAATCCGAATCATCAGTTGTTTCATCTTCTTCATCTTCTTCATCTTCTTCGAGTTCTTCTTCTTCTTCCTCTTCTGCCTCTTTCTTTTTATCTCTTTGTTCTTCATCTTCATCTTCATCTTCATCTTCATCTTCTTCTTCCTCTTCTTCATCCTCTTCTTCATCATTTTCCTCTATCTTTTCATTTTTTTCTTCTCCTTCACTTTGCTCTTCATCTCCTTCACTTTCCTCTTCATCTTCTTCACCTTCCTCCACATCGCCTTCACTTTCCTTCTCATCTCCTTCATTTTCTTCTTCTATTTCTTCATTTTCTTCTTCCTCTACTTCTTCATTTTCCTCTTCCTCTACTTCTTCGTTTTCCTCTTCCTCTACTTCTTCGTTTTCCTCTTCCTCTATTTCTTCTTCATTTTCCTCTTCCTCTACTTCTATCTCTATTTTTTTATTTTTCTTATCTTCCTCCTTTTGCAATATTTTATTTGTTATATCCCTAATTTCAGTTTGAGTATCTCGCTTTTTTCTCTTACTATTTGGATTTTCAGCTTCTGAATCCTATATTAAATATAATAGCTCATAAAATTACATTTTAAATTATATTATATAAGAAAATAATTCAATATAAAAAGTACAAATAACATAGTTTTATTAAATGAAATAAAGGATGAGTCACATAGTTTTTAATCGAATTGAACCTTGAAATTGAATTTTAAACTTGATGATAACAAAACAATTAAACGTTTTATTTTTTTTAATCTTTGGTCGCAAGAAAATTTTGCTACATTATGAAAATTTTTTAAAAATTAATACATAATGTATTATCCATAATATTAAAATGTTCAAATACAAATATACAGATATAAGATAACCAGTATAATTTTAATTCATAATTTTCATATTAATAAACATAAAATAATGATGTTATATGTTAATTGTGAGAAGTCTTTGATTGATTATTCACTTAAAATAATGATATTGGACAAGTCATTTCTTTATTATTTGAAATACAATACCATTCTGACACGTTTCCAAATTTTCTGATTATCTCTCCGCATTAGGAAGTTTAGATTTATGTTTTCTTTAACTGCCTTTGAAGCCATTGTCATTAACTGATCAAATATCAATTTTAGAAAGTATAAAGTTCTCGCACAGATTCTTGAATATTTACAAACACAGTATTCAGTTTGCTAGTAACTATATTATGTGAGATTTAAATATTTGAATTTCGTAAATAAATATAATTAGAAATATTTTGCTTTGCAATACTGAAAATAATTTATGTAAAATAAACTTCTAATTCTATTTAAAAAATGTAGTTTTTTTTATACATGTATTTTACATTATTACATCTGTAAAAAATTTCAAAAGATTAGGCATTATAATATTTTTCTTAATTTTCTTCTATGAATTGCAAAAAAATATAATTCGATTAAATTATGCGACTCATATAATCACTAAACTTTTAATATCAATATTAAACGCCATAAAAATAGCGATATATAATATCTCAAATGTAATATCCCAAATAAAATATATCATTATTTGTATAGCTGTTAATATGTTAATGTGAATGTATAATTAATGTTAAAATATAATGTTGTTTTTTTCAAAAGGCAATTTGTATATAACATATCATCTCATTAGTATTATATAATTAAGTATAAGAATTCACATAAAAACTTATCAAAATTACAAAAATAAAAACAAATTCACTCTGTTTAGTCATATATAATTTGTGTACACGTGGACATAAACAATATTAAATAAATGTAAATTACACATTTTCTTAAACAAAATATAAATTATTTCTGAAATAGATGACCAAATTACAGAATCTATTCTTCAAATTTGGCAATCTATTTCAGAAGCATCTGGTATTCTTTAAAAAAAACTTAAATTTGTATTAACAAGCCAGTGTATCTTGTATCAAAATTAAGATATTAGTGAAACATAAGAAAACAAGGCACTAGTTATTAATATTTCGAACAAATCACAGAGAATAGTTGGGATAGAAATGATAAACGATGAAATCAGCGCATTACTCATACCCGTACATGTAATAGCCAAGAAACCATTCTTTGCACTTAGTTCTGCATTCCTGTGATTTGTGATCTCTATATTAAGTAACCTATACAGAAGTTAGGCAAACAATTAAATGAATGAAAGAATCACCAAATAAAACAAGGCTCCGCAGATTCATTTGATTCTGTTGGTAATTCTAATATTTCCTTACAGCTGGAATTTGGTCGAGGCTGATGAGAGAGAGAGTCATTTTGCTTGAGAGAACAACTGGAGCGTCGTCGTCATCCTCTGACTTTTCAGCTTGAGTTTCTGAATCGGTTACTAGTAATTCACATTGCGGCGGAAGTGCACCCTCTAAATATATGGGTGTTGGTGGTGTTTTTTCTCTTTCAATGTTACTGAAATAATAAAATTGACAGAAATAATAAAATTCAATGAAACAATGAAGAATGCGATTCACTTAATGCTATAAAACGCTAGGAAACATTAAATGCTTTGAAGCATTTGAAGAAGAAAGAATTTTACTAATTGATCAATCAAAGAATTCTTCCAATGAAAGCATTTGCAGCATCAAATGGATCATAGCCAATATTAATAATATGAATAAAAAATATAAAAGAAGAAATAAGTACCTTGGTGTAGGAATAATGGGAGTAGTAGGTCTGCTACATTTTTGTCCACTTTCACAACTAGCTGTCATTTCCATACCCATAACTTTAACAGTTGGCGATTGTTTTGCTACGTCTAACTCTTCATCTTCCCTATGTAATTCTTGGTCTGCAGTGTCTTCCTATAAATTAAACACTTAATATGTCTCTTTCTTATTTGCTTCTCACATTGATTTTTTGTATACTTTTTAAATAAAAAAAATTATAACACATATGTAATAGTATCAAAGCTGATTAATTTGATATAAAAGCTATTTCATATGTACAATTTTTAATAAAACAAAAACAAAAAACATTCAGAATGAAAAAGTACTATGTTAAAGATTCTATGTCTATTTAAAAAAATATAATATAATTATATTATGTTTATAATTATGTATGCAAGTCTCAAAAGATATCATACAAATTTATACATACAATTTTCTTATATATTATACATTTTGTAATATGCTATAAGATATAAAATAAGCAGATATCATGCAAGGCACACAATTAGCACTTGTAATTGAGAAGCTATAGGAGGAGCTACTATTATTTTACTAATTTATATTTCAACAATATTTAGCATTGAAAAAAATCATGTATGTCTTTATTTATCTAAAAGTTAAAATAATAGCATTTTGTACTTGAAATACAATATTGTTATTTTAGAATCATGTCATGATGAAACTATCATATATAAGCCTAAGAAAAACATTTAATATGATAAATTCATTTATTTGTGAAACTAGCGCACTATAGAAATAGAAAGTGTTCCACAAACTCTTGGTTATTCTTGTTAGAAATATTTTCTGAGGCAAGGAATATACCTTAGAACCGCGATCGACCCCTGCCAGACCATTGGACTTTGGAGACCCATCTACTACTCAAAATGTAAAATATACAATGTGAATTCTGTTACCAAACACATATTTCTGATTTTTAAATGTTTGTACTGAATATCGAACTTGACTAGTATATGAATCTTGTATAAATTATAAATTATACGTTTCAACCAACAATTTGTAATGTCGCAAGTTATCTACAAGCATCGATATTTGAAAAAGCCAAATATTGAAGATAAGGTCTTATACTAAATGTACAACATGTTTAATGTACATTAGATGGATCAAGCTTGTAACGCAATCAGAACACAGCGACGTGCACATTTCTAACGACTAATAAACTGAAACTGTGAATGGCGTCAAAATTAATCTGATAAACCTTGATTTCTGGCTGAGAGCTCGAGTTATGCATTACAGAACGTGATATGTTGCCCATTTGGACAACGATTCTTTCCATGGCTGCTTCCGTCTCGACCAATCGTTGTCTCAGTTGATCTATCTCTATGTCTCCTGCTGCTTCTTGTGTTCCAGCATGTAGAACATTACCAAATGTGTTCAGAATATAAGTACAAATACTTGCAATATGCACATTTTTATTCAGAATCTTGCAATGTATATCCGCGTGTATAAATACGTGTGTGTTCTAATTGTGCAAACCTTGCATCATGCAACACCACTTAAAAATCTGCTTAGATATACTCAAGAAAACATCTTAATTCTAAATATTTCTCGGAAAGAGAAATAGCTCCTCATAAAAACATTGCGTTGATGATAATGTGAATGAAATATGGTTGATAATAGTAAATATATTTGTAAAAGCACTTACGATCGTTTAATTCCTCAATAGTTGGAGCACCCCTGTGCGGTGATTTTTCTCTTGGATAATGTAGGGTACCTCCAGTCATTGCAGTAGCAAGAGCTTCTGGACTGAATACCATTTTACGAAATTCTTTTTCAGCAGCTGCTCCTGGATATTCCGAAATAATTTCGCCATCGGTATTCTTTTTCAGAACCTGTTAAATAAATTATAACTCTTAAGATTTTATTGCATCCAAATATAGTTTTTAGAATCATTCTACAGATTTAGACATTACCTTGATAATAGTATATACGAAAAACAAGATTATTCCTATTGTATACAGTGGCATTATAATTCCCATTGTACCGTTTCCTTTGGGTGCTGGAACAACATGACCAGCACCACCGAGAGGTGGCCTCATTTTTGGCATAACATGATCAGTCCTGTCCATTATCTTTGGTACAATATGAGAGGATGGTATGGCCCTTCCTCTTTCTCTCAGCGCAGGATGCATTCCACCTGCATGAGGAGGAGTACGACGCTCTTGTGGTATAGTATCTGCATACATAAAAAAACTTAACTGTAAAATATATGCTATTTTATTTCAATTTACAAAAACATTTATTTTATATTAATATCCTAGATAGTAGGATCTTGTGTTAATTGAATCAATTAATATTTTATTAATTTAGAAACCAGAAAAACTATTATAGATGTATTAAGCTAGTTAACTTTGATAAAAATTTAGGATACAGGTTGAAAATCAAATAAGGAGAACATAATCATTAGTATAGTTGTATTTGAAACCGACTATAGATCAGCCCTCTTGCCTGCCAAACGTCACGCTTACTTTTTTGGCAGTCAGCCAAAGCAAAATGGACAACTCAAGTCCGTCTTCCATATATATTTGATGATGTGATGCTTTGAAGACATAATTCTTCAAGTTTATCTTATTATATAAACGATTTACAAGCCATGTGCTCACCAAATGTGAATAAGAATATCAATACGAAATCAACTAATTCAAGTAACAAAGCATCAAACTGTTGAAAAAATTGTCGTAAAAACACAAACCCACATATTTCAGGAATATATTAGGAAAGCAGCTATAACAAGTTAATTAGTTATTAGTTAATTATATATCTGAAAGTGGTATGACAAAATTTAATTTGCAATTAGTAGCGCTCAATTCTTATATATTCTTGCAATTCTTACTGTGTGGCATCAAAATATGATATCTGATAAGATGAGGTGTCCCTAATTGCGACAATGGCACACCAAAATTCATTTTAAGGCAAAGGGAGCTATTAAACGATCTAATTTCTTCCAACACTTGTTTATAAGTTTTTCCCAAGCTTTCCCTTTCGGCGAGAAAAGACGACAGGTCTATGCCGCATCTGGCTAGAACTTCCTCTCTACACAAGCTCGCGGTTTGAGGAGTCAGCTTGCTAAGTTTTAATGCGTCTCTCACGCGTGGATCAATCGGATGATGCCTCAATATGTTTTGACACATCTCTTGCATGATGTCCACTGCAGTGACATCACTTTCAAATATCACTTCGCAGCACACTGCGCAAATATGAACAATAAAGTACTTTTTCAGTGGATTTTATCATTTAAATCAATCAATGAGCAACAATTTTACAAAGCGTCATAAAGATACTTTTTTACCAAAGCATTTTGTTTAAATAATTTTCATCTATTTAATCTTCTGTGCCACGAAAATCTAAGTTGTTTATATAAATAAAATGTGTAATATTCCCATGATAACGCGATTACTTTCAGCAATTTTTCTAACGTCGTCAGCGGTCCCGGGCGCAGGAACCTTGGAGTCTTACCCGAGCCGTCCGATTGATGTGGAGTGACAAATCCTATGAACATAGGATGCAGAATTTTCGGCCACAGCACCGTGAAGCAGCCAAACACGATCGCGAGTATGAAGAACGTTTTTCTCGGTCCGAAGTCCGTTATCTCGGCCATTTTCGCAGTGGGTCCGTCGTTCGTAAAAATTTCGCGTTTCGAAAAAACTTCGATAAGACTATGAACGGATCGCCTCCTCCGCGCTCACGTAGAAATACCGCGAGGAGGCGGGACGGCAGCTGCCGCAGTAGCACCACACCGTCGTCTGCTATTTTCGTCGTGTCGCAGCAGGACCGTATCGAGGCGCCGTTGCCTGAGATACTTTTTTTTTAGTTTTAAAAGCGCAAAATTATTGCAAAATTATTGCAACGAGTGCTCCACACTAAAGAGATCGTTGAAATTGAAATTGAAACGCTTAGATACTGCTTCAAATCTCGAGTTCTGTATTCCTAAAAATATTACACTAATTAGAGGCAAATATTTAAAAAGATCCTTTCACAAAAAAGTTGAGATGTAGATGTTAAGAAAAAAAGAAAGCTAAAAATTAGTTACATAATATTGTTTTCAAAATTTACCTGCACTCAGAGATGTAAAAGAGCGCTTTCAATCCGACTCGAAAATCACAAACTTATAGACTGTTATAGACTTACTGCACGCTCCTGTCTTGTTATCAGCGATGAATCAATGATAGAGATCGGGAATAATTTAAGTCTACAATTTACAGATACATCTCGGAAGATTGCAGGAAATCAAGAAATAATCTCTTCTTGTTTAGCTATGAGAAATAAGTAGAAAATCATAATATGAGGTGTTTTATTAGAATCTCATTGTCGTAGATCCAGAATTAACAGGCATCGGCTGTTATTGGAATGAGCTGAAAGTTGTGCCAGAAATAGCAGGCCCTGGCAATGTCACAAGAGACCTTGCCCGATAGATGGCTGGTGTAAATATGAAATAATACTCGCGCAGCGCGGGAACTGTCTGTCACGTTCATTTTATTTTAACAACACACATTACCAAGTCGGTCAATAACAAAGTTAATTAAATATAGAGCTTACGGTATCCTAAATGCTTGCACTTGCACTCATTCTGGCCCGCCACGCTGAAACAAGGAAATATATGTACACAAGAGACTTAACGTAAAATAATAACAAAAACTTATAAAATGTAGAATAATAGATATAAAAACTTTTTTTATAATATCTAAGTTAATTTCCAAGATTAATGTAAAAATGTCTGTCGAATAACTTACATTGATATATTCGATTTCCTTTTGATCTATCGGTCGTCTCTGATATCGCGGCGGCAAATGAATATCCTCTATCGTCGGCAGAACGGTCACCTGGGGGCCCGTCGCACCGCTCGCGCTCTGCTGCATCTGCGCCGACCCTGGTCGCGCAGATGGCGCGGCCGTCGTACCCGCAACTGCTAACCAACAACATGGATCACGGATTTGTCGGCGGGGACACTATTTTTCCGCGGGGATGACGAACGAACGATCGAACTATGCCGATTTTTGTCTACGTTACCTGCGCGATCGATGCCGCCCTTGCGGAACTTGATCATCGGCACGTGCGGCTGGACCACCTGCGAAAAGACGGCGTCAGTATCTGGCTGAGAGATCGCATACCGCGGGAATACGATCGTCGCTTTCCGCGCGTTGTCACGCCGTAGAAACGATCCGGTTCCGACGCGTTCCAGCGAGGATCCGCAGTACTGACCTTCCAAGCTTTGCTTGCCATCATAATTTTTTTTCTGTAAGGAACAGCCGCGCGATGTCCCACGACTAATTTCGTCTGTGCAGCAGAAGGGCTTGTCTCGATAGATCGCAGTGGTGTGCAGATGGCGTTTTGGCACACCTCTCTGAACGATTTTCTCGCACGGCGGAGAAACAAGACAGGTCTTGTTACCGGCGCTTTTACAGTTTTACGTTTCCTGCGGAAAAACAATAGAAAAAATTCTATCACACGATCGAATTCCTAATTGTCAAAAGTATTTTTCAGATTTCGAACATATTTGAATTCTTGAACTTCATTTTATACTTTATTCCTATGAAACGTAATTCATTGTAGTTTTAACCGAATAAATTTATTGTATTGTAAATAATATAGAAAAAAGATTTAATATTATAATTTTCAAGATTAATAAACATTCTTTTGTATTGTATTTTTGACACTCAATTGCTCAGGTTCAATCTTTTTATTTTGCTATTATTGTTTTGCAGGTGACATTATTTGATGTTTCTACGCTAAATATACAATTATATTTAATTTAAAAAAAAATTAGATTTTACTCGAAAGTAAAATAGGTTAATTATGATAATAAAATAATAAACAGAAATATTAAAAGAATATAAAACTAGATAATCATTGTGTTACTTCACTTTGACATTGGATTTGTTTCTTTTCTGTTTCGTATAATACAATTATATTAATAATATTAATAATATGCAAAGTAAAAAAGAAAAGAATCTAGTGTCAGAGTAAAGTGAAACAAAGATTTTAATAATAATTGATTTCAAGTAATAAAAATATTAATATCGATGTTATTCAATAACAACACTATAATAGTAAAATAATAATTATTAAAAAATGAAGATTTGCAGAACAATAACAAAATACATGTAAAATAATATAAAATTCATATGAATTGTATTATGTTAATTATATTAATTATGAATTGTATTACAGTTATATTACATTATATGTAAATATTAAGCTAGCAGCAGATTATGCATGATTCATAAGTCACCATCCGATTCGTAATAAATTCTCGGAAATTCATTTTTGCTAATATGGATTCTTTATAACTATTATAATCATAATTCATGGTTCATTTGCATAATGTAGTTTTAGATCGATATTCATAGTCCGTTCTTATTTTAAGACCGTCTAAGTAATGTTTTAAGTAATGTCTCTGCTATTATAACTTTGATTGGTTTATGATTATCTTAAAACTTAAAACGGTGTTAAATATAAAAACCGCCTACAAATTGATTCATTGTGTTTTAATATTACTCTTTGATTTGATCAAAAAATCGTTCCGAAGAATCATAAGTATGAATAATAAATTCGACGAATTTAGCCATTCACTATTTCGAATCACGAATCATGCATATTTTAGCGCTACTTTTAAATACAGACTAGTTTTAAATACAGATTATATAAAATGCGGTCATGTCACAATTTTCTAATATAATACTACAATAATATAAAACAGTCTTAAAAATTAATCTATTTTCTCCATTTTTTTTTTAGTTGTTCTGTAAATCATTCTTCACAGACATATCTTTTTCGTTGATACAGCCAAGCACTTATCTGATAAATATTATTGATGTGCAACTTGGATTTTTTTTTTCAGAAAGGCTGGATGAAATAAGGGTAACTTGAACAATAGGATGTTTTTGCTTGCATCAAGATTATTACTACTAATGATCTTTGTCAAAAGATTCTGAATAATAATGATTAGGATCTTCAACTCTTTTTTGTCAGCAAATATCTTGTAAGCATTTTGTACATTTTGTATCTTTGCTATCTCTTCATATTGGCGGTTCAACCATATTTTATACTCACGATGCTGATCATCCGTTGGCGACCACGACTTATCGCTTAGGACATCTTGCATGACTTCGCACAATATCTCAAATTTGGCAGCTTTCTTTTCTTTCATGCTCCTTCTCGGAAAGCACCAGTCACTCCTGGTAACAGACAGAAGTTTTTTCATCGAAGCTCTTCATCACTATGAATTCGTCGATGGGATCAGTCATGTAAATAATTTCGATATCGCACATCTTTAAAGCTTCGATGAACACGCTATCCTCTACCTGCTTCATACTCTTGCCAGTGATGAAATAAATGTATTCTTGGTTCCTCTTCATCCCACCGATATAATTCCTTTAACAAACATCTCATTACCGAATGCAGAAATGTAATATCTCAGATGCCGTGCCAATCTATTGCAATTGGTGCTGTCTTCGTAAATATCCAGTTTTTGATGTTTGTTTTTGATTGCCATATTCTTTATAAAGAATCCATATAAAAGAATTTTCTTTTTTGTAGATTCGGTCACTTGTCATGCTCTCAAAGAACTCCAAGCAGTTATTTATGATCTTGTTACGAATGAAATTTAAGCATTTGCTACATTGCATTCTTTTGCGAGAAATATTAAGGGGAAGATCATGTAAATTATGTCCTATACGAAATTCAAATTATTTAGTATTAATTCTTTTCAGTTGTGCATAATAAAAACGCCCGACGTATAATTTTATTATTCTTTTTCTTTATATTTTTTGTGAATAAATTAAATGTAATATAGAGCTAATTCTATAAACAATCTTAATTGGCCTTTTCACGTAAAAATACACACATTTTCTGTATAGAATTTAGATGAAAGCATAATGACTGATCGTTCGTGTTAAACCGTTTGCTCAATGGATGAAGAGAAAATAATACAAAACGGAGAAATTTTTATTTTATTTTTTATATATAGTCTTATTTTATTATAGCTAAGTTTGCCGATATGAGAAATTACAAAGCAGATAAACAATTTTTATAATTCTGTCAATTTATTTTCTATAATTATAAATTAATTTACAAATTAATTATTTTATAATTGCTAATATAAATTATATTTGTAAATTGGTCAAATAGAATTTATTTACGAAACACAATTACACACACAAACATTAAGCTTGCGCGCGTGCGCGCAAGCTTTTATTTTGCTTTCTTCAAATGGATCGATCATTTCGATTTTATAAAAAAAAGAGATAAATGTAGCGATTACGATTCAAATAGATTTAGTCATGTTTCAATTACGAAACATGAAAATTAATATCGATTATTAAATGATAACAAGGAATTACATGGAATTAATTATCTTTGTAGCGTGACTTATTTTCTAATTACAAGAATATATGATGCATAATAATTAAGTCGTGATAACATTTCGTATTAAATGAAAAATATATAAATATGAATCACTTTTAAATTGTTAATAATCAAGATATTGCGAGAGCGGAAAGTTGTTTGCAATGATTTCGCTAAGTTTAATATTTATTTCAAAGTCTGTGAAAACTCTTAAAAAAATATATTGTATAAATATATTAATAATTAGAATGATTATGCATTTGTTAAGAATGGATCAACAATCGTAGATTTCTTTTAGAATAAGATATTGATAATATATAGTAGACTTCTATTATATATAGATTATATATAATAGAATATTTTTGTAATATGATTTTTTAATGAAACAATAAATGAATGGACATGTAATCTGTAATTACTGTATACGCGGTAATATTGAAAATTTCCCGAACTTAGATTACAATAAAAATTTTAGACTTTTCTATTTACAATTGGCTCTTATTCCTTTCAGAATAGCTTCCTTTTAAGATTTGATACAACGATAATACATACTCCAATTGTTCAGCCGTGCAATTGTTTAAACATTTCCTGAAATTCTTTTTTTCTTAAGTATTGGATAAAAAAGCAGATTATAAATACAAAAAAGCAAATTCAGCTTCGATCTTCTGTACCGTTCAAAACCGACCCCCCGTGAATTCCAAAAAAATCGATCATTGAAGTTCTTCAAGCTTTTGGTGACAAACTGATTCCGGGTCATGTAATTAATCCGATCAAATTTTTCCTTAGGAAAATGTGAAAAGTGAAAATTTTTACTATTGAAGTTAATAGAGAAATTTTTTACTTTTCACGTTTCTGTCTTAAGAAAAAAGGAATACGCATTTCGAACGGTATTTACGCTTAAAGAAGAGCAGAGCGTCAGTCGAAGATGATGAGGACACAGAATAGCTGCACATAGCACGACTCCTGAAAATGTTGGAAAAATTGCACAGATCGTTCGTGTGGACCATCTACGATATTTGCGACATCATTAGAATTTCATATGGAGTCCATCAAGCAATTCTTTACGATTTAAACCATTTGAACAATATTGCCAAATTCAATCCCAGTTTCTGACGCTTTGCTCTGAAAATGCAAGTCTTTGACAATCAATAATGTTGCATCGTCTCGCACCCTCCGTACTCAGATTCGTCCCTTTGTGATATCGTTTTCTTCCCAAACATGAAAATGAAGCTTAAGAGGCGACGTTTCCAGACAATATAGAAGATCGAGGCCGAATAACTGGCGGTGCTTGATGCGTTACAGAAAGAAGACTTCCAAAGAGCGTGTGAAGCATAACTGAAGCGTATCATTGTATTAAGTCACAAAGAGACTATCTTTCAAAGAAGGCCAATTGTAAATAGGATAAGTCCAAAAATTTTTATAGATCGCAAAATTTTTGATATCTCGTATAGCGAATTTGCTTTCTCTAAAATTATAGCGAAAAGAAACTTGAAGATATAAAAGCATTTATGTGTTTTCAAGATAGTGTCAGTTAGTCTGAGTTAATATTGATTTATTAAAAAATAAAACGAGGATTCTACATTAATATTGGGTGAAAGCATTTTATAAATAAGAAACTCTGATTGACGAAACTTTCCTTACATTACTATAATATGCTACCCTCTGTAGTTGTTACAATATTCGAAACTTTCACTAATACAGAAGAGATAGAAAATTGTATATTTTTACATATCGCAAACAATTATTTTTTTATGCGAATTACTAATGCTTATAAATATTTATTAGCTCCTATCTATAGATATCTTTATCGAACTTGACTTTGGAAAATTTTTCAAAATGATATGAAAATGAAGACAATCTCCGAATAAGTTGAACGTACAGAGATAGCTATTTCACATTTATCTTTGCCGCAATTTACTTTTTATTTTAATCTGCCAGATCCTTCTGCAAAGTTCTAATTCCATAAGAGGAAAAAAGAAGCACTTACATGTATTATTTAATTAAATGCATTAGAATTAATATATAAAAGACCTTTTTGTGGCGAATAATTATCAGTATAATTAGTATTTGTAAAAATGAGTATGATAAGACAGAGGAAAAATTTGATCGCCATTCTTCGCACTTTCGGACATTCTATATTTTATAGAGAATCAAAGAGTTTTCATGGTATTGTCTCAATTTCTATGTATAATTTAAACAAAAGCCAGTTTTTCCTGCAATATCACGCCGGACGTGTTCGTTCCTGTGGTCGCATATACATATGTATAATTGGTAAACATATCCTGGCTTCTTTATTGTGGGAACCATCGTCGTCACGCACCGTGTCGGCACACACTTAAAATGTAACGTTTCATAGGCACAGCGTGTGTTTAATGAAACAACTCGTTCCTTTCTCTCGAGTCGTGCCTCCGTTGCGTTAATGCTACACATGAATCTTTACACTTTTACAAAAAATTGAAATAAATCAGCTGTCTATCACGAGACCGCCATATAAATCGCACTTATATCAATATAATAATAATAATATCATAATAACGGCAGAAATAACATTACAACGACAGAAATAACAATAACAATAATATTACAGTTACTAATAAATATAATATTTGTTTGAAAAAAATTCTATTTTGAAGCTAATGAAATTGCTTCGAAAAAAAACTTGACTCTTGCAGCTAAATCGAAATGTAACATCGAAATGTGAGCGGTTTGTATTGCAAACCACTCCGTTCAGCGTTGAATTTTAATCGCGGATCGTTCGACGAGTTTAAAATCGGCAAATTCATCTAGCCAAATATGATACGGTGACCACCTGAATTTACTTTAAGCCTCGAAAAATTCAAAATTGGGACATCCCATCCCATTTGCGACGATTCCGACGCGATATCGTGACTTTCTCCAAAGCGATTATCGTGACTACAGAAATTGTCTTCAGCCGCATGATGATCACGTGATATAGGTGCGAAATAACGCGCGTCTCTGAAAAGTCCTCCTCCTCCTCTCCCCTCTCCCCCTTCTACTCTCGACAGGCCGGTCACGAGCAACCGGCACTAACAACAATTACAAATGCCCAGCTCGTAGTTCCGCGAGAGCGCGAGGGAATACAGAGAGCCGCATAACAGCTAGACGACATTCGCATTCGCGCGTCACGATTGCGGGACCAGGCGAGTGTCGCTTACCTCTTTATGAATCCCGGTATTTGCTCGGGGTCCTCGTACCAGAACACTCGGCCCATTGTAAAGGGCTCAATGCAATGGTTGTGAATTGCCCGACAATACCGTAGGTCCTTCCTATTCGGGAACGTGGGAGAGAAATGATTTCGGGAACGTTCGCTGCTTTATTCGCGATGCGAAAGAATCGGCGCGCAACACACCTTCGCGCGATTATCTCAACGTACAAATTATCATCGAATCACACTGCTGCTGAAGATGTTAACGTTTATCGCAAGCTTGAATCTTCCTCTCCCTTTCCCTCCCCTCGTCCCACGGCCGCGCCTTTGTTATTCCGATAAGTCGATGCGTCCGCGACGACGTCCAGGACGCGTCGGGTTGTAACAGTATTCGGGGTCTCGGTGCTTTATTTTCGCTGAAGCGTAGAAACGCATAAGGGGAAGATCGCTGGAGTTGATATGGCGAGGAGCTTAACTCCGGTAACCTAGCTTTATGATGTCGGATAAAACTCATACAGCTAGATAACCAAAGAGAATGTCCGCGCCAAGATCCTCTTGAGCACAACGGCGAGATCTTCTCCGACCGCGACGACTTGACCCTTTGACAAGAGAGAGAGAGAGAGAGAGAGAGAGAGAGAGAGAGATATCAGAATCCGATTATTAGTATATCTTCAGATTTAAAGAATTCTCTTGCATCCCTAAAAAAATGCTCCAAACATTAAAATTCGACGATTTTCGATAATAATAATACTTTTGTAAAAAAATATAAATATAATTATAAATACAATTATAATATAATTCGTAATATTCTCTATAAATATAATTCGTACAAGCGTTACGGTAAAATGGTTTTCTGCTTCGCAAATCGTTCCTTTCTCCGATATTTTTTTGGATATAATATTACAGGATATCAATATAAGAATATTACAAGATATCAATATAAATTGTGTGTAAGACGCAGGTCGGATCGAGAGTTTCTCCTTTGCCAGTCGGGGGATCGCGTTAGTCCCTCCGCTTTCCTCCCGTCACGAGTCCCGGGCCGCTCCGGTGATCGCGTACGCGACCGTCGTATCTGGCCACCTGAAACAGATACAGAGAGAAATCGTAAATCGCTTTACAACAATCGTCCCTTTGTTGTGCGTAATCGGATTGATCGATACCCGGCACGGTGGGGGCAGCTGAAAAGTGAAACAGCAGTTGACATTTCGGAGTGAAAGTCGCGTAACTCGGGCCCGCGGATACATGTATAATGTCCCGATGACTAAACACATACACCTGAAAAACTCTCGTAAAAGTCACTCGTGCCGAGAGAACCGGCCTTTTCTCATGCGCGCACATGCACCTTTGATAAAAAGAAAAAAAAAAGGACGCGATGAAAGCGACTCGTTGAAGCTCGATATCTGCCCGGTGAAAACGTATCGGCACAACGATTCGCTACAACTGCTACAATTATTGTCGGTCCCGACAACAATCCTTTTTAAACAAGATTGAAACTATCCAATTAAACGGCATTTAGCGAATTATTCATTTAATGTCAATGAAGATATTATTGCGCCACACATGCGCCAGGTTGCATTACGTGCTCCGTTACGTCATAATCGCTCACTCGGCCGCGCTGACACGTCACTGAAACCTCGCGGATTTCGATTTAACGAGAATCCTCGTGGTCGGCGATTAACTCGCGGAACATGAGTAAGACTCGCGCGTGTTTTTCCGCGTTTCTATATGGATTCAGGATCGCCGTCGCATCTCTATACAAGGATCGCCGATCCGCGCGTTTTGCTTTCCAATGATTATCACTTAAACGGACGATTTGCAAGCACGTGTTGCGAAGCGCAATTACAAATAGCGGGGCGCGATATTACGCGCGCGCGTAACGTCCGTTCGTGAACTATCGCGATATATCGGCGCTTTATTCTCTCCGGCACGGAGATATTATCCGCATACTCTTTCCGTTACGCACGTTACGCCGATATTAAAGGCTCGCTTTTCATTCGGAGCACCGAGCCGGCAGCGTGTGCAGACCGGTACGAAGTTTCGCAAGAGCCTCGGAGAACCGTTCGGAGAAAGTTATGATCTTGCCGTATCGCCCGCGTTGTCCGGATTCGATTTTTATTTTCAAACCGCTCCCCTGCCTCACCTTCACACACACTCTTTCTCTTTCCCTTCGATCTTTATCTCCCCGTCTCCCTCCGGCCGGGCAGGCAGAACTCTTTCTGCTCTTAATAAAATAAATCTCTGCTTTCAAAAAGAAACCGGAGCCGGTCGTCGCTTTATCACAAAGTCGTCCGTGGCGTTTTTTTTTTTATTTTTTATAAATTACATGGCGCGCCGCAAAAGAAAAGATGGCCGGTTATCGTTCCGCGTTAACGAACGCGCTTATCACAACTGCGATATTACTGTAGGTATAATCTCGAAGTGCTCGGTGGTAAAGATAGAAATGAAAATCGAAGTACATCTCTAACGTTCACAATTGCGATATAACAACGCGAATAAGGAAAGGTAATCTCGAAAACTGACTGAGACAAGTTATGAGACACCTGTTGCTTACAGCAGTCTCTCGGAACTGTACACGTGTCAGATCACGTTCAGTGACACACCGGTGCTCGCCAAGTATCCGACGAGATCCGTCTGAACTCTCCGTTCGGCAGCACTTTGCACTCGGTTGAGAACAGCTTAATTTCATTATCACGCAATCACAACACGCAAAATGTCAAGGACGAGTCCGACGGTCGCGAAACGATTCTCTCTCTCTCTCCCGCCACGCGGATTTCGGACGCGAATAAAATTCGGTAGTCTTCCCCCTTTCGCGGTCTGAACGCAGTGATTTCCGATTCTATCGCGGATCCCCCAGTCGTGAAATCGGACATCGTGCGTAAACATGCGGCAAGTGACGTATCTAGTCTATGATAAGCCCGCGAGTCGGCCGGGTGATCTTCGATTTTTCGCGTTTGTTCGCCCACCGTTGTCCAAACTCAATTATTCGCCTACTATCGCACATTTCGAACAGAATTTTCGCGACGCTAACAAGCGGCACACGCGCCGAAACGAAGACACGCGCGTTCGCTGATAAGACGGTAAAGTCGTTTGCGAGATCAATGAACGGGAGATCGTCGCTAATTTGATATGCGATCGAAGCGTGTCGATTCGAGTAATTCAAGGACAAATTTTTCGATATCAATAATGAAGACTTCAATAATTCTTTCCCAACGAGCGACCCCACTGACAATATATAATTCTTTTAATTGAAGCTTTAATCTTTCTGATATCAATGATATCGTGGACTTAGATAAAAATTTCACGATATATGCGTCGATATCGAAATTATATCGGAGGCCGAGACGAGTGAAAACAAGAAAGTTTTACACGTTTTAATTTTACCAAATTAAATTTTTTTTATATTGATTTTGTTATATTGATTGATTGAGATTTATTTATGCGACACGTTGCCATATGTTAATAACGCCAAAAGAAACAAGCGCAATTGTAAATAATAAATTATTTATTAAAGCTTTACAAAAAATACTTTAGAGTTATGAATATTTTTACATAAATTATACATAAGCTTCATATAAATAAATATCATTCATTTGAAAATCATCAAATTTCAGCAATAAGATATAAAAAAAGTTGTTGATGTATCGCAAGTGAATATACATTATAATACTGTAATATTTTATCTAATATTTTAGCGCGTTTGTTTCTATAATTCGTCCCCGCCCCCGCAATTATTTTTCAACTCGAGACTCGAGTTGAAGTCCTTGCATTAACGTCGCTTTGCCGATCTAATTAACGAGTTTTGCCGTTCGGTTCAGCAATTGCAAAGTCTTCGGGCGATACGGCCTGTTGACCGTACCTGTTATCTCGCTGAATTCACGTAAGCGTTTCGTAATAACCGAGCCGTTTCGTACGACGCAAGTACCCAAAAAATCGCAAATCTCTTTGATCGAGGTTCTAGTGATCGGTACTTTTGGTTTTGAGACGACCGATAAATTTGTATTCTAACGAGCCCGGTTTTTCAATGCGATTTTCAATCGTTTATGTAAACACAGCTATGCTCGAGATAACCGCTGTTTCGCTACGCAGGAACTATCATTATCATTGCGACTACTTATCAAGCTTTCGATTTAATTTCCCCACCTGCGGACTCACGCGATGTAAGATGCAAGATAGAAAAGCAAAAAAACGTGTTCAAGTATAAGAAAAATAATTCGTTCACAAAAATTATATCTAGTTCCTCCTATGGAAATGACACAAAGACTGTTTTGAAAGATTATTTTGAATATACTAATTAAATGAAATTGCTTTTAGACGAGGAAGATATAAAACTAATTAATAATTATTGAATAATTTGCTGAAAATTGTGAAATGTGATTTACATCTAAATTTGCACATCTTTTTAAAATTAAAAAAAATTAGAGAATAAACTTTTTAGATTAATTTATATCTATAAATAATAATCTAGATTAATTAATTGCAATTTAAATTTCAGAAATAATGCTTTATATATATATATTATATAATATGTAAATATATATAAATAAAATAATATTAATATTAATTGTAATATAATTGTAATTGTAATATAATTATA